>JAJVHD010000074.1:0-451809 GCA_022207745.1 Brachionus rubens | reverse complement strand
CACCTAAAAATTGATTGATTAGTGAGTGGTCCGAAAATTCATTAACCAAATCCAATCTATCTTGTTCAGTTTTTTGAGAGATTTTCCAACGGTATATATAACGATTGAATTGCTCTTACGCGAATCAAAAGTTAAAACCTAAAAATTTGATTGATTAGTGGCGGTCGAAAATGAATTAACCAATCAATCTAATCTTGTTAGTTCAGTTTTTTGAGAGCTTTCAAACCGGTTTTATATAAAAAACGATTGGATTGCTCTTACCGAATCAAAAGTTAATCACCTAAAAATTTGATGTTGAGTGATTAGTGAGTTGTCGAAAATTTTCATAACCAATCCCTAGATTGTGCAGCAAGTTTTTTGAGAGCTTTCCACACACGGTTTATATAAAGATTGGATTGCTCTTACCGAATCAAAAGTAAAACACCTAAAAAATTGTGTTTGTGTGCATTGATTATGTGCAGTGTGTTCGAAAAATTTGATTAAACAATCAATCTATCTCTGTTCAGTTTTTTCAGAGCTTTCAAACGGTTTATATAACGATTGGATTGCTCTTACCGACATTCAAAAAGTTAACACCTAAAAATTGATTGATTAGTGAGTGTCGAAAAAAATTTCATGTTAACTAATCAATCTATCTTGTTCAGTTTTTTGAGAGCTTTCCAACGGTATATATAACGATTGGATTGCTCTTACCAATCAAAAGTTAACACCTAAAAATTGATTGATTAGTGAGTGTCGAAAATTGATTAACCAATCAATCTATCTTGTTCAGTTTTTTGAGAGCTTTCCGATGGGGACGGTTTATATAACGATTGGCATTTGCTTACCGAATCAAAAGTTAACACCTACAAAAATTTGTGTGATTAGGATTAGTGAGTGTCGAATCACCATGAACACAAAACAAAAAAAATCAATCTATCTTGTTCAGTTTTTTTGAGAGCTTTCCAACCAGGAGTATATCTAACGATTGGATTGCGCTTACCAATCTCCAAAAGGTTTAAACACCTAAAAATGGATTTGCGATTAGGGAGTGTCGAAAATTGATTAACCAATCAATCTATCGTGTTCAGTTTTTTTGAGAGCGCTTTCCACACGGTTTCGGTATGTATCACGATTGGATTGCTCTTACCAATCAAAAGTAACACCTAAAAATTGATTGATTAGTGAGTGTCGAAAATTGATTAACCAATCAATCTATCTTGTTCAGTTTTTTGAGAGCTTTCCAACGGTATATATAACGATTGGATTGCTCTTACCAATCAAAAGTTAACAACTACTAAAAAAATTGATTTGGAATGAGTGAGGTTTGTCCTGCGGGAAAAATTAATTAACCAATCAATCTATGGCTTGTTCAGTTTGTGTTTTGTTTGAGAGCTTTCCAACCGGTCTTTATAATAACGATTGGATTGCTCTTACCGAAAATCAAAAGTTGGTAACACCTAAAAAAATTGATTGATCTTAGTGGAGTTTGTCGAACAATGTGATATGATAACCAATCCAATCTGTATCTTGGGTCGAGTTTTTTGAGAGCTTCCTAACGGTAAATATAACGATTGGATTGCTCTCTCGACTCAAAAGTTAACACCTAAAAAAAATTGCATTAGTGCTGTCGAAAATTGATTAACCAATCAATCTATCTTGTTCAGTTTTTTGAGAGCTTTCCAACGGTATATACACCGATTGGATTGCTCTTACCCAATCAAAAGTTAACACCTAAAAATTCTTTGAGTAGTGAGTGTCGAAAATTGACTTTAACCAATTCAATCTATCTTGTTCAGTTTTTTTGACGAGCTTTCAAAAACAACTACGGTATATATAACGATTTGGATTTGCTCTTACCGAAATCAAAAGTCTAACACCTAAAAAAAAAAAAATTGTGATTTGATTAGTGTAGTGTTCGAAAATTGAATTAACCAATCAATCTATCTTGTTCCAAGGTTTTTTGAGAAGAGCTTTCCAACCCCCGGTATATATAAACGATTGGATGGCTCTTACCAATCAAAAGTTACCACCTAAAAATTGATTGATTAGTGAGTGTCGAAAATTGATTAACCAATCAATCTATCTTGTTCAGTTTTTTGAGAGCAATCCAATCGGTATATATAACGATTGGATTGCTCTTACCAATCAAAAGTTAACACCTAAAAATTGATTGATTAGTGAGTGTCGAAAATTGATTAACCAATCAATCTATCTTGTTCAGTTTTTTGAGAGCTTTCCAACGGTATATATAACGATTGGATTGCTCTTACCAATCAAAAGTTAACACCTAAAAATTGATTGATTAGTGAGTGTCGAAAATTGATTAACCAATCAATCTATCTTGTTCAGTTTTTTGAGAGCTTTCCAACGGTATATATAACGATTGGATTGCTCTTACCAATCAAAAGTTAACCACCTAAAAATTGATTGATTAGTGAGTGTCGAAAATTGATTAACCAATCAATCTATCTTGTTCAGTTTTTTGAGAGCTTTCCAACGGTATATATAACGATTGGATTGCTCTTACCAATCAAAAGTTAACACCTAAAAATTGATTGATTAGTGAGTGTCGAAAATTGAGTAACCAATCAATCTATCTTGTTCAGTTTTTTGAGAGCTTTCCAACGGTATATATAACGATTGGATTGCTCTTACCAATCAAAAGTTAGCACCTAAAAATTGATTGATTAGTGAGTGTCGAAAATTGATTAACCAATCAATCTATCTTGTTCAGTTTTTTGAGAGCTTTCCAACGGTATATATAACGATTGGATTGCTCTTACCAATCAAAAGTTAACACCTAATAATTGATTGATTAGTGAGTGTCGAAAATTGATTAACCAATCAATCTATCTTGTTCAGTTTTTTGAGAGCTTTCCAACGGTATATATAACGATTGGATTGCTCTTACCAATCAAAGTTAACACCTAAAAATTGATTGATTAGTGAGTGTCGAAAATTGATTAACCAATCAATCTATCTTGTTCAGTTTTTCTGAGAGCTTTCCAACGGTATATATAACGATTGGATTGCTCTTACCAATCAAAAGTTAACACCTAAAAATTGATTGATTAGTGAGTGTCGAAAATTGATTAACCAATCAATCTATCTTGTTCAGTTTTTTGAGAGCTTTCCAACGGTATATATAACGATTGGATTGCTCTTACCAATCAAAAGTTAACACCTAAAAATTGATTGATTAGTGAGTGTCGAAAATTGATTAACCAATCAATCTATCTTGTTCAGTTTTTTGAGAGCTTTCCAACGGTATATATAACGATTGGATTGCTCTTACCAATCAAAAGTTAACACCTAAAAATGTATTTATTAGTGAGTGTCGAAAATTGATTAACCAATCAATCTATCTTGTTCAGTTTTTTGAGAGCTTTCCAACGGTATATATAACGATTGGATTGCTCTACCGAATCAAAAGTTAACACCTAAAAATTGATTGATTAGTGAGTGTCGAAAATTGATTAACCAATCAATCTATCTTGTTCAGTTTTTTGAGAGCTTTCCAACGGTATATATAACGATTGGATTGCTCTTCCGAATCAAAAGTTAACACCTAAAAATTGATTGATTAGTGAGTGTCGAAAATTGATTAACCAATCAATCTATCTTGTTCAGTTTTTTGAGAGCTTTCCAACGGTATATATAACGATTGGATTGCTCTTACCAATCAAAAGTTAACACCTAAAAATTGATTGATTAGTGAGTGTCGAAAATTGATTAAAAAATCAATCTATCTTGTTCAGTTTTTTGAGAGCTTTCCAACGGTATATATAACGATTGGATTGCTCTTACCAATCAAAAGTTAACACCTAAAAATTGATTGATTAGTGAGTGTCGAAAATTGATTAACCAATCAATCTATCTTGTTCAGTTTTTTGAGAGCTTTCCAACGGTATATATAAAGATTGGATTGCTCTTACCAATCAAAAGTTAACACCTAAAAATTGATTGATTAGTGAGTGTCGAAATTGATTAACCAATCAATCTATCTTGTTCAGTTTTTTGAGAGCTTTCCAACGGTATATATCACGATTGGATTGCTCTTACCAATCAAAAGTTAACACCTAAAATTGATTGATTAGTGAGTGTCGAAAATTGATTAACCAATCAATCTATCTTGTTCAGTTTTTTGAGAGCTTTCCAACGGTACATATAACGATTGGATTGCTCTTACCAATCAAAAGTTAACACCTAAAAATTGATTGATTAGTGAGTGTCGAAAATTGATTAACCAATCAATCTATCTTGTTCAGTTTTTTGAGAGCTTTCCAACGGTATATATAACGATTGGATTGCTCTTACCAATCAAAAGTTAACACCTAAAAATTGATTGATTAGTGAGTGTCGAAAATTGATTAACCAATCAATCTATCTTGTTCAGTTTTTTGCGAGCTTTCCAACGGTATATATAACGATTGGATTGCTCTTACCAATCAAAAGTTAACACCTTAAAATTGATTGATTAGTGAGTGTCGAAAATTGATTAACCAAATCAATCTATCTTGTTCAGTTTTTTGCGAGCTTTCCAACGGTATATATAACGATTGGATTGCTCTTACCAATCAAAAGTTAACACCTAAAAATTGATTGATTAGTGAGTGTCAAAAATTGATTAACCAATCAATCTATCTTGTTCAGTTTTTTGAGAGCTTTCCAACGGTATATATAACGATTGGATTGCTCTTACCAATCAAAAGTTAACACCTAAAAATTGATTGATTAGTGAGTGTCGAAAATTGATTAACCAAATCAATCTATCTTGTCCGGTTTTTGCGGGCTTTTCAACGGTATATATAACGATTGGATTGCTCTTACCAATCAAAAGTTAACACCTTAAAATTGATTGATTAGTGAGTGTCGAAAATTGATTAACCAATCAATCTATCTTGTTCAGTTTTTTGCGAGCTTTCCAACGGTATATATAACGATTGGATTGCTCTTACCAATCAAAAGTTAACACCTAAAAATTGATTGATTAGTGAGTGTCGAAAATTGATTAACCAATCAATCTATCTTGTTCAGTTTTTTGAGAACTTTCCAACGGTATATATATCGATTGGATTGCTCTTACCAATCAAAAGTTAACACCTAAAAATTGATTGATTAGTGAGTGTCGAAAATTGATTAACCAATCAATCTATCTTGTTCAGTTTTTTGCGAGTTTTCCAACGGTATATATAACGATTGGATTGCTCTTACCAATCAAAAGTTAACACCTTAAAATTGATTGATTAGTGAGTGTCGAAAATTGATTAACCAAATCAATCTATCTTGTTCAGTTTTTTGCGAGCTTTCCAACGGTATATATAACGATTGGATTGCTCTTACCAATCAAAAGTTAACACCTAAAAATTGATTGATTAGTGAGTGTCGAAAATTGATTAACCAAATCAATCTATCTTGTTCAGTTTTTTGCGAGCTTTCCAACGGTATATATAACGATTGGATTGCTCTTACCAATCAAAAGTTAACACCTAAAAATTGATTGATTAGTGAGTGTCGAAAATTGATTAACCAATCAATCTATCTTGTTCAGTTTTTTGAGAGCTTTCCAACGGTATATATAACGATTGGATTGCTCTTACCAATCAAAAGTTAACACCTAAAAATTGATTGATTAGTGAGTGTCGAAAATTGATTAACCAATCAATCTATCTTGTTCAGTTTTTTGAGAGCTTTCCAACGGTATATATAACGATTGGATTGCTCTTACCAATAAAAAGTTAACACCTAAAAATTGATTGATTAGTGAGTGTCGAAAATTGATTAACCAATCAATCTATCTTGTTCAGTTTTTTGAGAGCTTTCCAACGGTATATATCAGATTGTGGATATCTTTTACCAATCAAAAGTTAACACCAAAAAATTGATTGATTAGTGAGTGTCGAAAATTGATTAACCAATCAATCTATCTTGTTCAGTTTTTTGAGAGCTTTCCAACGGTATATATAACGATTGGATTGCTCTTACCAATCAAAAGTTAACACCTAAAAATTGATTGATTAGTGAGTGTCGAAATTGATTAACCAATCAATCTATCTTGTTCAGTTTTTTGAGAGCTTTCCAACGTATAAATAAACGATTGGATTGCTCTTACCAATCAAAAAGTTAACACCTAAAAATTGATTGATTAGTGAGTGTCGAAAATTGATTAACCAATCAATCTATCTTGTTCAGTTTTTTGGAAGCTTTCCAACGGTATATATAACGATTGGATTGCTCTTACCAATCAAAAGTTAACACCTAAAAATTGATTGATTAGTGAGTGTCGAAAATTGATTAACCAATCAATCTATCTTGTTCAGTTTTTTGAGAGCTTTCCAACGGTATATATAACGATTGGATTGCTCTTACCAATCAAAAGTTAACACCTAAAAATTGATTGATTAGTGAGTGTCGAAAATTGATTAACCAATCAATCTATCTTGTTCAGTTTTTTGAGAGCTTTCCAACGGTATATATAACGATTGGATTGCTCTTACCAATCAAAAGTTAACACCTAAAAATTGATTGATTAGTGAGTGTCGAAAATTGATTAACCAATCAATCTATCTTGTTCAGTTTTTTGAGAGCTTTCCAACGGTATATATAACGATTGGATTGCTCTTACCAATCAAAAGTTAACACCTAAAAATTGATTGATTAGTGAGTGTCGAAAATTGATTAACCAATCAATCTATCTTGTTCAGTTTTTTGAGAGCTTTCCAACGGTATATATAACGATTGGATTGCTCTACCGAATCAAAAGTTAACACCTAAAAATTGATTGATTAGTGAGTGTTTTTTGAACGGTATATATAACGATTGGATTGCTCTACCGAATCAAAAGTTAACACCTAAAAATTGATTGATTAGTGAGTGTCGAAAATTGATTAACCAATCAATCTATCTTGTTCAGTTTTTTGAGAGCTTTCCAACGGTATATATAACGATTGGATTGCTCTTACGAATCAAAAGTTAACACCTAAAAATTGATTGATTAGTGAGTGTCGAAAATTGATTAACCAATCAATCTATCTTGTTCAGTTTTTTGAGAGCTTTCCAACGGTATATATAACGATTGGATTGCTCTTACCAATCAAAAGTTAACACCTAAAAATTGATTGATTAGTGAGTGTCGAAAATTGATTAACCAATCAATCTATCTTGTTCAGTTTTTTGAGAGCTTTCCAACGGTATATATAACGATTGGATTGCTCTTCCGAATCAAAAGTTAACACCTAAAAATTGATTGATTAGTGAGTGTCGAAAATTGATTAACCAATCAATCTATCTTGTTCAGTTTTTTGAGAGCTTTCCAACGGTATATATAACGATTGGATTGCTCTTACCAATCAAAAGTTAACACCTAAAAATTTTATTGATTAGTGAGTGTCGAAAATTGATTAACCAATCAATCTATCTTGTTCAGTTTTTTGCGAGCTTTTTAACGGTATATATAACGATTGGATTGCTCATACCAATCAAAAGTTAACATCTAAAAATTTTATTGATTAGTGAGTGTCGAAAATTGATTAACCAATCAATCTATCTTGTTCAGTTTTTTGAGAGCTTTCCAACGGTATATATAACGATTGGATTGCTCTACCGAATCAAAAGTTAACACCTAAAAATTGATTGATTAGTGAGTGTCGAAAATTGATTAACCAATCAATCTATCTTGTTCAGTTTTTTGAGAGCTTTCCAACGGTATATATAACGATTGGATTGCTCTTACCAATCAAAAGTTAACACCTAAAAATTGATTGATTAGTGAGTGTCGAAAATTGATTAACCAATCAATCTATCTTGTTCAGTTTTTTGAGAGCTTTCCAACGGTATATATAACGATTGGATTGCTCTTACCAATCAAAAGTTAACACCTAAAAATTGATTGATTAGTGAGTGTCGAAAAATGATTAACCAATCAATCTATCTTGTTCAGTTTTTGAGAGCTTTCCAACGGTATATATAACGATTGGATTGCTCTTACCAATCAAAAGTTAACACCTAAAAATTGATTGATTAGTGAGTGTCGAAAATTGATTAACCAATCAATCTATCTTGTTCAGTTTTTTGAGAGCTTTCCAACGGTATATATAACGATTGGATTGCTCTTACCAATCAAAAGTTAACACCTAAAAATTGATTGATTAGTGAGTGTCGAAAATTGATTAACCAATCAATCTATCTTGTTCAGTTTTTTGAGAGCTTTCCAACGGTATATATAACGATTGGATTGCTCTTACCAATCAAAAGTTAACACCTAAAAATTGATTGATTAGTGAGTGTCGAAAATTGATTAACCAATCAATCTATCTTGTTCAGTTTTTTGAGAGCTTTCCAACGGTATATATAACGATTGGATTGCTCTTACCAATCAAAAGTTAACACCTAAAAATTGATTGATTAGTGAGTGTCGAAAATTGATTAAACAATCAATCTATCTTGTTCAGTTTTTTGAGAGCTTTCCAACGGTATATATAACGATTGGATTGCTCTTACCAATCAAAAGTTAACACCTAAAAATTGATTGATTAGTGAGTGTCGAAAATTGATTAACCAATCAATCTATCTTGTTCAGTTTTTTGAGAGCTTTCCAACGGTATATATAACGATTGGATTGCTCTTACCAATCAAAAGTTAACACCTAAAAATTGATTGATTAGTGAGTGTCGAAAATTGATTAACCAATCAATCTATCTTGTTCAGTTTTTTTGCGAGCTTTCCAACGGTATATATAACGATTGGATTGCTCTTACCAATCAAAAGTTAACACCTAAAAATTGATTGATTAGTGAGTGTCGAAAATTGATTAACCAATCAATCTATCTTGTTCAGTTTTTTGAGAGCTTTCCAACGGTATATATAACGATTGGATTGCTCTTACCAATCAAAAGTTAACACCTAAAAATTGATTGATTAGTGAGTGTCGAAAATTGATTAACCAATCAATCTATCTTGTTCAGTTTTTTGAGAGCTTTCCAACGGTATATATAACGATTGGTTTTCTTTTACCAATCAAAAGTTAACACCTAAAAATTGATTGATTAGTGAGTGTCGAAAATTGATTAACCAATCAATCTATCTTGTTCAGTTTTTTGAGAGCTTTCCAACGGTATATATAACGATTGGATTGCTCTACCGAATCAAAAGTAAACACCTAAAAATTGATTGATTAGTGAGTGTCGAAAATTGATTAACCAATCAATCTATCTTGTTCAGTTTTTTGAGAGCTTTCCAACGGTATATATAACGATTGGATTGCTCTTACCAATCAAAAGTTAACACCTAAAAATTGATTGATTAGTGAGTGTCGAAAATTGATTAACCAATCAATCTATCTTGTTTCGTTTTTTGAGAGCTTTCCAACGGTATATATAACGATTGGATTGCTCTTACCAATCAAAAGTTAACACCTAAAAATTGATTGATTAGTGAGTGTCGAAAATTGATTAACCAATCAATCTATCTTGTTCAGTTTTTTGAGAGCTTTCCAACGGTATATATAACGATTGGATTGCTCTTACCAATCAAAAGTTAACACCTAAAAATTGATTGATTAGTGAGTGTCGAAAATTGATTAACCAATCAATCTATCTTGTTCAGTTTTTTGAGAGCTTTCCAACGGTATATATAACGATTGGATTGCTCTTACCAATCAAAAGTTAACACCTAAAAATTGATTGATTAGTGAGTGTCGAAAATTGATTAACCAATCAATCTATCTTGTTCAGTTTTTGCGAGCTTTCCAACGGTATATATAACGATTGGATTGCTCTTACCAATCAAAAGTTAACACCTAAAATTGATTGATTAGTGAGTGTCGAAAATTGATTAACCAATCAATCTATCTTGTTCAGTTTTTGAGAGCTTTCCAACGGTATATATAACGATTGGATTGCTCTTACCAATCAAAAGTTAACACCTAAAAATTGATTGATTAGTGAGTGTCGAAAATTGATTAACCAATCAATCTATCTTGTTCAGTTTTTTGAGAGCTTTCCAACGGTATATATAACGATTGGATTGCTCTTACCAATCAAAAGTTAACACCTAAAAATTGATTGATTAGTGAGTGTCGAAAATTGATTAACCAATCAATCTATCTTGTTCAGTTTTTGCGAGCTTTCCAACGGTATATATAACGATTGGATTGCTCTTACCAATCAAAAGTTAACACCTAAAAATTGATTGATTAGTGAGTGTCGAAAATTGATTAACCAATCAATCTATCTTGTTCAGTTTTTTGAGAGCTTTCCAACGGTATATATAACGATTGGATTGCTCTTACCAATCAAAAGTTAACACCTAAAAATTGATTGATTAGTGAGTGTCGAAAATTGATTAACCAATCAATCTATCTTGTTCAGTTTTTTGAGAGCTTTCCAACGGTATATATAACGATTGGATTGCTCTTACCAATCAAAAGTTAACACCTAAAAATTGATTGATTAGTGAGTGTCGAAAATTGATTAACCAATCAATCTATCTTGTTCAGTTTTTTGAGAGCTTTCCAACGGTATATATAACGATTGGATTGCTCTTCCGAATCAAAAGTTAACACCTAAAAATTGATTGATTAGTGAGTGTCGAAAATTGATTAACCAATCAATCTATCTTGTTCAGTTTTTTGAGAGCTTTCCAACGGTATATATAACGATTGGATTGCTCTTACCAATCAAAAGTTAACACCTAAAAATTGATTGATTAGTGAGTGTCGAAAATTGATTAACCAATCAATCTATCTTGTTCAGTTTTTTGAGAGCTTTCCAACGGTATATATAACGATTGGATTGCTCTTACCAATCAAAAGTTAACACCTAAAAATTGATTGATTAGTGAGTGTCGAAAATTGATTAACCAATCAATCTATCTTGTTCAGTTTTTTGAGAGCTTTCCAACGGTATATATAACGATTGGATTGCTCTTACCAATCAAAAGTTAACACCTAAAAATTGATTGATTAGTGAGTGTCGAAAATTGATTAACCAATCAATCTATCTTGTTCAGTTTTTTGAGAGCTTTCCAACGGTATATATAACGATTGGATTGCTCTTACCAATCAAAAGTAAACACCTAAAAATTGATTGATTAGTGAGTGTCGAAAATTGATTAACCAATCAATCTATCTTGTTCAGTTTTTTGAGAGCTTTCCAACGGTATATATAACGATTGGATTGCTCTTACCAATCAAAAGTTAACACCTAAAAATTGATTGATTAGTGAGTGTCGAAAATTGATTAACCAATCAATCTATCTTGTTCAGTTTTTTGAGAGCTTTCCAACGGTATATATAACGATTGGATTGCTCTTACCAATCAAAAGTTAACACCTAAAAATTGATTGATTAGTGAGTGTCGAAAATTGATTAACCAATCAATCTATCTTGTTCAGTTTTTTGAGAGCTTTCCAACGGTATATATAACGATTGGATTGCTCTTACCAATCCAAAGTTAACACCTAAAATTGATTGATTAGTGAGTGTCGAAAATTGATTAACCAATCAATCTATCTTGTTCAGTTTTTTGAGAGCTTTCCAACGGTATATATAACGATTGGATTGCTCTACCGAATCAAAAGTTAACACCTAAAAATTGATTGATTAGTGAGTGTCAAAAATTGATTAACCAATCAATCTATCTTGTTCAGTTTTTTGAGAGCTTTCCAACGGTATATATAACGATTGGATTGCTCTTACCAATCAAAAGTTAACACCTAAAAATTGATTGATTAGTGAGTGTCGAAAATTGATTAACCAATCAATCTATCTTGTTCAGTTTTTTGAGAGCTTTCCAACGGTATATATAACGATTGGATTGCTCTACCGAATCAAAAGTTAACACCTAAAATTGATTGATTAGTGAGTGTCGAAAATTGATTAACCAATCAATCTATCTTGTTCATTTTTTTGAGAGCTTTCCAACGGTATATATAACGATTGGATTGCTCTTACCAATCAAAAGTTAACACCTAAAAATTGATTGATTAGTGAGTGTCGAAAATTGATTAACCAATCAATCTATCTTGTTCAGTTTTTTGAGAGCTTTCCAACGGTATATATAACGATTGGATTGCTCTTACCAATCAAAAGTTAACACCTAAAAATTGATTGATTAGTGAGTGTCGAAAATTGATTAACCAATCAATCTATCTTGTTCAGTTTTTTGAGAGCTTTCCAACGGTATATATAACGATTGGATTGCTCTTACCAATCAAAAGTTAACACCTAAAAATTGATTGATTAGTGAGTGTCGAAAATTGATTAACCAATCAATCTATCTTGTTCAGTTTTTTGAGAGCTTTCCAACGGTATATATAACGATTGGATTGCTCTTACCAATCAAAAGTTAACACCTAAAAATTGATTGATTAGTGAGTGTCGAAAATTGATTAACCAATCAATCTATCTTGTTCAGTTTTTGAGAGCTTTCCAACGGTATATATAACGATTGGATTGCTCTTACCAATCAAAAGTTAACACCTAAAAATTGATTGATTAGTGAGTGTCGAAAATTGATTAACCAATCAATCTATCTTGTTCAGTTTTTTGAGAGCTTTCCAACGGTATATATAACGATTGGATTGCTCTTACCAATCAAAAGTTAACACCTAAAAATTGATTGATTAGTGAGTGTCGAAAATTGATTAACCAATCAATCTATCTTGTTCAGTTTTTTGAGAGCTTTCCAACGGTATATATAACGATTGGATTGCTCTTACCAATCAAAAGTTAACACCTAAAAATTGATTGATTAGTGAGTGTCGAAAATTGATTAACCAATCAATCTATCTTGTTCAGTTTTTTGAGAGCTTTCCAACGGTATATATAACGATTGGATTGCTCTTCCGAATCAAAAGTTAACACCTAAAAATTGATTGATTAGTGAGTGTCGAAAATTGATTAACCAATCAATCTATCTTGTTCAGTTTTTTGAGAGCTTTCCAACGGTATATATAACGATTGGATTGCTCTACCGAATCAAAAGTTAACACCTAAAAATTGATTGATTAGTGAGTGTCGAAAATTGATTAACCAATCAATCTATCTTGTTCAGTTTTTTGAGAGCTTTCCAACGGTATATATAACGATTGGATTGCTCTTACCAATCAAAAGTTAACACCTAAAAATTGATTGATTAGTGAGTGTCGAAAATTGATTAACCAATCAATCTATCTTGTTCAGTTTTTTGAGAGCTTTCCAACGGTATATATAACGATTGGATTGCTCTTACCAATCAAAAGTTAACACCTAAAAATTGATTGATTAGTGAGTGTCGAAAATTGATTAACCAATCAATCTATCTTGTTCAGTTTTTTGAGAGCTTTCCAACGGTATATATAACGATGGATTGCTCTACCGAATCAAAAGTTAACACCTAAAAATTGATTGATTAGTGAGTGTCGAAAATTGATTAACCAATCAATCTATCTTGTTCAGTTTTTTGAGAGCTTTCCAACGGTATATATAACGATTGGATTGCTCTTACCAATCAAAAGTTAACACCTAAAAATTGATTGATTAGTGAGTGTCGAAAATTGATTAACCAATCAATCTATCTTGTTCAGTTTTTTGAGAGCTTTCCAACGGTATATATAACGATTGGATTGCTCTTACCAATCAAAAGTTAACACCTAAAAATTGATTGATTAGTGAGTGTCGAAAATTGATTAACCAATCAATCTATCTTGTTCAGTTTTTGAGAGCTTTCCAACGGTATATATAACGATTGGATTGCTCTTACCAATCAAAAGTTAACACCTAAAAATTGATTGATTAGTGAGTGTCGAAAATTGATTAACCAATCAATCTATCTTGTTCAGTTTTTTGAGAGCTTTCCAACGGTATATATAACGATTGGATTGCTCTTCCGAATCAAAAGTTAACACCTAAAAATTGATTGATTAGTGAGTGTCGAAAATTGATTAACCAATCAATCTATCTTGTTCAGGTTTTTGAGAGCTTTCCAACGGTATATATAACGATTGGATTGCTCTTACCAATCAAAAGTTAACACCTAAAAATTGATTGATTAGTGAGTGTCGAAAATTGATTAACCAATCAATCTATCTTGTTCAGTTTTTTGAGAGCTTTCCAACGGTATATATAACGATTGGATTGCTCTTACCAATCAAAAGTTAACACCTAAAAATTGATTGATTAGTGAGTGTCGAAAATTGATTAACCAATCAATCTATCTTGTTCAGTTTTTTGAGAGCTTTCCAACGGTATATATAACGATTGGATTGCTCTACCGAATCAAAAGTTAACACCTAAAAATTGATTGATTAGTGAGTGTCGAAAATTGATTAACCAATCAATCTATCTTGTTCAGTTTTTTGAGAGCTTTCCAACGGTATATATAACGATTGGATTGCTCTTACCAATCAAAAGTTAACACCTAAAAATTGATTGATTAGTGAGTGTCGAAAATTGATTAACCAATCAATCTATCTTGTTCAGTTTTTTGAGAGCTTTCCAACGGTATATATAACGATTGGATTGCTCTTCCGAATCAAAAGTTAACACCTAAAAATTGATTGATTAGTGAGTGTCGAAAATTGATTAACCAATCAATCTATCTTGTTCAGTTTTTTGAGAGCTTTCCAACGGTATATATAACGATTGGATTGCTCTTACCAACAAAAAGTTAACACCTAAAAATTGATTGATTAGTGAGTGTCGAAAATTGATTAACCAATCAATCTATCTTGTTCAGTTTTTAGAGAGCTTTCCAACGGTATATATAACGATTGGATTGCTCTTACCAATCAAAAGTTAACACCTAAAAATTGATTGATTAGTGAGTGTCGAAAATTGATTAACCAATCAATCTATCTTGTTCAGTTTTTTGAGAGCTTTCCAACGGTATATATAACGATTGGATTGCTCTTACCAATCAAAAGTTAACACCTAAAAATTGATTGATTAGTGAGTGTCGAAAATTGATTAACCAATCAATCTATCTTGTTCAGTTTTTTGAGAGCTTTCCAACGGTATATATAACGATTGGATTGCTCTACCGAATCAAAAGTTAACACCTAAAAATTGATTGATTAGTGAGTGTCGAAAATTGATTAACCAATCAATCTATCTTGTTCAGTTTTTTGAGAGCTTTCCAACGGTATATATAACGATTGGATTGCTCTACCGAATCAAAAGTTAACACCTAAAAATTGATTGATTAGTGAGTGTCGAAAATTGATTAACCAATCAATCTATCTTGTTCAGTTTTTTGAGAGCTTTCCAACGGTATATATAACGATTGGATTGCTCTACCGAATCAAAAGTTAACACCTAAAAATTGATTGATTAGTGAGTGTCGAAAATTGATTAACCAATCAATCTATCTTGTTCAGTTTTTTGAGAGCTTTCCAACGGTATATATAACGATTGGATTGCTCTTACCAATCAAAAGTTAACACCTAAAAATTGATTGATTAGTGAGTGTCGAAAATTGATTAACCAATCAATCTATCTTGTTCAGTTTTTTGAGAGCTTTCCAACGGTATATATAACGATTGGATTGCTCTTACCAATCAAAAGTTAACACCTAAAAATTGATTGATTAGTGAGTGTCGAAAATTGATTAACCAATCAATCTATCTTGTTCAGTTTTTTGAGAGCTTTCCAACGGTATATATAACGATTGGATTGCTCTTCCGAATCAAAAGTTAACACCTAAAAATTGATTGATTAGTGAGTGTCGAAAATTGATTAACCAATCAATCTATCTTGTTCAGTTTTTGAGAGCTTTCCAACGGTATATATAACGATTGGATTGCTCTTACCAATCAAAAGTTAACACCAAAAAATTGATTGATTAGTGAGTGTCGAAAATTGATTAACCAATCAATCTATCTTGTTCAGTTTTTTGAGAGCTTTCCAACGGTATATATAACGATTGGATTGCTCTTACCAATCAAAAGTTAACACCTAAAAATTGATTGATTAGTGAGTGTCGAAAATTGATTAACCAATCAATCTATCTTGTTCAGTTTTTTGAGAGCTTTCCAACGGTATATATAACGATTGGATTGCTCTTACCAATCAAAAGTTAACACCTAAAAATTGATTGATTAGTGAGTGTCGAAAATTGATTAACCAATCAATCTATCTTGTTCAGTTTTTTGAGAGCTTTCCAACGGTATATATAACGATTGGATTGCTCTTACCAATCAAAAGTTAACACCTAAAAATTGATTGATTAGTGAGTGTCGAAAATTGATTAACCAATCAATCTATCTTGTTCAGTTTTTGAGAGCTTTCCAACGGTATATATAACGATTGGATTGCTCTTACCAATCAAAAGTTAACACCTAAAAATTGATTGATTAGTGAGTGTCGAAAATTGATTAACCAATCAATCTATCTTGTTCAGTTTTTTGAGAGCTTTCCAACGGTATATATAACGATTGGATTGCTCTACCGAATCAAAAGTTAACACCTAAAAATTGATTGATTAGTGAGTGTCGAAAATTGATTAACCAATCAATCTATCTTGTTCAGTTTTTCTGAGAGCTTTCCAACGGTATATATAACGATTGGATTGCTCTTACCAATCAAAAGTTAACACCTAAAAATTGATTGATTAGTGAGTGTCGAAAATTCATTAACCAATCAATCTATCTTGTTCAGTTTTTTGAGAGCTTTCCAACGGTATATATAACGATTGGATTGCTCTTACCAATCAAAAGTTAACACCTAAAAATTGATTGATTAGTGAGTGTCGAAAATTGATTAACCAATCAATCTATCTTGTTCAGTTTTTTGAGAGCTTTCCAACGGTATATATAACGATTGGATTGCTCTTACCAATCAAAAAGTAACACCTAAAAATTGATTGATTAGTGAGTGTCGAAAATTGATTAACCAATCAATCTATCTTGTTCAGTTTTTTGAGAGCTTTCCAACGGTATATATAACGATTGGATTGCTCTTACCAATCAAAAGTTAACACCTAAAAATTGATTGATTAGTGAGTGTCGAAAATTGATTAACCAATCAATCTATCTTGTTCAGTTTTTTGAGAGCTTTCCAACGGTATATATAACGATTGGATTGCTCTACCGAATCAAAAGTTAACACCTAAAAATTGATTGATTAGTGAGTGTCGAAAATTGATTAACCAATCAATCTATCTTGTTCAGTTTTTTGAGAGCTTTCCAACGGTATATATAACGATTGGATTGCTCTTACCAATCAAAAGTTAACACCTAAAAATTGATTGATTAGTGAGTGTCGAAAATTGATTAACCAATCAATCTATCTTGTTCAGTTTTTTGAGAGCTTTCCAACGGTATATATAACGATTGGATTGCTCTTACCAATCAAAAGTTAACACCTAAAAATTGATTGATTAGTGAGTGTCGAAAATTGATTAACCAATCAATCTATCTTGTTCAGTTTTTTGAGAGCTTTCCAACGGTATATATAACGATTGGATTGCTCTTACCAATCAAAAGTTAACACCTAAAAATTGATTGATTAGTGAGTGTCGAAAATTGATTAACCAATCAATCTATCTTGTTCAGTTTTTTGAGAGCTTTCCAACGGTATATATAACGATTGGATTGCTCTACCGAATCAAAAGTTAACACCTAAAAATTGATTGATTAGTGAGTGTCGAAAATTCATTAACCAATCAATCTATCTTGTTCAGTTTTTTGAGAGCTTTCCAACGGTATATATAACGATTGGATTGCTCTTACCAATCAAAAGTTAACACCTAAAAATTGATTGATTAGTGAGTGTCGAAAATTGATTAACCAATCAATCTATCTTGTTCAGTTTTTTGAGAGCTTTCCAACGGTATATATAACGATTGGATTGCTCTACCGAATCAAAAGTTAACACCTAAAAATTGATTGATTAGTGAGTGTCGAAAATTGATTAACCAATCAATCTATCTTGTTCAGTTTTTTGAGAGCTTTCCAACGGTATATATAACGATTGGATTGCTCTTACCAATCAAAAGTTAACACCTAAAAATTGATTGATTAGTGAGTGTCGAAAATTGATTAACCAATCAATCTATCTTGTTCAGTTTTTTGAGAGCTTTCCAACGGTATATATAACGATTAGATTGCTCTTACCAATCAAAAGTTAACACCTAAAAATTGATTGATTAGTGAGTGTCGAAAATTGATTAACCAATCAATCTATCTTGTTTAGTTTTTTGAGAGCTTTCCAACGGTATATATAACGATTGGATTGCTCTTACCAATCAAAAGTTAACACCTAAAAATTGATTGATTAGTGAGTGTCGAAAATTGATTAACCAATCAATCTATCTTGTTCAGTTTTTTGAGAGCTTTCCAACGGTATATATAACGATTGGATTGCTCTTACCAATCAAAAGTTAACACCTAAAAATTGATTGATTAGTGAGTGTCGAAAATTGATTAACCAATCAATCTATCTTGTTCAGTTTTTTGAGAGCTTTCCAACGGTATATATAACGATTGGATTGCTCTTACCAATCAAAAGTTAACACCTAAAAATTGATTGATTAGTGAGTGTCGAAAATTCATTAACCAATCAATCTATCTTGTTCAGTTTTTTTGAGAGCTTTCCAACGGTATATATAACGATTGGATTGCTCTTACCAATCAAAAGTTAACACCTAAAAATTGATTGATTAGTGAGTGTCGAAAATTGATTAACCAATCAATCTATCTTGTTCAGTTTTTTGAGAGCTTTCCAACGGTATATATAACGATTGGATTGCTCTTACCAATCAAAAGTTAACACCTAAAAATTGATTGATTAGTGAGTGTCGAAAATTGATTAACCAATCAATCTATCTTGTTCAGTTTTTTGAGAGCTTTCCAACGGTATATATAACGATTGGATTGCTCTTACCAATCAAAAGTTAACACCTAAAAATTGATTGATTAGTGAGTGTCGAAAATTGATTAACCAATCAATCTATCTTGTTCAGTTTTTTGAGAGCTTTCCAACGGTATATATAACGATTGGATTGCTCTTACCAATCAAAAGTTAACACCTAAAAATTGATTGATTAGTGAGTGTCGAAAATTCATTAACCAATCAATCTATCTTGTTCAGTCTTGAGAGCTTTCCAACGGTATATATAACGATTGGATTGCTCTTACCAATCAAAAGTTAACACCTAAAAATTGATTGATTAGTGAGTGTCGAAAATTGATTAACCAATCAATCTATCTTGTTCAGTTTTTTGAGAGCTTTCCAACGGTATATATAACGATTGGATTGCACTTACCAATCAAAAGTTAACACCTAAAAATTGATTGATTAGTGAGTGTCGAAAATTGATTAACCAATCAATCTATCTTGTTCAGTTTTTTGAGAGCTTTCCAACGGTATATATAACGATTGGATTGCTCTTACCAATCAAAAGTTAACACCTAAAAATTGATTGATTAGTGAGTGTCGAAAATTGATTAACCAATCAATCTATCTTGTTCAGTTTTTTGAGAGCTTTCCAACGGTATATATAACGATTGGATTGCTCTTACCAATCAAAAGTTAACACCTAAAAATTGATTGATTAGTGAGTGTCGAAAATTGATTAACCAATCAATCTATCTTGTTCAGTTTTTTGAGAGCTTTCCAACGGTATATATAACGATTGGATTGCTCTACCGAATCAAAAGTTAACACCTAAAAATTGATTGATTAGTGAGTGTCGAAAATTCATTAACCAATCAATCTATCTTGTTCAGTTTTTTGAGAGCTTTCCAACGGTATATATAACGATTGGATTGCTCTTACCAATCAAAAGTTAACACCTAAAAATTGATTGATTAGTGAGTGTCGAAAATTGATTAACCAATCAATCTATCTTGTTCAGTTTTTTGAGAGCTTTCCAACGGTATATATAACGATTGGATTGCTCTTACCAATCAAAAGTTAACACCTAAAAATTGATTGATTAGTGAGTGTCGAAAATTGATTAACCAATCAATCTATCTTGTTCAGTTTTTTGAGAGCTTTCCAACGGTATATATAACGATTGGATTGCTCTTACCAATCAAAAGTTAACACCTAAAAATTGATTGATTAGTGAGTGTCGAAAATTGATTAACCAATCAATCTATCTTGTTCAGTTTTTTGAGAGCTTTCCAACGGTATATATAACGATTGGATTGCTCTTTCCAATCAAAAGTTAACACCTAAAAATTGATTGATTAGTGAGTGTCGAAAATTGATTAACCAATCAATCTATCTTGTTCAGTTTTTTGAGAGCTTTCCAACGGTATATATAACGATTGGATTGCTCTTACCAATCAAAAGTTAACACCTAAAAATTGATTGATTAGTGAGTGTCGAAAATTGATTAACCAATCAATCTATCTTGTTCAGTTTTTTGAGAGCTTTCCAACGGTATATATAACGATTGGATTGCTCTTACCAATCAAAAGTTAACACCTAAAAATTGATTGATTAGTGAGTGTCGAAAATTCATTAACCAATCAATCTATCTTGTTCAGTTTTTTGAGAGCTTTCCAACGGTATATATAACGATTGGATTGCTCTTACCAATCAAAAGTTAACACCTAAAAATTGATTGATTAGTGAGTGTCGAAAATTGATTAACCAATCAATCTATCTTGTTCAGTTTTTTGAGAGCTTTCCAACGGTATATATAACGATTGGATTGCTCTTACCAATCAAAAGTTAACACCTAAAAATTGATTGATTAGTGAGTGTCGAAATTCATTAACCAATCAATCTATCTTGTTCAGTTTTTTGAGAGCTTTCCAACGGTATATATAACGATTGGATTGCTCTTACCAATCAAAAGTTAACACCTAAAAATTGATTGATTAGTGAGTGTCGAAAATTGATTAACCAATCAATCTATCTTGTTCAGTTTTTTGAGAGCTTTCCAACGGTATATATAACGATTGGATTGCTCTTACCAATCAAAAGTTAACACCTAAAAATTGATTGATTAGTGAGTGTCGAAAATTGATTAACCAATCAATCTATCTTGTTCAGTTTTTTGAGAGCTTTCCAACGGTATATATAACGATTGGATTGCTCTTACCAATCAAAAGTTAACACCTAAAAATTGATTGATTAGTGAGTGTCGAAAATTGATTAACCAATCAATCTATCTTGTTCAGTTTTTTGAGAGCTTTCCAACGGTATATATAACGATTGGATTGCTCTTACCAATCGAAAGTTAACACCTAAAAATTGATTGATTAGTGAGTGTCGAAAATTGATTAACCAATCAATCTATCTTGTTCAGTTTTTTGAGAGCTTTCCAACGGTATATATAACGATTGGATTGCTCTACCGAATCAAAAGTTAACACCTAAAAATTGATTGATTAGTGAGTGTCGAAAATTGATTAACCAATCAATCTATCTTGTTCAGTTTTTTGAGAGCTTTCCAACGGTATATATAACGATTGGATTGCTCTTACCAATCAAAAGTTAACACCTAAAAATTGATTGATTAGTGAGTGTCGAAAATTGATTAACCAATCAATCTATCTTGTTCAGTTTTTTGAGAGCTTTCCAACGGTATATATAACGATTGGATTGCTCTTACCAATCAAAAGTTAACACCTAAAAATTGATTGATTAGTGAGTGTCGAAAATTGATTAACCAATCAATCTATCTTGTTCAGTTTTTTGAGAGCTTTCCAACGGTATATATAACGATTGGATTGCTCTTACCAATCAAAAGTTAACACCTAAAAATTGATTGATTAGTGAGTGTCGAAAATTGATTAACCAATCAATCTATCTTGTTCAGTTTTTTGAGAGCTTTCCAACGGTATATATAACGATTGGATTGCTCTTACCAATCAAAAGTTAACACCTAAAAATTGATTGATTAGTGAGTGTCGAAAATTGATTAACCAATCAATCTATCTTGTTCAGTTTTTTGAGAGCTTTCCAACGGTATATATAACGATTGGATTGCTCTTACCAATCAAAAGTTAACACCTAAAAATTGATTGATTAGTGAGTGTCGAAAATTCATTAACCAATCAATCTATCTTGTTCAGTTTTTTGAGAGCTTTCCAACGGTATATATAACGATTGGATTGCTCTTACCAATCAAAAGTTAACACCTAAAAATTGATTGATTAGTGAGTGTCGAAAATTGATTAACCAATCAATCTATCTTGTTCAGTTTTTTGAGAGCTTTCCAACGGTATATATAACGATTGGATTGCTCTTACCAATCAAAAGTTAACACCTAAAAATTGATTGATTAGTGAGTGTCGAAAATTGATTAACCAATCAATCTATCTTGTTCAGTTTTTTGAGAGCTTTCCAACGGTATATATAACGATTGGATTGCTCTTACCAATCAAAAGTTAACACCTAAAAATTGATTGATTAGTGAGTGTCGAAAATTCATTAACCAATCAATCTATCTTGTTCAGTTTTTTGAGAGCTTTCCAACGGTATATATAACGATTGGATTGCTCTTACCAATCAAAAGTTAACACCTAAAAATTGATTGATTAGTGAGTGTCGAAAATTGATTAACCAATCAATCTATCTTGTTCAGTTTTTTGAGAGCTTTCCAACGGTATATATAACGATTGGATTGCTCTTACCAATCAAAAGTTAACACCTAAAAATTGATTGATTAGTGAGTGTCGAAAATTGATTAACCAATCAATCTTTCTTGTTCAGTTTTTTGAGAGCTTTCCAACGGTATATATAACGATTGGATTGCTCTTACCAATCAAAAGTTAACACCTAAAAATTGATTGATTAGTGAGTGTCGAAAATTGATTAACCAATCAATCTATCTTGTTCAGTTTTTTGAGAGCTTTCCAACGGTATATATAACGATTGGATTGCTCTTACCAATCAAAAGTTAACACCTAAAAATTGATTGATTAGTGAGTGTCGAAAATTGATTAACCAATCAATCTATCTTGTTCAGTTTTTTGAGAGCTTTCCAACGGTATATATAACGATTGGATTGCTCTTACCAATCAAAAGTTAACACCTAAAAATTGATTGATTAGTGAGTGTCGAAAATTGATTAACCAATCAATCTATCTTGTTCAGTTTTTTGAGAGCTTTCCAACGGTATATATAACGATTGGATTGCTCTTACCAATCAAAAGTTAACACCTAAAAATTGATTGATTAGTGAGTGTCGAAAATTGATTAACCAATCAATCTATCTTGTTCAGTTTTTTGAGAGCTTTCCAACGGTATATATAACGATTGGATTGCTCTTACCAATCGAAAGTTAACACCTAAAAATTGATTGATTAGTGAGTGTCGAAAATTGATTAACCAATCAATCTATCTTGTTCAGTTTTTTGAGAGCTTTCCAACGGTATATATAACGATTGGATTGCTCTTACCAATCAAAAGTTAACACCTAAAAATTGATTGATTAGTGAGTGTCGAAAATTCATTAACCAATCAATCTATCTTGTTCAGTTTTTTGAGAGCTTTCCAACGGTATATATAACGATTGGATTGCTCTTACCAATCAAAAGTTAACACCTAAAAATTGATTGATTAGTGAGTGTCGAAAATTGATTAACCAATCAATCTATCTTGTTCAGTTTTTTGAGAGCTTTCCAACGGTATATATAACGATTGGATTGCTCTACCGAATCAAAAGTTAACACCTAAAAATTGATTGATTAGTGAGTGTCGAAAATTGATTAACCAATCAATCTATCTTGTTCAGTTTTTTGAGAGCTTTCCAACGGTATATATAACGATTGGATTGCTCTTACCAATCAAAAGTTAACACCTAAAAATTGATTGATTAGTGAGTGTCGAAAATTGATTAACCAATCAATCTATCTTGTTCAGTTTTTTGAGAGCTTTCCAACGGTATATATAACGATTGGATTGCTCTTACCAATCAAAAGTTAACACCTAAAAATTGATTGATTAGTGAGTGTCGAAAATTGATTAACCAATCAATCTATCTTGTTCAGTTTTTTGAGAGCTTTCCAACGGTATATATAACGATTGGATTGCTCTACCGAATCAAAAGTTAACACCTAAAAATTGATTGATTAGTGAGTGTCGAAAATTGATTAACCAATCAATCTATCTTGTTCAGTTTTTTGAGAGCTTTCCAACGGTATATATAACGATTGGATTGCTCTTACCAATCAAAAGTTAACACCTAAAAATTGATTGATTAGTGAGTGTCGAAAATTGATTAACCAATCAATCTATCTTGTTCAGTTTTTTGAGAGCTTTCCAACGGTATATATAACGATTGGATTGCTCTTACCAATCAAAAGTTAACACCTAAAAATTGATTGATTAGTGAGTGTCGAAAATTGATTAACCAATCAATCTATCTTGTTCAGTTTTTGAGAGCTTTCCAACGGTATATATAACGATTGGATTGCTCTTACCAATCAAAAGTTAACACCTAAAAATTGATTGATTAGTGAGTGTCGAAAATTGATTAACCAATCAATCTATCTTGTTCAGTTTTTTGAGAGCTTTCCAACGGTATATATAACGATTGGATTGCTCTTACCAATCAAAAGTTAACACCTAAAAATTGATTGATTAGTGAGTGTCGAAAATTGATTAACCAATCAATCTTTCTTGTTCAGTTTTTTGAGAGCTTTCCAACGGTATATATAACGATTGGATTGCTCTTACCAATCAAAAGTTAACACCTAAAAATTGATTGATTAGTGAGTGTCGAAAATTGATTAACCAATCAATCTATCTTGTTCAGTTTTTTGAGAGCTTTCCAACGGTATATATAACGATTGGATTGCTCTTACCAATCAAAAGTTAACACCTAAAAATTGATTGATTAGTGAGTGTCGAAAATTCATTAACCAATCAATCTATCTTGTTCAGTTTTTTGAGAGCTTTCCAACGGTATATATAACGATTGGATTGCTCTTACCAATCAAAAGTTAACACCTAAAAATTGATTGATTAGTGAGTGTCGAAAATTGATTAACCAATCAATCTATCTTGTTCAGTTTTTTGAGAGCTTTCCAACGGTATATATAACGATTGGATTGCTCTTACCAATCAAAAGTTAACACCTAAAAATTGATTGATTAGTGAGTGTCGAAAATTGATTAACCAATCAATCTATCTTGTTCAGTTTTTTGAGAGCTTTCCAACGGTATATATAACGATTGGATTGCTCTTACCAATCAAAAGTTAACACCTAAAAATTGATTGATTAGTGAGTGTCGAAAATTGATTAACCAATCAATCTATCTTGTTCAGTTTTTTGAGAGCTTTCCAACGGTATATATAACGATTGGATTGCTCTTACCAATCAAAAGTTAACACCTAAAAATTGATTGATTAGTGAGTGTCGAAAATTCATTAACCAATCAATCTATCTTGTTCAGTTTTTTGAGAGCTTTCCAACGGTATATATAACGATTGGATTGCTCTTACCAATCAAAAGTTAACACCTAAAAATTGATTGATTAGTGAGTGTCGAAAATTGATTAACCAATCAATCTATCTTGTTCAGTTTTTTGAGAGCTTTCCAACGGTATATATAACGATTAGATTGCTCTTACCAATCAAAAGTTAACACCTAAAAATTGATTGATTAGTGAGTGTCGAAAATTGATTAACCAATCAATCTATCTTGTTTAGTTTTTTGAGAGCTTTCCAACGGTATATATAACGATTGGATTGCTCTTACCAATCAAAAGTTAACACCTAAAAATTGATTGATTAGTGAGTGTCGAAAATTGATTAACCAATCAATCTATCTTGTTCAGTTTTTTGAGAGCTTTCCAACGGTATATATAACGATTGGATTGCTCTTACCAATCAAAAGTTAACACCTAAAAATTGATTGATTAGTGAGTGTCGAAAATTGATTAACCAATCAATCTATCTTGTTCAGTTTTTTGAGAGCTTTCCAACGGTATATATAACGATTGGATTGCTCTACCGAATCAAAAGTTAACACCTAAAAATTGATTGATTAGTGAGTGTCGAAAATTGATTAACCAATCAATCTATCTTGTTCAGTTTTTTGAGAGCTTTCCAACGGTATATATAACGATTGGATTGCTCTTACCAATCAAAAGTTAACACCTAAAAATTGATTGATTAGTGAGTGTCGAAAATTGATTAACCAATCAATCTATCTTGTTCAGTTTTTTGAGAGCTTTCCAACGGTATATATAACGATTGGATTGCTCTACCGAATCAAAAGTTAACACCTAAAAATTGATTGATTAGTGAGTGTCGAAAATTGATTAACCAATCAATCTATCTTGTTCAGTTTTTTGAGAGCTTTCCAACGGTATATATAACGATTGGATTGCTCTTACCAATCAAAAGTTAACACCTAAAAATTGATTGATTAGTGAGTGTCGAAAATTGATTAGCCAATCAATCTATCTTGTTCAGTTTTTTGAGAGCTTTCCAACGGTATATATAACGATTGGATTGCTCTACCGAATCAAAAGTTAACACCTAAAAATTGATTGATTAGTGAGTGTCGAAAATTGATTAACCAATCAATCTATCTTGTTCAGTTTTTTGAGAGCTTTCCAACGGTATATATAACGATTGGATTGCTCTTACCAATCAAAAGTTAACACCTAAAAATTGATTGATTAGTGAGTGTCGAAAATTCATTAACCAATCAATCTATCTTGTTCAGTTTTTTGAGAGCTTTCCAACGGTATATATAACGATTGGATTGCTCTTACCAATCAAAAGTTAACACCTAAAAATTGATTGATTAGTGAGTGTCGAAAATTGATTAACCAATCAATCTATCTTGTTCAGTTTTTTGAGAGCTTTCCAACGGTATATATAACGATTGGATTGCTCTTACCAATCAAAAGTTAACACCTAAAAATTGATTGATTAGTGAGTGTCGAAAATTGATTAACCAATCAATCTATCTTGTTCAGTTTTTTGAGAGCTTTCCAACGGTATATATAACGATTGGATTGCTCTTACCAATCAAAAGTTAACACCTAAAAATTGATTGATTAGTGAGTGTCGAAAATTGATTAACCAATCAATCTATCTTGTTCAGTTTTTTGAGAGCTTTCCAACGGTATATATAACGATTAGATTGCTCTTACCAATCAAAAGTTAACACCTAAAAATTGATTGATTAGTGAGTGTCGAAAATTGATTAACCAATCAATCTATCTTGTTTAGTTTTTTGAGAGCTTTCCAACGGTATATATAACGATTGGATTGCTCTTACCAATCAAAAGTTAACACCTAAAAATTGATTGATTAGTGAGTGTCGAAAATTGATTAACCAATCAATCTATCTTGTTCAGTTTTTTGAGAGCTTTCCAACGGTATATATAACGATTGGATTGCTCTTACCAATCAAAAGTTAACACCTAAAAATTGATTGATTAGTGAGTGTCGAAAATTGATTAACCAATCAATCTATCTTGTTCAGTTTTTGAGAGCTTTCCAACGGTATATATAACGATTGGATTGCTCTTACCAATCAAAAGTTAACACCTAAAAATTGATTGATTAGTGAGTGTCGAAAATTCATTAACCAATCAATCTATCTTGTTCAGTTTTTTGAGAGCTTTCCAACGGTATATATAACGATTGGATTGCTCTTACCAATCAAAAGTTAACACCTAAAAATTGATTGATTAGTGAGTGTCGAAAATTGATTAACCAATCAATCTATCTTGTTCAGTTTTTTGAGAGCTTTCCAACGGTATATATAACGATTGGATTGCTCTTACCAATCAAAAGTTAACACCTAAAAATTGATTGATTAGTGAGTGTCGAAAATTGATTAACCAATCAATCTATCTTGTTCAGTTTTTTGAGAGCTTTCCAACGGTATATATAACGATTGGATTGCTCTTACCAATCAAAAGTTAACACCTAAAAATTGATTGATTAGTGAGTGTCGAAAATTGATTAACCAATCAATCTATCTTGTTCAGTTTTTTGAGAGCTTTCCAACGGTATATATAACGATTAGATTGCTCTTACCAATCAAAAGTTAACACCTAAAAATTGATTGATTAGTGAGTGTCGAAAATTGATTAACCAATCAATCTATCTTGTTTAGTTTTTTGAGAGCTTTCCAACGGTATATATAACGATTGGATTGCTCTTACCAATCAAAAGTTAACACCTAAAAATTGATTGATTAGTGAGTGTCGAAAATTGATTAACCAATCAATCTATCTTGTTCAGTTTTTTGAGAGCTTTCCAACGGTATATATAACGATTGGATTGCTCTTACCAATCAAAAGTTAACACCTAAAATAAAGAGAGACAGGGAAAGGAGCAAGGGGGAAAAAGAGAGAGACAAAGAGAGCAAATTAGTGGAGGGGTGTTACAATTTACTTTGAAAATAGCATTTTTTGATTTTTAAGGCTTGATATTTCGATAACCCGTCGACAGATACCATTCAAAAGTTGGTATCTAGCATAAATTTTTATGCTGAACACTAATTTCATATAAAGAATATTTTCGCCATACCTCTCAGCTATTCCTGGATCCCCCACTGGTTCTAAATTTACCATTCATATTGGTTTTTAAGGTAACTTTACGAAAATTTTACCGTTATTGGTAGTTAACATGCCTGAAAACCTGTTCAAACATTTTCAAACATGGTGTTAGCTTATTTTAGCTTTGTCCTGTATATAGGATTTATTTTCGATTCAAGCGAAACGTTTTAAAATGACAAACATCTCTAAGGGTGGAAAAAAACTTTTGTACACCCCCTAAAATTTTGGCTAACTCTAGATTTTCGGGTATGGAGAATAAGAAAATCGAGTCGAAAATTCAAAAGTAAGATAGTGTGGTAATCTTGCATTGTGCGAACTTTAATTTCTGGGATTATATATCAAAAAAATTCTAGAGTTTTTTAGAAATTCAAAATTTAGCGTTTAAAATCGCCATAAAATTAAATTAAACCCTATTGAGTTGTTATGTTTAACAACAAAAATAACAATCAGTCATTATTTAATTTTAAGAAACACAATCAACTTTAAAATTAAAATTAGTTGTTATTTTAATTGAATTTAGAAGCATCGAAACAGTTTTTTACGCTTGAAAAAAGCTAAAATTTTAATTCGATTGGAAACTTGTTTAAACAAACATACGTGTACAAAAGCTATCAATTATTACATTAAAAACTCGATTTAAACAATTGACTAATAGAAACATATTGAAGTCTTGTCTTAAGCTTCAGAATATTCTATCATGATTTTAATTTATAGCCAGACACTTTTTCAAATGTTTTTAATTTATTTAGAAGATGCTTTGAATCTATTATTATTTTTTTTGATGGTTACAATATATTTTTTTTGAATATAAATTTACATTTTAAAGTCATTTAAATAATTGTTTACTTTTCCTATTTCGATAAAATTAAGTAAGGAAGTTTATCAAATATTCGCTATCAAATTGTTCTTATTCATTCCTGAATAAACCATCGCCTCACAGACCGATTTTAAATTGAAAATTCATCAGAATTATTTTTCATGCATTTTTTGAAAATTTTTGTACTGCTTGCTGTGCTTTCTGTGGTCAGTTCTTTGACAATTCCAATCGAGATAAATACTAAATTTACAATTCCGTACCAAACCCAACCATATGTCATTACTCAAAATTTAAAAATTGTCAAAAATGGAGAGCTTTTAATCAAACCAGGTGTTTCCATTGTTTTCTCAAGCAGATCAATACTCGAATCCAACGAAGGCCGGTTGATCATTAACGGTAATTCAACTCATTCAGTTAAATTCAGACCACAAGATCCCACAGTTTCAAAAACAATAATCTTGTCCAAAACTTACGCCGAAATGGACTATTTTGATCTTTCTGCCTTCGATACGATTAGGTCCGAAAAGTCTGTTGTCAATATTAAAAATTCGTTAATCGAAACTTCCTCGACAATCAATTTATTTAACAGTGATACTCAAGTCACCAATAGTATCATCAACAACTTAAACTCCAAGTTGACCATTTTATCTACTTATGGAAACATAACAATCTCTAACTCTTCTGTAAATACTTGTTCTGGATCCACAATTCAAGTTGAGTATTCAAAAATAAATTTCGACGCTTTGAAATGTAATGGTATCAATGTTTATGGAGGTTATGATTTTAGATTACAGAACTCTATCATCACTTCCAGTGTTTTTTTTGGTGACAAGACTTACAGTTTTACTGATAACAGCTTAAAGTTTGAACAGAGTTTCATTTTCTGGAAGAATAATACTGCAAGTCTAAGTGTTTATGAAAATAATGTTAGAAATTTTCTTGATGTGAAAATAGCCGATTGTAATTCGAATGGGTACTTAAGAATTTCTACACCAACTAACACAAGCATACAAGTCAAAAAATCAAAATTAAGTTCAATTTATTTTGACCGATTTATCAAAGATTTTGTTTTATCAATCAGTGAAAGTTCAATAGGCTCGTTCGAATCAACACGCGAAGTTAAAACAAGGTCGAACATTCAAGTAGAAAAATCAACTATTTCTTCTATTGATTTAAATCTTCGAAAAGAATTTACCACCAAAATTTTCTTCAACGAAAGTATTTTTAAATTTCGTTGTTACATTCGGTGTTCAGACTTTAAAAACTTGGAGGATGCCAATTTTTATTTTAACACGTTTGAAAATACATCGTCAATTAATTTTGTTAATTGTTTCAATGTAACTTTACGACAAAATAATTTTAAAAAACAAGGCTGTACTGTGGATAGTCAACCAGACATGCATCAGTTCATAAACTATTCAACCTTGATCCCAATTGATGCCAGGTACAACTATTGGGTATTGGGGTACTTTAGACTCGATTGAGATGAAAAAAAGAGTTTGTCTTTTGACTGACTTGAACCAAAACTATGTCGAAATGTACCCGGTTACAGACAATAATTTTGTCCAAGCAAATATCACTGACCCTGGGATTTCAATCAACGCTGATAAAAGTATCACAGATGGTCTGTTAAATCAAGATATAACTTTAACAAGTGAGGTATACACTGTGATGGGGCATATAATCATAATGCCTAATGCAAGTTTAAGAATCCTTCCGGGTGCTAAGATTCTGTTTAATTACACAGGTGGTATCAAGATTTTAGGTAATTTGATAATGGAATCAAGTCCCGATGAAGCACCGATTGTTTTTGGCACATCTGAGTATTACCCTAGTTCGTATGGTATATGGGTTGTTAAATCTTACAATACGACGATTGCAAACGTGTTTATCAAAGGCTCTCCGACTTTCAAAGTCTCAGAAAAATGTGACTATCTTAAAATTGTTAACTCAAGCTTCGACTCAATTCAGAATGTTGAAATTTTTAAACCTACCCAAGTCCTTTCAAAGTTAATGTTCAATCTGGTGAATCGAATCGATTTTAAATCAACAAATGAGTTCAATTTGGAGGATAAATTTATTGATACAAGCTTCATTAGATTCGAACTAAACAGCGATGTTGTCATCTCTAACTCGACTATTACTTCAAATGGCTACGAGTTTGTCATCAATCAAGATATATGTAAGAACGAAGGATGTGAATTCCTGATGCAAAACACGATTCTCTATCAAAAAAGCGGCTATTCTCAATATGGCACAGATTTTAAGATATTTGTTAAAAACAAGTTGAAAAACTTGACAATGAACTTTATTAATAATAATATGAGCCTATCCTCACCAAGCTACTCCAACCCGACCCCTCTTAACTTAGATTACGACATCTACTTAAACGTGATTTACACCAACAATTATTTTAACAATGTTTTATTTTCCTCGAACAAAAATTTTTACGTCGAATTCATAAAAAATACATTCAAAAATTGTGTATTTAGAGTGTTTTACAAATCGATTGAATTCATCGAGAACGTGTTTGAATCGGTAATGGACTATAATTCGAATTTGATAAGCTATGAGCTTAAGTCTTCCAAGTCTCGTTTCAACTTTCAAAAAAACATTTTCATTGCAAATAATCAATCAACAGCCCGCATAAGTAGTCTTCTCTATTTTTTTTACCAATTCGTTATTTTCTTTAAGTGATATTGATATCTTAGTAAACGAAAACAAGTTCCTCCTAGACCCCGCAATTGCTAAAATTGATTACATTATTTCGGCTAATTTGAAACAAACAAAGATGTCTCAGGCAAACTATGAAATTAATTGTACTTATAACTTTTGGTTTACTGGTCGAGTTCCCACCTCTTCGTCTGTTCAAAAGTACATTTATGATAATTTTAATGATAAAAGTCTTGTTAAGGTTAGCTTTTTGCCGTTTTATTTTGATAAACTCTTCACCTCAGTATTCAATTTAGCATCGATTGAATTCAAATCAGGTAATATAATCGGTGGAGAGTTGATCGATAATTTAGTCCTTGAATCCGGGACTTATAATGTAAGTTGCTAGTAATGCTAGTTTGACACTAAGTCCGGGTGTAATTTTTAACTTTTTGAATAATTTTAACATTCTTGTGTACGGTGATTTAGTTCTAAATGGATCCGAGTCGATTAGAGTTGAGATAAACTTGGTCCAAGCCATACCCGGTGGAGTATTCGATTTTATCAAATTTGATACGGTCTCGAACAAAATTGGAAAGTCAAGGATCCAATTCGTGGACTTTGGTTTAAATTCAAGTATTCTCAACTCCATATTCTATGTAACGACAAACAAGTACCCGATTTTTGAACACATTAAAATTAAGGGTGCTAGTTCGACTAAGTATGGCTTTTTTTATGAAAATGTTATAGGATGGTTCTCACAATATCCTTACAAGTTGAAAAATATTTTTATCAACGGAATTCAAAATGGATTCAAAATGTTTAATAGTTATGTTCAAGTTCAATTTGAGAACGTGGTAGTCAAGAACTGTTCGAATATGTTGTTCGATTTAAAAGTCAACGACTTCTCAGTCATGTCAAGTCAGTTCGAACATAATGTCAATTCAAATAAGACTAGTAAAATTGCAACTCAGAGTGTGACTGTGTCCAACTCTTCATTTTATGAACCTTCAAATTATTTGGAATTGAACTTCGAAGATGTACATGATTTTAAATTTGAATTCAATGAGCTTCAAAACACGGTTCTCAAAGTCTCAGTCACCTATCAAACCATGGACGTCCCATTGATATCGATTCAATCAAACAAATTTAAGATCACAGATATTCAAATGAGTTTGAATGCGATTGATTTATTTTTTACTTTGTACAATTCTGGAATGATAACGAACATCAATAAGAATTTATTTGATTTTAAGAACTCATTCCAAATCGATACAGCTTATTTTATGCTAGATAGTTTGAAAGAATTAGAAATTAATGAGCTCACATTTGAGAAAAACATCATCATCTCGGAAAACATGATGAATCTGTCTCGTATCAAAATCGACTCGCGAATTTCCGACGATACAAAAATCGCTTTTACGAGCAAAATTCGAAATAATACTTACAAACACTCGAACACCAAATACACTGATGCTCAATTGATAAACGTCCCGGGTTACATCAAAATGTTCGTCAATAATAATAACTTTGACTTAGACTTAACTTCGATTGACACTTCAAAATGCTTCTTTTACACCGGACCGGATCAACGGCAATTATTATCGGACGTCAAGTACAATTACTACGGAAATAATCAGCTAGATCTATTAAAGCAGTGTAAGCCCGAGTATTACCCGAATGCATTTGATTATTTTCCTTTATACAATAATAGCGATATGACTCAAGTTCACGACTCACCTTATTCATATGTTCTAGATGGAACTCAAATTGTAGATGGTTATTTAAGAAAAAATGAGACTCTTAAATGTGAGTCTTTATCATGTGACATTGTTGTTGTGAATAATATTACTATCCCAAAGGGATTAAAGTTGACCATAGAGCCTGGGTGTGGACTATTATTTTTACCGAAAACTAGAATCTTTGTCTTAGGTGTTCTTAGTATTCAAGGTAACGTAACTCATCGAGTATATCTCGAAGCTAAACATTCAGACACTAAATGGTTTGGTATAGAGAACTACGGTGATCTGGTGATCAATTCAACAAGCATCAAAGACACTGATTCCGCGATTAAAACATACGACGCCTCGATTTTACTCGATTCAGTTTTTATCAGAGATTTTGAAACAGCAGTTTCAGCTGAAAATTCAGATAATACTAAAACAGTTTTTTTAACAATCAGAAATTCAAATTTTATCAATACCCATATCTACGCGAGTCGATTCGAGCTTGACTTTGATAAATTAACATTTACAGGAACAGTTTATTTTATATTCCATTGTGTCTTCTACATTAAAAATTCTTATTTTACCATCCCATCGATCTATTTATCCATTAGCTATTTTGAATCTTGTAAATCAGCTGAATTGATACTCTCAAGAAACGTGTTCAAGTTGAGCTCCTCCTTCAGTGTTAGCTACTTTTTGAACTCGCTTAAAAACCAGTTCGTTGTCGAGTACAATATTTTTGAGTCAACTAATAACAATACATACAATTACAATTCGTTTTCTATTTCTTCACAAAACGTTAGAGTTGAAACCGTTAAAGCTTCAATCATTTTTACTCGCAATACATTCACAAACTTTAAATTGAATATTGAAGACAACTCTAGGTATTACACTGGTATCGTTCACATTTTCGATTTAAACATCCTGAGAAAGACTAAACAATACAATTATGAAGACCTCCTCTTCTACAAAACTAACAACTACCTTGTAATTACAAACAACACTGTATCGAACAGCAGTTTCACCAAAGCTTTCAATATTAATCAATACTCTTGTAGTACGAAGGTGTCGATTAAAAATAACAAGTTTATAAACAATACGTACTTCAAGTCTGATCAAGTTTCGACGCTAATTTCCATTAACGAGGTAGGTTCTTATGAGATCACTGATAATGTGTTCATTGGCAACATGGACTTGACTTATGATCTATCAGTTCTCAAGTACCAAATTAAATCCATCAATGTAATTAATAACTATTGGAATGGGTTAAATAACTTGACTCAAATATCCAAACGTGTAAATGATCCTAATTCTAATATTCCACAAAACAAACTTATCTTAATTCCTTTTTCAACTATCTTGGTAGAAAACAATAAAAACAACACGTCGTGTAGGGATAACTGTAATTCAAGAGGAGAATGTATCGTTAACGACACTTGTTTGTGTAATGTTGGTTACTCTGGTTCCTCTTGTGAATTTGTTTATTGTTCGACTAATTGTTATAATCGTGGCACCTGTGTTGAACCAAACGTGTGTAATTGTCAAGCGGGATGGATCGGTAGCGACTGTTATCAGCCTGAATGTAGTGATGGGTGTCTAAACGGTGGCGAATGTATCGGAGTAAATGAATGTAAATGCACATCTGAATGGACGGGATCGAGATGTGAAACTCCAATTTGTGAAAAATCGTGTAACTACCAGGGTAGTTGTATCTCACCTGGTAAGTGTCAATGTTCCCCTCCATTTACAGGCGTCAACTGTGATGTTCCGATAAATTTACCTACAACCAAAATTGACAGACAAACAACTATTCCACAAATGACTCCGGTGGCTATACCAACAAGTACGGCATTTATCACCACGATTCCTCAAATTTTTTCATCTACTCCACCGACAGCAATAGCCATTACCACTTATCCACCAACATCAACTTATCCTGATACAACTAGTGATCATGGAGATCTACCAGCAACTACGGCAACTACTCCTGGTCCAATAATAACTACGACAGTCAAAATCGATATATCCACAACTAATCCATCTATAACTACTGGTTTTCCAACGGATATGGAAACCAACACTAATCAAACAACAACAATTGGGGCTTCAACAACAACAATTCCACAAATAACTTCGGGAACTTTAACTGATTTTCAAACAAACACGGCAATTAAAACTTCAAGGGATTTCGCAGAACCAACGAAAACTTCTATTGAACTACCAGCAATTTCCAAAGCTTCTACTGATTCAATAACAACTTTGACAACTACAACAGATCCGCTAACAACCGAGATTATAAGCCATACAGATAGCCAAAGCTCAACTAAAAAGCGGAGGCTAAAATGCCGAAATAGAAGATTTTACCCTTAAGTCTTGCCTAAGAACTTGGGCTTTATTCTTTGGATTTAATTTAAATTTTTTCAGCATAAAGAATTAGATAATAAGCTTCGATTTTTTTAAAAAATTAACATAGATTTTTTTGCTTGAATTCTGAAATAAAATAAAATATTTATGGATTCAGGTTTATAAATTTATAGATCTTTGTGGTGTCCGGGTATTTCCAAAATTGAGAAACTCACAAAAATGTTTCTAAGACGAAAGTACCCCAACGAAAGCTTTGAGGTAAAATCGAGCAAGACGAAGCCGTAACAACCCAAAAAATCTTCAATATCAAAAATCGACAGTGCCTATAAGAGCAGCATATTAAGAGATAGTACGTCCCGGCGCGTAAAAGCCCTATTCCAATTATAGGTTATGTATAATTTGGGTATGGTTTTCAGTACTCTTTGATTTAATAACAACCTTGTCTTCTGGCACAATTGTTTTGAGTCTGAGCAACAAATAAGCCTAAATATAGTAGTAGTAGTACTTTTTCTGTGCAGATCTAACATCTAGTAGAACAATCCTAGACTTAATTAGCTGCAGAAGCTGTTAGGCTTCTTAGCCGGGTAGGTCGTTACAGAATTTTTTTGCATCTTTCACTACGTTTGCATCTTTCGACGCCCTTATTTTAAGAACCAGCGACTCGCGAGTCCCAATACGATGATTTTCAAAGTTGTTCTAGTATCAGGCCATCTAGAGAATGACTAGTCGATGATTCTAGTCGGATCGTTTCCTAGCAGCACATCACTAATGGCACGTATCCATTTTCATTATTATTTTATTCTAAACGTTACAATTTTTTTGACTCGACAAGGATTCGAACTCGTGCCACTAGCTGCCAAAGCTGTTGTTTTACCCACTCGGCCACGACGTCAAATATTTTGTATTTTTTTAGAAATAAATTGTGGTAGAATAGTGTTTACCCTTAAATGGAGCTAAATAGGCGGACCCAGGTACGTATTAGGCTTGGTCCACGACAGGCCGAACCAGACCTGGGATTTTTCGACACTTTTGAAAGTGGTTTAGCTAGAAAGCTTAGAGTTTTAACATTTAAAGTCTTGAAAGTAAATCAGTTAGTCGCTTTCCGATTTTCACATCCGGGCTCGCTACTGTCATCCACATGATTGACTTTAGGACGTTCATCTTAAGCAGCGCCACTCATCCGAGGCGAGGCTACGAACTCGACAAATATCTAGACTTAGCTTGGAACCACAAAACAAGCGTAATCTACATCAACTTAACTCACATCTATTGCTAAATAGGTCCGCTGTTAAACCTGTTCTTGCTACCGTTCCCAGGCTACTCTACGTTATGATGCTCACGACAAGATTCGAATGCGATCCTTGGATCCACCTTCCCGTAATACAGGGAATTTAGAACCCTCCTTCCATTTTCAGATACTGGCTTGGGATCGGCCAATGCATGGTTACGATGATAAATTTTTTAAATGATCGTTAATATAGTAGCCAACCAACTATCCCACAAGAACTCTTGAACTATGTACGAATAAATTTTAGTTAATTGTAGTCATAAATTCGCAAAAGAAACCTCACAGTTACTCGTTTTCCTTTTTTTATTTCCATTAATTTTGGACCCAAGATTGAATGAGTAAAACAAATTTGTTTTTTTTAAAATATGCTTTATTAAATATTTTGAAATTGGTTTAATTTCTAGGACCAAAATTATGTTCTCATTTTCGAATCAAATTTAAAAATCATCGAAAATATCAAAAAACACTGACTTGATTTAAAACAACAACATGCTCATAACAGTGACCAAAATAAGACTTAATATCTCATATCTATTAACATTTGAACTTGATTTGACTGTTGCACTTGATAAATTTGATGATACACTCACTTCAGCTTTAGAATCATAAACACCTTGAGAAGCATTCTCTAATAAGGTCTTTGTTGTCGATGAGAAACTTCCAGAATTTGGATTCGATAAAACCGAAGACAATTGATCACTACTCAACAATTTAATTTGAGTCAAACTAAACGAATTGACAATCTCAGCTGGCATCATATAAAGAGCGTTCGATGACAAAGCTTGAACTGAAGCTGTGTCTAAACCAGCAGCTTCACTTGTCGTTATACCAGCAGCTAATGAATCAATTTCAGTTATGGTCACTGAATCTGGTGAAGTAAAAGCCATTGCTGTCTTGGCTTTAGCGTAAAGTATACTAATTGACGGGCATTTTTTAGCGTCCAAGACACTCAAGGATTTTATGTTTGATTTAAAGTCATCATTTGATATCTTATCCAAGTCCGATTGTGACATGCCACAAGCCAAATTACCCATATATGAAAATTTAGTTGCACTTATGTCTCCTTCTTTTTTGATGGCACTTACCAAACTGTAAAGTTGATCTGATGAAAATGTTTGAATTTTTCCAAGAACTTGAATTGAACCGACTGATGTTATACTCAATTTAGCCAAATCAGTACTACTGTATCCGGTCAAGATTTTATTATAAGACAAAATATCCGAATCAGTCAATGATGTTATTGAAACCTTAGCGGCCAATGCGGCATATTGTTCCGAGCTCATTTGATTACTAGTTTGACCAAGAACTTGAATACACGATGTATACTCTGACAATGGCATATCTGTGAAATCAGCTGGGAGGATTGTGTCAATTGCCGAAATGATAGTGTTCACCAAATCACATGTTAGAGTAGTTGCGGCTTAAAAAAAATAATAATTTAAAACTTCCAAAAGATTTTTAATTGGTCTATAAACTTACCTTGTCTTCTCTTTCTGTTTGTTCTAGCAAACAAGGACTTTACAGCTGATTTTTTAGCGTCTTGGTTCTTAGTGGTAGCTGAAGTGTCATCACCTGATCCAACTCTACATTTTTGTACACTGGTCGATGTTAAGTCTCTGTCATTTTTGATGTTAGTTAAAATAGTTGAGGCTGATGTTTTAAGAATGCTTGTAGGGATCAAGTCAACATTCATGTAAACTATTAAACTTCCAATATCACTGATAAAAGTTGTACGCTCGGTATCAGTGGTCAAAGCGTTGTAAATAGCTTCCAATTTTGTTTTAATCGAAGGCATAACTGTTGAATTCGGTTGGAATGATTGAATCTTAAAGTAGCTCAATTGGGATTTGAAATCAGTTGTGGATAAGGCATCGATGTATTCAGCTGGAATTAAACCAGCAAAACAAGCACCTAAACTGTCCAAATGAGTGGCTTTAACATCAACTTTGTTCGGGACTAATTTTCTAATGGCCTCTGATGCATACAAAGCACGGGATTGGTACAAAAATGAACAACATTTTGTCGATGAAATCTTTGAATTTTTTTCAATTACTTTAACAAAGTTGTTAGTTGTTCTCAACCATTTGTAAATTGATGAACTAGAAAACGTAAAGTTTTAAAATATTAAAATCTTATTAATGGTCGACTTACTTTGAGTTGACGATTATTTCACCAATTGCATTAACTGTTTCGGCATCTAAAGAATCGAATTTATTGGCAGCACCAATATCACTTAATCCAGCGTACTCTTTAAGAATATTCTCCAAGAAAGCTGCTCTTTGATTACTCTTAAGAACAACTGTTGACGATGATATATTTCCTAAGATGTTAATCAACTTAGCCGGGGTTATTTTAGCAATGTGATCTTGATTTATTTTCGGGGCAAATATGATTTGATTTGAAGCACTCAAATCAGCAAAAGTCTTGTTACCACTCAACTCAGTATTAGCTTTGTCTTGTAACTTAAAAGCAAAAAAAATTGAAAAAAGAAATTTTTTAAAATTTTTTTTTTACTCACCAAAGTGTCTGGTATATTTTTAAGATCAGTTATACTGATACTTTTATTTTTCAAAACTTCATATGGAATTTTGTTTGCGAATTTCAAGTCGGTTGAGTTCAATAATTTCATTAAATCATCACGATCTCCATTTTTAACAATACTATTAGTTATAACAAGGGCTTGCTTGTCATCACACTTTGATGCGAATTTGTTAAGGTTGTTTAAGAGTTCAGCATTTGACGCGTTTCCAATGACCTCAGCTCTAAGATTAGCACCAAGTTCAGCTACTTGAGAGAAATTAGCATTAGCAGGGATTTTAGAAGCTAAAATCATAGCTGTTGACCCATCTAATTTAGATCCAAATGTTGATATAACATTAACTACATCGGCTGGTTGTATGTTTGCGATTTCTGTTTTAGTCATTAAAGCGTCTAATGGAAGTGAGCCATTTGAAGTCATTTGATACATTTCAGCAAAAGTAACAGATGAATTTGTGACATTTCGAGCTGGTAAGAGTTTAACAATTGTATTTTGACATTGACTCAAAACGTCTGGATTAATAACTTTCATGACCTCTAGTGAAAAATTAGCTGGGTCATTTGTGTAATTATTGCGCAAAAAAGCATCAAAGAAACAATCTTGCTTACATGGGACAACACTTAGGAGTCTTAAAAATTTAAAAAAATAAAAAAATATTAATTATTTGATTTTTAATGTAATTTACCTTTTGAAAGTAACAACAAGAGGGTCTCTGTTTCTAATAAATTCTTCTTCTAATAATTTGTAATAAACCATACCTGTAATACAATCTTTTTGCCAGTTCAACCCATCGAGTAAAAGGATCAATGATGATTTATTTTTGTCCAAACTGGCTGCCATTTCTGGTGCTAAAGACAACAATGATGAATTATAAAAATTGACCAATTTAAGGGTTTCAGCTGATAAATTAGCTAGAACTGGATTGCTTAAAAGCGGTGTTATTGTTGATTTAGGTGGCAACGTTGAAATAGGACTTGGAGGTGGAGAAGACATTAATGGATAAGATACATTCTTTGGAGGTGGTGAAGACATTGGTGGATAGGTACCATTCATTGGTGGATAAGACCCATTCATTGGAGGTTGTGAAGACATTGGTGAATAGGTACCATTCATTGGTGGATAAGATTCATTCTTTGGAGTTGGTGAAGACATTGGTGGATAAGACCCATTCATTGGAGGTTGTGAAGACATTGGTGAATAGGTACCATTCATTGGTGGATAAGATTCATTCTTTGGAGGTGGTGAAGACATTGGTGGATAAGACCCATTCATTGGAGGTTGTGAAGACATTGGTGAATAGGTACCATTCATTGGTGGATAAGACCCATTCATTGGAGGTTGTGAAGACATTGGTGGATAGGTACCATTCATTGGTGGATAAGACCCATTCATTGGAGGTTGTGAAGACATTGATGGATAGGTACCATTCATTGGTGGATAAGACCGATTCATTGGAGGTTGTGAAGACATTGGTGGATAGGTACCATTCATTGGTGGATAAGACCCATTCATTGGTGGATAAGATTCATTCTTTGGAGTTGGTGAAGACATTGGTGGATAGGTACCATTCATTGGTGGATAAGACCCATTCATTGGAGGTTGTGAAGACATTGGTGGATAGGTACCATTCATTGGTGGATAAGATTCATTCTTTGGAGTTGGTGAAGACATTGGTGGATAGGTACCATTCATTGGTGGATAAGACCCATTCATTGGAGGTTGTGAAGACATTGGTGGATAGGTACCATTCATTGGTGGATAGGTACCATTCATTGGTGGATAAGATTCATTCTTTGGAGTTGGTGAAGACATTTGTGGATAGGTACCATTCATTGGTGAAGGAGGATGAGTTCCATTCAATAATGAATTGAAATTAGCTAAATGTAACAATATATCTGTTCCATTCATTTTCATTAGATGATCGAGTAGAGCTTGAAGAGTTGTATTTGTATTAACTGTAAAAGTTCCATTTAACATTGAATTGAAATGTGCATACATCGATGTATCTTTTAAACCATAACTCAAAAGAGTTGCATTTAATTCAATTATTGAATTATTACCTTTTAACAATGATTCAATTAATGTTGAAAGTGTTGAATCATTTATTCCTAAAGATGGAAATGAACCATTCATGTAGGGATTATAATTGAATGTTTCATTCGGACCAAAGAAAGGATAATAACTACCATTCATTGGTGGATAGCTACCATTCATGTGATTGTAATAGTTGAATGTGTCATTTGAGCCATAATATGGATAGTAGCTTCCATTCATGCTGGGATAATAGTAGAAAGTATCATTTGGCATTGGATAGTGGCTTCCATTCATGCCTGGATACATTGGATAGCTTCCATTCATGCTGGGATAATAGTAGAAAGTATCATTTGGCATTGGATAGTGGCTTCCATTCATGCCTGGATACATTGGATAGCTTCCATTCATGCTGGGATAATAGTAGAAAGTATCATTTGGCATTGGATAGTGGCTTCCATTCATGCCTGGATACATTGGATAGCTTCCATTCATGCTGGGATAATAGTAGGAAGTATCGTTAGGCATTGGATAGTAGCTACCATTCATTGAAGGAAAACTTGTTTTCAAGGTGTCATTTATTCCAATAGGAAATGATGTTGTTTGGATAAAACAGTATCCTCCATTAACAATGGCTAACAATAAAATGAATACTAATAGTTTCATTTTTTTAAAGACAGGTATTATGATTTTTTCAGAAAACAAAATTTCATGAGTTATTTATACCCATGAAAAAAGCTTAATTTTTTCACATTTTTTTTGTTGAAAAATAAACATCATTGTTTATTCAAGTTTTCCATAAAAAAATAATCCATAGCTTGACGTCGACAAGCAAGTCTAATTGAATTTTAGTACTCCTTCAAGGTAATAGACTTGTTAAAAAAATTTAATTTATTCGCTTTGTCTTAAAAAAATGTTATATTTTGTAGTTTTAATGACATGAATGTTTTTTTTTACTGATTTGTGTTAAGATTTAATAAACTGCTTACGCTGCTTATGAATATTAAATTTTTGAGACTTTTTTTTTATTTACGTTTTGGAACTTTTTGTGTGTTCTTTAGAAAGAAGTAAAGCCGTAATAATCAACCATTTTAATGTTTTTTCAAGGTGAATTCTTTTTTAAGTGATTTACCAAGTAACACGATTGCTCATTTTTTTAAGTAATAAAGAAGACTTTAGAAAATTGTACCAAGGTAAATTTTTAAATTTTGTTGTTCTATTTGTTTTTTGGCATACATTGTCAAATATTTTGACAAAAATCCTTACAATTTTTGTATTGACTAGCCAATTATTTAGAAAGTAATTACAATTTTAAAAAAATGTTGTTACGAATCCATCTAATCGATCTTGGTTACATGAAAATAGATACCATTGAGTTAAAATTCATATGACTAATTTTTTTTGCGGGGTTTTTCATTGTTCATAAGCTCAAAATTTCAATATTTCTACAAACTTTTTGAGTCTATTGAGCCTCTTTTAATTTCTCTTATTTATAAGTGGTCTCTTACGATTCATTAAAAGTAAATGTTGGGCGAATGAATCAAATGAATCTGTTACATAGATCTTAATTGATATTTTCATGCTATTTTGCTGTCAAATTATAAGTTTGAATCAATTCACCCCTCAATCTTTTTTCCTTGCATACTTACGGCATACTAGTGCTGTAAACAACGGTGCTGTAATTGTACGGCTATCCAGATACACAAAAGAATTTTTAATTTGGTCCAAAACTCTGTTTGCTATTGCATCATCAATTTTACATTGCTTATTCAAATCTATTGTTAACATAACTCCAAGATCCCTTTCCTCTATTGTCTCAGTAAGAATGTGAAACCCATTTTTAATCTGTTTACACCTAGATAGATTGCTTTGCACTTGGTTAAATTCAGTTCAGTAGACCGTAGTTTAGCCGACTCGTAAGTCTTGTTGGTAGTGATCCTTCTGAAATACTTGTCAATTTAAGATCATCTGCATACGATTGTGAACCACTTTCGAAACGCCTCGAATAAATCAGATTACAAAAATTATCGGTCCCAAAACTGATCTCTTTGGTAGTCCATTCGTAAACCTGCTCCCAATCTGAACAGTATCATCATCAAGTCCTATCGGCTATTTCTTGCTAAAAATATATCTAACGTAAGGGCTTTTATCGTTTTTCAATATTACACTAAGAATACAAAAAAAATCCGTATTTTTATAATTTCCGTTTTATGGATTCCGTATTTTAGGCTCTAATTCCGTTCCGTTCCAGCGTTCCGTAATTGGATTCGATTTTGGATTTTTTTGACTTTTTTCGCCATGATAATATGTTGATCTTCTAGTAAATCTGGCGCTCTTTCCGAATATGTATAAATAATAATTAAGGTAAAGGTTAAAAAGTAAAGTATGGTCTTTGATGGCTATTGACACTTTAGATCCCTAGGCTCCGAAAAGATTATTTTGGACACTCTCCTAAAAATTGTCTTTCCTAAGTAACCGTATGTGAAGATTACGAATTTGAGACCGAAAATCACTTTCTTGGATAGTGTTTACATTGCCGGGACCCAACTCGCAAAATAATTTTTAAAACAAAAAATTAAATGAGTTTTCACTTACCGTATTGCCTTGTAATTAGTGGCATTGCATTAAAACTTAACTTTTCGGTTTTTAATGCCACAGTAACTATGTAAAAACGATTATTTTTTATTATTTTTAAATGCCGCATTAAAAGTAGAATTCAGTTGAATTTAGTTTAGTTTAATGCGGCATTTTAACTTGAGAAAATCATCATTTTTCTTAATAGACAACAATATTTTCAATTAAATTTTTTGATTGAAATCATTGTAAAACCTTAGTAATTAAAGATTAGTAAGCAATCCATCGGGTAAAAAATATTAAAAATATTAAAAAATAATGCGTAATAATGAGCTTTTTTTTCAATCTTTATTGCCGCATTAATTTTCAAATTTTCAAGATTTGGAGCTGCTTTTGAAATCAAGGAGTTAGGTAATGATGCCGCATTAATCAAATAATAAAAATATTCGTTTTTACATGTTTAATGCGTGCATTTAAAACCGAAATTTCGGATTTTAATGCGGTCATTAAGTTCAAGACAATACGGTACAAAAAACGGTTTATTATAATTTTGAATTTTAATTTAAAAGTTTTATTGACTAAAATAAATTGAAAGTAAAAACTAAAATTAAAAAAAGAAATCAAAATTTATTTGATGATCCCATTGATTGTTCTAATCGGCATTAGCCTCAAGAGTGAGGGTTGGTAATTCAACTTCAGCTTCTCTTCTGTTTCTTTTAGCACCTTCTACTTCAACATCTAAAGTAAGAGCTGGTAATTGTCTTTCAGCGGCTCTTCTCTTTCTTCTAGAACCGTTTATTTCAACGTCTAAACTAAGTTCTGGCAAATTTTTTTCAACGTCTCTTTTGTGTCTATTAGAACTATCATCTACTTCAACATCCAAAGTAAGTGCGCTTCTCTTCTCTCTTTCGGTTCCAGTTTGAGCCATGACCATTGAGATTCCAATTAAGAAAACTTTAAACAACAAAAAATTATCTTAAGCATTAAAGCAAAAAAAAAAGTGAATATTCAACTTACTTGCTGAAATTAAAATTAAAACTCTCATTTTCAAATTTTTTTTTTAAAATTTAAACGTTTTTTTTTTTTTAAATTTAGAAGAGCTACTTATATTCAACCAAAAGCATAATTTCGGGAACCAAGTTTTTCTTCTAACAATACTAACCAATAGTAAATCATCATTTTAAGATGACTCACTCAGAGACGGAAACTTAAATTGACTATATCTTACTCATCATGTATTTTTTTAGAAAAAAAAAAAAAAACGAATGACTCATTACTTAATATGATTTGGTAGGACTTTAAAATTAATCTTGTACTCGTAATAAAATATTTTATTTTTACTTTATCATGTTTCAACGAATTTTTGCTTACTAGGTACAAAAAAGGACAAAAAAACGTTCCAACGAATATCCTCGTTTTGAATGTGAAGAGCACTCCTCGATTTTGGGCCTGCGCCAACTTTTTCATTCTTTGCGTTACGGAGGCTACTCAGCTCAAGTTGTTCTGGACGACTTATTTTAGCAAACCAAAATAAGCCAACTAAAATTTAGTAAAATAACATTGGCAAACCATCAGAGTTGTTCCTCAAGTCTCAAGTCTCAAGTCAAGTCAAAGTCACGACTTGACTTGAATTTATTTTTTAGAGAAAAAGTCAAGTCATGACTTGACTTGGAAAATTTTAAAAAAATCAAGTCAAGTTACGACTTGAGTTGAAATATATGGAAATATTCAAGTCAAGAACAACTCTGCTAACCATATATTTTAGCAAACAAGATTCTACAAAAAGTAATATTGACACATACATTTGTCTGTTTCAACCGTAATTTTTAAGTTCTTGCTTATTTGATTGATCTTTTTATTTCTAACAATTTTTGTTTTTTAAAACAAACACAGATTTCAGAACTTTTTTAGAATGTACATTTACAGTGGTACTACGATATTTGTATTTTACTAAATTTTACGTAAATTTTTGTAAATTTACTTTTTTTTCCGTAAAATCAGGTAAATTTACGTAATTTTACCAAAGTAAAAAGGGCTACTGGACGATTAGTACGATTTTACAGTACGATTCAAGTACTATTCGGTTCTGTGAATCTATATGAGACAAGTCATATACCATTTTGTTCGTCTTAAATTTGTACACTTAAAAATTCATATAAGAAGTCAATGATTCGTATTTGAGCTATTGATAATAAGTGTTAAACAGAAATATAGTTTTATACGAAATACACTTTAAACATTATGGAATTTTTTTAGGACGATTGTTTCTTTTGACCTAAACTATGTACAGCTTGTACAGAAATAATTTTGATAAAAAATTCATAATTCAGCGGTCCAAAAATGAATAGTAAAATTTGTACGATTCGAAAATTTTAAATTTTGCTTAATTTTTGATGGTAAATGGTTTGAAAAGTTATAGTACTAAGAAAAAATGTGGTTTTGCATTTTAATAATGGAATTACAAAGAGTTAGATGACTTTTATGTAAAAGGGTTGAAAAATACCACATTTTTGGGACTTTCGCAAAAATAAGAGTCAACTAAAAAGAAAATTTCACAAGTAGGGTAATTTTGATCGACAAATTCGAATTTTATAGTATTTTTGATAAAATTATTATATTTCTTATATTTTCTTATAAGTAAGATTAATTAATGATTAGATACATGAATTTCGGAAAATACTATAAAATTCGAATTTGTCGATCAAAATTACCCTACTTGTGAAATTTTCTTTTTAGTTGACTCTTATTTTTGCGAAAGTAGTTTTAGACCAAGACATTTGAAATATTTTTGATAAAAGCTTTTATGGTTTACAAAATAACGACATTATATGTCTTTGGATAGTGTTTTAGTGTGAATACTGTAGAAGAATAACCAAAAAGGTTAAGAGAAAGACATCTCTTGCACTCTAAATAAAATTATAGCTCTAAAATCTAAAAATCCTTACTGATCTTTAGTATAAATTATTTAGTCCTGCAACAGTTTTCGTTGATACAGTGAAAAAAAGGCGTACCGTAACCTCAAAGCGTATCGTAACGTACATTCTTAAATTTTCATGAGAAAAAGTTTTGCAACATTTATTCAAATAATTGTTTAAATTTTTTTACCATATTAAATTATTTTTAAAAATATTTTTCTTTGGGTAGGAATCCTTCAATTGTAAAATTTTCTCATTTTCTCGTAAAACTTAAATCCAAAAAATGTTTAGAAAATTTCAGAAAGAACGTTACAATACGCTTTGAGGTTACGGTACGAAACACTAGGAGGGTACGGTACGGTATACTAGGATGGTACGGTAAAGTACGGTATCCATAATGAAGAAAGAAATATGTAAAACGCAAGAAACCTGGAAAAATTAGGCAATTTGAAGTTCAGTATTTTCGTACAATCGTACTATCGTACTTTTTATGAAGGAATAAAGTTAGAGTCCCAAGATTTTTTTGTGGCTGTACTTTTTTAAAAACTATTGAGACATGATTGTTTTGGACGATAAAACTAGACTGGACCTTTGAATATTACAATACAATCCAAAAAGCATTATTCAATGAATTTTTTAAGTGTTTCAAGAAAAATTTACAGTACTATAATAGCTTTTTATTTTTCTCCCATTTGTACACCTTTAATATTAGTAAGCTTATTTTTTTTATTTTCTTTACGACAACTTTAGAAAAGTACTATTTATTACGGTACTAAGATTCAATAAACTTTTGAATAGATTCAAAAGAAAGATACCAAAAATTTTTAAATAAATAATTCAGGACTCATTAATATAGCGGAATCGAAAACTTTTCCAAAAAATTGGAAAAGTTTAAAAAAATTTTGAAATCAGTTAACGTAAATATTTGTATAAAATGTGTCCAGTTAGGCTCGGATTCGAATTTTGTACCGCTTGAAATCAGGGCCGAAGCTACATGTAAGCTAATTGTGCTTTAGCACCCCCAATATTTTATAAATTGTTTAAAAAAAGTCCTAAAAGTCTTCAAGAATCACCAAATATCATCTTCTGAATATCAAAGACTGATTAATTTTGGAGAATTATTTAATTTTTTTTACACAAATGCGGTTTTACTAAGTCAATAAATCAATTAAAATAAAAAATAAAACAAGGGATTGTATTAAAGAACAATTTTTCAAAATTTTTTTTATTTTTCTTCAAATTTTTCACAAGACTTTGTTCGATTCAACTTTGAAAATATTAAAAAAGTTTTTCGCAAATTTTATAAAATTTCCAAAAAAGCCACCACCTCCCTGCGAATTTTTTTCAAAATTAATATTTTTTAAGGATAATTTCAGTGCTTCATTTGACGTCAAATGATGCAATTTTTTACATGACGTCAGCTGGCCTCATTTTTTAGGGATCAATTTAAGCGTTAGCTGATGCCAAATGACGTCATTTGAAGTCATTTTTCTATTACCAGTGCTGTGGTCAGATGACGCACAACAAAATTTCGTGTTCATTGGTGACCTGACGTCAGCACTGGTAATATAAAAATGACGTCATCTAACGTAAGATGACGCGCTGTTACATTCTCTATTAAACTGATGCTGAATATGATCAAATATGTGCTCTATGGATGTCTTAACATTCGTTCGGCCTCAAAATTTTAGGTTGTCAGAATTAGTCGTCGTCGGTGGGGGTCATTTAGGCCAGACTCGGATTTTAGCACCACCTAAAATTTTGGTCTGGCGCCGGCCCTGCTTGAAATAAAGAAAAGACCATCTTTGCTAAAAAGCAATCTTAAAGGTATTAAAAAAAATTATTCAGGTGCCTCAAGAAATATCTTAAGTTTTTGCCTTAATTGTCTTATCTAATCATACTTAATTTGTAACGTAAAGGCGCAAAATCAATAACATCTCGTTATAAATGAATTTTCGAATTTACGACATGTCGTAATATTTTTGATTTTTAAAAAATAACTCAAGATACACAAAAGTCTAGAAAAGTTTTTTTTATGGATCACCAAACTCTGAATTACGACATGTAATCTGTACGATTAAATGATATTCGATTCTTTTAAATTAAAAAAGTTATTCTTATATCGTAAAAAGAAATCTTATCTCTAAGTCGGTGCACTGTTAATATTCTAACAATAGCAAATTTTTTAAAATGTAAACCTCTTTGTTTTCGATTTCCCGCTTGCGATCTGACTAACAGGCAAAGTTTTCTCTTACCAATTTTTCCGGATTAGAGAAGTTCAACTTTACTCCAATAAAATTAATTAAAAAAAGTAAAAATCAAACTTTTTCTTTGTTGATTAAAACTTAATGATTTTACCTTGAACAATTCGGTATTTATCGTACTGTACAAAATAGTACTATTTTACAAGAAAATTTTAAAGAATTTACTTTGTTACTCTGAAAAGGGACTGTACAAATTTGATCTTTTTTCATTCAATGAATAGTACCATCTATTTTTTCTATAATTGAGCTGAAATAAGCAAAAAACACACTTTTTTCTTAGACAGATAATATTAGAAAATTATAATAAATATAATCACAATGCCCTGTACATTTTTGATAATTGTCATCACAATAAATGATACTATTTTATATATGATACCATCTATACTTTAAAAATGTTAAATTTAAATAGAATAGTACAAAAATACAGTCATGGCCAAAAAATCTTTTTTTCCAACTAATCGGGTATTCAAAAGGGTATTCGGCTATTCGGGTATTCGAATGCCCATTCAAAGGGGTATTCGGCTATTCGGGTATTCGAATGCCCATTCAAAAGGGTATTCGGGTATTCGAATGCCCATTCAAAGGGGTATTGGGCTATTCGGGTATTCGAATGCCCATTCAAAGGGGTATTCGGGTGGTCTTGGGGGTCTTGTGACCTGGGGGTTTCGGAGTTAAAGGGGGCAAGCTGTATCAAGCTTAGAAAAAAGCCAACTTCAAACTAAAATATCAGGGTAGTTAAATCCGGCGTCGACGGCCATTCCAAATATCGGCCGTCGACGTCGGTTAACTACCCACGCTTTTGAGACTGATTTTATCATCAGATTTAAGTCGATTCTCTGTCAAAAATAATTTACGATTTAGTCTAACGCGTTTACCATTTTAATTTTAGTATTTTAATAGATTTTATGGTGTCTAGATTAATTTAAGGCTATTTCTGAGTCGCTCTATGACCTGGAGGTTACGGAGTTATAGGGAGAACGATGTGTCATGCTTTGATAAAAGTCAAAATCAAACTGATTATACAGAGCAGAATACCCTTTTGGTTGAATACCCGAATATTAAAATTCGAAAAGCCGAATAGCCGAATACCCTTTTGATTTGACATTCGAATACCCGAATAGCCGAATACCCGAATACCCTTTTGAATGGACATTCGAATACCCGAATACCCTTTTGAATGGACATTCGAATACCCGAATACCCTTTTGAATAATTGAATATTCTGTTAAAGGTTTTGAAGGATGAATATCCTTTGAATAATTGGATAAAAGAAAATTTTGTCCATATCTCCAAAAATAGTACGGTACGAAAATACTGAACTTCTAATTGCCGAAAAATTATAATTTTTAAAAGTAAACTCAGCTGTTTTAGTTGATGATTAGGTAATTTACAATTAAAAAGAAATTTTAAGTAACGATGTTTTGGCAACCTGAAGTTTTGTACGATTGTTCTGTACGATTCGCGTACTATTCGTGGTAGAATATTTTTTCCTAAAAATGAACCTTATAAACATATTCAGATTTAATTTGTACAACTATTCCATTATGTATTAACTTTATACCTCTTAAAAGATATGAATAGTACAGCAATAAACATCCCAAAATTAGAAAACTTTTACAAGCAACTTCAGATTAACAAATATTAAAAGTACGATTTTATAGGGATGTGTACAACATTTTTGTACATCTTGTACAATTCTTGGGTTTACTTTTTTTCTCAATCTAGACCAAGATTATATTCAATTTTGAATAGTACAAAATTGTACGTTTTAATCAATCGAAAAAGTTTCAAAAATTTTAAGGATTAAAAGCTTTTACCAGTTTTTCGATAGGTGAAACTAATAAAATATTCAAATTTTATGAAGAAAATATAAACTCTCGCATATGAAATGATTAGCTGAAAAAATTAATTTTTTTAGAGTATATAAAAAAATTTGAATTATTTTTTTCAACGATTTTCTTGATTGATTCTGACTTCTCATCCAGAGAGCTGCATTTTGATACCCATATCAACCTACTAAATAATTGTTTTATTTTTCTTGTTTTTAATGTCCTTTTAGACAATATTTATACAGACCAAGTTTACTTTAAAGGGAAAAAACTTAGGATTCTAGAATTGAGTGTACAAAGTGTACATTTTAGCGGGGAATTAGAAAATAATATCAAAATTGCATTTTTTTTAATTACTTTTTGACTCCTCGAGGGTTTTAAGAAAAAGAGTTGGGTAGGGTTGTTCAAATATTTTTCTTAAGAGTTGGTGTCCAAAATTATCTTGAACACTGTGTACATTAATTTGTACACAAGATGTGAAAAAAAAATTTCAGAAAAGTATTCTTTAAAGCAATAAGACAATCGTACAATAATACAATCGTACAAAACTTCAGGTTGCCCGATGTTTTTAGTCTAATTTTTTTTTAAAATAAATTTTTAAATCGATTTTATCTTGTTCGAAATTAGTAATCGATTAGCTAATTCGATTTGGCAAAAAGTATTTGACGCATAAAATAAAAGTTTCATAGCTTAAAATAAAAATTTATTTACGCATAAATACAAAAAAATTAAGTATCGTATAAAATTTTAATTATGAAAGAATAGAATGTCAATTGAATACGAGTCTAGCATATGAAAAAAAAAACGCATAAAAAAATAAATCCGGGCTTTAGGCTGGTCAATTTTTTTTTTTATATAATTAATTAGTTCAATTAATTTATATATGAATTAACCACCATTTAAGTTTTAGGTTTTTTTTACTTCTAAGCTCGATGTCAAGCTTTTTTGAAGATAAAACCAGCCGAAACAAATTTTACAAGATCGCCTATAGAAAATTAAGTGTTTTAATTTAATTGGGTACATGAATGCATCTTTAAAACAAAAATTTAATTAGTTGTAAAAAAAATATCAATATTTGACTAAATATGACCTTTTTTATCTTTTTTTAACCAAAAATAACAATATTTCACGTAAATTGTTGTCAAAAAATAAAAATTCGAAATTTTAAACTTTCAATGAAAAAAAAAAAAAAAAAGGCAAAGTAAAAATTTTGCTCAAATTTCAATTTGCTCATTTTGCTCAAGAAATTTAAATACGCAATTAAATGCATTGCAAAAATACAGAAGGCTATCCTTTTTTTTAAATGTAAAAATGAATCTTTTAACAGTTAAGTTAGTTCTGTGACCTGCAGTGCATATGAATTGCGTATTTAATATTTTTGAGCAAAATGAGCAAATTGAAATTTGAGCAAAATTTTTACTTTGCCAAAAAAAATTTTTTTTTACCGAAATTTCGATTTTTTTCAAAAATTTTGGAAATTTTGTGTTTCACCAAATTTAACCAAAAATAACGTAAAATAACGTTAATTATCGATAATTTACGTTAAATGACGTTTTCTAGAATCAGTCATTTCACAATTTATTTTCAATTTTGGTGAATTAACGTAATTTTACGTAAAATGTGGTGAATTCATGGTATCATAGCACCACTGTATAATGGATGTTTTTAATTAGTTATTATTCAATCAAATTACTCCACCTTTTATATTAGTTATCATTTGCTTACATTAGATAAGAAAATAATAAATTTGTTACTTCTCAATTAAATTAGTTATTTTTTATTTAATTTGTTATGCTTATACCAAAAAAGCTAAGTTTCATTTATTTTTTGTGGTCTTTTTAACTAAATTTGTGGCATGATTTACTAAAAGCCAATTTTGACGTAAAAATGCTAATTTTACGTAAATTTACTTAAATTTTGGTAAATATCAAAATGTCCAAAAAAAATTCTGACTAATTTTACAGCAATTGTTGATAAAAACTTAATATTTAAGTCTCTTAAAAAAAATCGATATTTACAGATACATCAACCTTTATACTCCCAAAAAAAATGATTCCTACTTCAGTGTTTTTTTGTTATTTATGTCATTAAAAGACTAATAAACTCATTTATGGACTTAATTCGAATATTTTTTTTTCTTTTTACATGTAGAAGATACTGATTTTTTTAAGGTACAAGATGGTATGTTTTTTATCCCAAAAATAATTTCCAACTTTCAATAACAACTTAAATATCCCAAGAAAAAATACTTTTTTTTAAATTCCTTCAAATTAATTTTTAAATCGCTGTTATCAGGATATGCGTTCAAGTTGGATTTTATTTTAAAAAACATGTTATATATGTAACCTTTTAGCGAAAATTAATCTCTACAACCTTGAGTTGAGAGAAATACGCAAGGTTCTTCTGTCATTTAGGCATAGAGTTTTTACCCAGTCAAAAATTTCAGTTTTTACCCAGAGGTGCTCATAATTTAGCCACTCTTGACTGAGTTGTCTTTAGTTTATCGTTAGTATTTATGTAAAATATTTACTTAGTTTTCGATACAGATTCTGATATAGAAAAAAATTTTAAATTCTTTTTTTTTATAATAAAATAACAAAAAAAAATTTAATTTTTTTAGTTTTTTGTGATCTTGTCCGCGGAAAGTCCCAGAGCATATTTTTTTTTCGATTGGCTTGTAGAGCGGAAAATTCTCTACAAAATGCTAGGACTAGATATTTTATTTATTAACCTCCAGAATAGAAATAAACTGCCTAAAAAATCAAAAAGCTTAGGGATGAAGAAATATGCATTTTCTGACCCAAAATTCGTGATTCTCGTATAGAATTACCATAGAAAACATATATAAATATTCATTTAAACGATTCTTTCAATATATCAAAAAAGTGCCTAAATTAGCCTTGAAAAAACTCCCAAAATCGAATTTCAGAAATAATATATTCTATAACAAAAAATATATGTTTTCTATGGTAATTTTATACGAGAATCACGAATTTTTAGAAATACGAAAAAAGATCAAAAATTGTTTAGGACACGAACATAATGAAGATCTTTTAGTATAGTTGAAAAGCAAACATCATGATTTTCATCTTGTGTTTCATAAAGATTTTTTATTAATGCGGGTAAGCAATAAATTATGGGATCGAATAAAAAGACTTCCTATTGCTCACTTCGAAAAAATCATGTTCGTTTACGAAAGCAGAGTCTTGTGTTTTTTTTTAATTTTTTTTGTCCAAGAAATAATCATGAGCTTTTTTTAACATTAGTGATACAAGCCTAGGGGGTGTAGGACACCAATGGTCAAATTTTTTTTTACCTGAACTTTTTAGCAGTCGAGTGAATTGAACTAGGGTCGCTATATTCGCCATCTAATGCTCTAACCGCTAAGCCAGCAGTGCGGCCTTATGAAATGACTAGGGGGACGATATTGACGAAGAAGGATGTTATCAACGGGAATTGATAAAGTCTGTGTTGAACTAGTTGAGACGGGTTTTTCATTTTATGATTGAGCGATTAAAAATTCTCTCATGATTAAGCGGTTAGAAATGAAGAAAACAAGAAAAAAAAAGAACAATGGATTTTTTTATTTAAAAAAAGGAGCGAAACAGAAAAAATAAGCAAAAAAAAGTATCCAATTTATTTTAAATTGATATTTTTAGAATAAACAATTAATTTTTTTATATGAGGCGACCCCTCACCCGAAATTTTCATGTACGGCGGTCCGCCGTAGTTCGCCTCACGTAGATACGCCACTAATCAACCGTGGAACGGAATCATACCCTAACAGCTTACATTCCATAAACTCGAAATCGTGAACTTGAGCAAGATGGCGCCATATGATGAAACTTCTCAATAGGAGACAAAATTTAAAATAATACTCACACTTTTTTGCATCTTTTTTAGTTCTTTTGAAACTTTTTATAGATTAAATTGGAGCTCATAAAATTAATTTTTCAAAATTCATAAAATTTCACCACAATTAACGAGTAAAAATGTTGCAACTTTAGGCGCAAAGAAATTAACCACTTATAAAAATTACCACTTACGAAAAGTCACATTTGAGAAAAAATCAATAAAAGCAATTAATTGGATCTTTTAGTCTCACCAAAAAATATTTAATTTTCACGATTAAGTCGCTTAAATTTTTAGGGAGTGAAGTCAATAAAAAATTAATTTAAAATTTTAATCATATTTATTCAATTAAATTATAAAATTTATAATTATTTTTTTTTATCAAATATTTGGATTTAGTTAACTTCAACATCAAAAGTAAGAGGTTGTAATTTATTTTCAGCGTCTCTTTTTCTTCAAGCACCTTCTACTTCAACATCTAAACTTAGTTCTGGTAAATTTTTTTCAACCTCTCTCTTTCTTCTGGCACCGTTTATTTCAACGTCTAAACTAAGTTCTGGCAAATTATTTTCAGCGTCTCTTTTTCTTCTAGCGCCTTCTACTTCAACATCTAAACTTAGTTCTGGTAAATTTTTTTCAACCTCTCTCTTTCTTCTGGCACCGTTTATTTCAACGTCTAAACTAAGTTCTGGCAAATTATTTTCAACGTCTCTTTTGTGTCTATTAGAACCATCATCTACTTCAACATCCAAAGTAAGTGCGCTTCTCTTTTCTCTTTCGGTTGCAGTTTGAGCCATGACCATTGAGATTCCAATTAAGAAAACTTTAAACAACAAAAAATTATCTTAAGCATTAAAGCAAAAAAAAGTGAATATTCAACTTACTTGCTGAAGTTAAAATTAAGACTCTCATTTTCTAATATTTTTTTGTTAAAAAATTAATGTTTTTTTTTTTAAATTGAGAAGAGCTATTTATATTCATCCACAAGCATAATTGGGGAACCAAGTTTTTCTTCTAACAAAAGATTTTTTAACAAAACCCAGAGCATCTTTTTAAGATGACTCAATTTTGATTACGTTCGTAAAAAATTTGAATATTTCATCATAAATTTTGATAGCTAAATTTTTTTATAAAATATAAATCTAACAACCACTTGCCGATAAAATAATTGACAATATTCTTATTCCATTAATCAGAATCCTGGTTGCACTTTTTAAACTTTGGAAAGTTAAAAAAAAAAGCTATCAAAAGATTGAATTGAATTCATATACTCACTTATAACAAATAAAAACCCTGTCATTATCAGGATTTTTTGACAACGGCTAATGGCTCCTTTAAATAATTTAATATTAAAAAATTATTTGTTAATCCGGAATATTTTGTTCGGTTTAAATTGATATTCGGACAAAAATTAAAAGACTTAAAACCATAATTTACATACCGTATTTCCTTGCTGAAAAGTTCCCCTAAAATCGTCTCTTTGATCAAAAAAAAATAATGTTGCGAATAGATTTTTGAGTGCATTTGGATTATTTCTGATAGAACTCAATGCGCTTTATCTGAAAATCACAAAAGTGAAAGTGACTTAATGTTTGTTCTTGTGGAAAAAGAGGGGTTTAGAGGGGCACTCAGCAAGGAAATACGGTATCATCTTTTTTATTAGAACTTTTTTTTTGCTTCGATTATTTTTTTCAAGTGTATTGAAAATTTCAAAAATGAAATGCATGACAAAAATTTAGACCAGTAATGAAAGCTCTTTTTCTAGGTTTATATGATTACGAATATGATATCGGAAATGGTCGATTAAGATATTGCTGTCATTATGCATGACGCGAACCATGATAATCCGGCGAAAATAATCCGAACTCTTTCCGATGGCTATTTTGGTTTGTATTTACGCGAGTCGACTGTAATCAATAAATAAGTGTATTGATAACTTCGGTAAATGTTGTCGAGGACTTAAAGACGAATTTCAATTTTTTTTCTTTAGCTTTTTTTAATTGAATAATTGTTGGATATTTTGAATATGATTTTTTGATTAGTCTTAATAGGCACTTTTATTTAATTGTCTTCCATTCAAAGATAATTAAGTTTTAGTTAAGCATTCTATGAGAGACCCTTCATTAAAGTTTGAATTGAAATAGATATCAACGGATAAAGGAAAAAGAACGAGTAAATTGAATTTGCTTTATTGACAAAAATTAAAAAAAGAAAAAAAAATTATAAATTGGTGTTAAAAATTTTTCTAATGATCTCCAGCTTGATTTTCATCTACTTCAACATCCAAAGTAAGGGTTGGAGCGTTTCTTTTGTTTCTTTTAGCATGTTTCTCACCACTTTGATCAATAAATTCGGCTAAAGCATCTGGAATTTTGTTGTGCTTTTTCCATTCATTAAAGCTGACTGGCTTTCTTCGACCCTCTCCACTGTCAGCCATGACCATTGAGATGGCGAGAAGGACAACTAATAAAAAAAAGTATTATTTTTAGCTTAGAAACAAATAATATTATTTTTACTTGTTGAAATTAAAATGAAAATTCTCATTTTTGGATTGAAATATTTGTTAGTGTTGAAAAATTAATGTTTTTAAAAAACGAATTTACAAGAGGTTTTAATATTTACAAATACGGAACCAAGTTTTTTTAACAAAAGATTTTTTAACAAAACCCGTGCCATCATTTTAAAATGACTCATCCTGATTATGTTTTAAAAAAATTTGAATTTTTGCATCATCATGCAATTTGATAGATAAATTTTTACAAGGAATCTTCATTGAAAGATTTTTTTAAGACCGAGATTTGTCTAAAATTAAAAATTGAACGACTTATGACCAATAAAAATCCGCAAACCAACGTATTACTATTTACCTAAAGAAAGCCCTAATTGAGGTTTCTTCAACAGTTTTTTTTAATTCACCTTTAAATTTAGAAGTTCAAGGTTAATCAACATGCTAGTGCCTTTATCTTGATTACAGACTGATTAAAAATCCGTCTTGTTAGACTTTCTTAGTGAATTAATAATATCATTTTAATTTTAGTTATTGTTAATTGCTGAAATGAGCTGGTCTGTATCATGGTGAGGTAGTATCCTAGTATCATTATGTAAACAAATCGAAACATCGTCATTGAAACTTGATTTTAACATTTAAAATCTTTTTTTATAAAAAAAATATTCACAACCGAAAAATAAGTTTTTGGACCCAAAAAAAAATTTGGTCGATTGGTTGCAAATTAATTTTTAGTTTGTGAATGCTAAATTTTAGGCTGTAATAACACTACATCCAAATTATACCCCTAAATTCCTCAAGATCTTCCGTATAGTTCGAGACAAAAGATAATTAATTCTTTCAGTAAAGAAATCATTTTTTTTTATTGAAAACGAAAGGAAGAAGATAACCATGGCAAGGTGTTGGCTCAATGGTCATAAGGTCAATTCTTCTAGTCTTCTTGTCTTTTTTTGTTACTTATTTAAGCAAATGCTTTTCAAACCAAGACTGATTAACATAGGGTTTAGAGCAATTAGGGAATGTAACGATATTCTTAAGAGGTTTTCCCATGATAACAAATTAATTTTAGATTTAGAAAAAAAATAAAAAAAACAACAAAATTGCAAAAAAACAGGGTTTTTTGCGATTTTCCACACTCAAAAATGGCAATATCAATATTTTTTTCTTCTAAAATAAATTTAGACATTAATAAAATTTTTCGCTTTTTAAGAATCAATAGAGATCAGGTCATTTTTTGAATTTGAGATATTTTCCTGATTTTCGGTTAATTTTGATTGAATATCATGAACCCTGATTATTTTTCTGCTAACAATGAATTTACTATTTCTTCAATATTCTTTGCATCAAAATGTACAGTTTCAAGTTGTTTAATTAAAAATATTCTCGGATTATTTCCATTTTCTTCTGAATCTAAAGTTAAATCTCGCTCGTGAATTTCAGTTATTTTGAATTTGCAGTCATTATTTCCATTCGTTGGGACAGGTTCGGCGCTGACTCACAAATCGACATGTCGTGTTTTGCTTTTTGTAGTTTTTTTAAACAATTTCTTCTTCAGTGGCATTTTTGATCAACGAAGTTTATTATTTAAAAAAAATTGTAGTTCTTGATGGTTCAAAATTGATTGGTTTTTTTGATTCAATAGAATCAAGCTGTTTGAGAGTCTTTTAATACGGTTACGGATAGTTTTTGCCCATTTTGTAACTTTTTTTGATGCAATTAGATCGTTTCGAAGTTCGTTTTTCTCTTTTTATCGCTTTCGTGGAAAATAGGTTTTCAAAATTCCAAACACGTTTTTAAAACGGTAAATAGACGTAATTCAAAATTTTGAAATTTATGTTGATTTTCTTCTTAATAAGTTGATTTATAAATGAATTGAAATAGATTTTTTATGGTTGAACTGAATTAAAGTTAAGCATTCAAAGGCAACCTGAAGTTTTGTACGATTGTACGATTCACTTCTGATAACTTTTTTGATCTGAAATTTTGACAGGAGGTGTACAAATTCATGAACAGAGTGTACAAAAAAAAATTTTTAGAATTCTTTTAGGTTAAACAAGTTGTACAATGCTTAACAGATCCAAAACTTGCACATCTTCCAAAAGCTAGGAGTCATAGTATTTTAGTCGGTACGATTTATTCAAAGTGTTTCGCTTGAATTTGTACACCTTGTACAAAAGCTATTTTCTCAATTTTTTTTTATTCTTAGTAAAAAATCGAATCGTACAAAAAAGTACGGTTCAAAATTTAACCATTGAAACGTGATTATAAATAAAAAATTACTTAAAAAAACTCATCGTAATAAAGGAAAAAGAAAGAATAATAAATTTTGGTGTGGTTTCAAAATATTTTTATTTTTTCTTGAAATCTTATTCAATTAAACGATTGCAAATGACACAACATTAGTTTGAATTCTTTTTGGCCAGATCTAGCATCTCTTTAGAGATTAAACTCATATCAATTTCACTATTACATGTCTCAAAGCCTAGCCATTGAGGCGACAAATCATCATTAAAACTGATTGTAATACTTTGTTCTTTTTTAAAATTTCGAAATGAATCCTCTACATAAAACTTCCCATTAGAATTTATAAGCAGCTACTTCTGTTTAAATGTTTAAATGTTAAAGTATTACAATTTAAATATTCTATTTTGATGACAAAATTAAAGAGCTAGCATTATACTCACAAAACAGTCATAAATTTCACCAATACAGTCATATTTGATGTCGATTCAACTTTCAATACTGAAGTAGACTTGGCTCTCCCTCAATAATTAGCGTCGATAAATTCAAAAACTTTTTTAAAAATGGAGTTAGTAAGATTTTTAATAGGTAAATTGCTTAGTTCTTGTAAATAGAAAAATTCAAGATTGATGATTCGATTGGATTCCTTCTGAAGCCTTGCGTTAGGTCAAGGGTCAGTTTCCCGTTCAATTACTATCTATTTTCCTTTGTTTTATACATTTCTAAATAGAATTTTAATATTTGTTTTGGTTTTTGTTAAAATTAAAAATTATTCAATTAAAAATTGAATAGTACAAAATTTTACTATTCACCGATTTTTTATTTGCCTTTATTTTTGCATAATTTTACTTGTGTACAGAGTGTACAAATTAAAACTGATAATGTACAACAAATCGTACTTCTAAAAAAAAAATTTAACTGATCCTTTAAAAGTTCCGGTTCCAAATTGAGAAGTTCAAATTTACAAGTGATAGTTCAATAAGGGGTGAATTTTTGAGTGGTGATTTAACAGTTCGATTAAGTGTACAAAATTCTGAGGAATTCGGTAATATGCTTCTTTTTTTCATAGCATTTACCTATCAAATAGTACTGGAACCGTACAGTACAATCGTACAAAACTTCAGGTTGCCGCATTCAAAGAGAGACCCTTCATTAAAGTTTGAATTGAAATAGATATTAACGGATAAAGGAAAAAGAACGAGTAAATTGAATTTGCTTTATTGACAAAAATTAAAAACAGAAAAAAAATTATAAATTGGTGTTAAAAATTTTTCTAATGATCTCCAGCTTGATTTTCATCTACTTCAACATCCAAAGTAAGGGTTGGAGCGTTTCTTTTGTTTCTTTTAGCATGTTTCTCACCACTTTGATCAATAAATTCGGCTAAAGCATCTGGAATTTTGTTGTGCTTTTTCCATTCATTAAAGCTGACTGGCTTTCTTCGACCCTCTCCACTGTCAGCCATGACCATTGAGATGGCGAGAAGGATAACTAATAAAAAAAAGTATTATTTTTAGCTTAGAAACAAATAATATTATTTTTACTTGTTGAAATTAAAATGAAAATTCTCATTTTTGGATTGAAATATTTGTTAGTGTTGAAAAATTAATGTTTTTAAAAAAAAGAATTTGAGGGTCTATTTATATTCAGCAAGTGAACACATAATTTTGGAACCAAGTTTTTTAACAATAAAATTTTGTTAAAAAACTGCATCATTTAAAAAAATTGATCACATCTTAACAAGAAATCCTAATTTGAATATTTTTTTAACACGCGCTTGAGACGCTAAATTTTTTAAATTTATTTCTTAAAAATGTTGCAAAGCCAACAAAGCTTAGGGTTTTCGATTAAAATATTTTAATGTTTATTTTCTTTAACTCAATTATTCTACAAACCACACTTAAGATTTTTCAATTCGTAATATTGGCAACTTCCTCCGAGATAGCTATTAAAAATAAGAATCCTTGTTAAAAAAAAATCAGCCATCCCAGTCAGTTTTTGAATCTCTTTGGATTGAAACATTTATTGAAAATAAATTTCCTGTATCCATGGAGCTGCCTATTTTCAATTTTCAGTAATTAAAATATGAATTGAGGAGCTTTCGAAAGCGCTTAACAAAAAAAAATTACTTTAATTTTACGATTTCAAATCGCTTTTCTGTTGTAGAAAAAATCAGAATCAGAATCTTTAATTCTCCGCTTTAGAAAATACCTTATTCGGTAAAAGTATACATATCCAAATCCAACCCAAAACCCAACAATTTTGTCAGAATGTGACCGATTTTTTTTTTAAAGAAAATTTTTGCAAATAAAATTTAAGCGTCGTTTTTAAAAACAGATACTTCACATTAAACGATACAAAAATCGTTTACATCTAGAATTACCATCGGGTTTTTTGAAGCCGATTTAAACTAAAATTTAAAAATTTTCAACGAAAATTCTTATTAGTTGAGTATAAAAGGTGTTTGCAGACTATCAATATTTATTGTTTTCCCGAGAATATTCGCAAGAAACCGCGGTAAAAGCCTTTTTTTTCAAAAAATATCATGGATTAACGATAAGATAAGACATATCATTTTTTTTCATATTGTTCGTTTTGTAAAGAATAACTGAAAACTTGACTTCATTTTAACCAGCGGCCAAGGTGAAGGTTTAATGTATGTTATACAGACTTGAATGAAAGTTTTTAATTATTATTTTATTTCGAGCCGTACCATAAAATTAAAAAGTCAGGGCCAAAAAACATATTTCCCATTTTTGGGATTCAAAAGGTTATTCATGTACATGTATTAAAGTAATAGAATATGCGATCAAAAGGGTATCAGGGTAGTTAAAGCCGGGATCGACGGCCTATCCAAATAACGGTATATGTATGATATATGTATGAACTAAGAATTTATAAGTATGAACAAAATGAACAGGAAAATAGGAAAAATATCCCATAAAATTAACTATAAAAAAAATGTTTTGCCCGCGAGGGTTCGAATCCCTTCCTCTTCGCCACTTGTAAAATCCTAGGGTCCTAGTGATTTTATAAGACAATTGATACTTTTGTATATTATATTTTTATTGAAACTAAACTAAACTTAAGAAATAATAAAAATAAGAATACAACTTAAATTGTAACTAAGACATCAATTTAAAAGCTCTTCAATTAATTAAGAATAGCTTGGATATTACACATCCCATTTTATTTTTATGTCAAAAAATTAACAAGAAATATAATAAACCAAAACAATATTTTTTTATCAAAAAAAATCTGGCTGATTCTCTGTCAATCTTTGAAACCCTTTTTTTGCGAAATACCATTAGCTACCGTTTAGCCTTGAATTGAATTTATCTTGTTGTTCGATTAAAATGTTGTTTTGTTCCACAGGCTCAGTGGAAGAGTCAGTAAATATTGGATGATCAATTTCATCATCAACTTGGCATTCGTTATCGAAATATTTTTCATAGTTATTAAGTTCGTTATTTTTATTATCTTCCTACCAATATTCATTAGAATATGAAATACACTTGCATAAGCTAAGTTAAAAAATGAACCTTGATGCTGAAATGTTATCAAATTGAAAATTGTTGTGTGAACTGGTTTGACTAGTTTAATTAAGCCCGAATGAAAACATTCGATTCTGTTGTTGGTTCTAACGTCCGAGTCGTAATGGTCCTGTGTCTTTTAGCCAAGTGTTCTCGAAATATTTAAAAAGTTGTTCACATTTTGTGTCGTTGGGCATTTTATAACCTCGAAGCCGGTTTGAATCATGTCAACTGGGATTAACGCCAACGCTCCGAATACATTTAAAGGCTCAGATTTTACAAGTATAAACAAAATTGTTAATATTTATTTAAGCAAAATTTAAAATTCTTTTTTTTATTTGTTCAAAATAAGTGACGTTTGAAAATTCGTTGTGAATAAAAATATTTGAATAAAATTTTCTTTGAAATCAAATTTATTCGTCTTTAAAAAGAATATTCTATTCTTTAATTTTTTCTAAATCCATTAAAATAAAACACTTGGTTCCAGATTTTTAAAATCACAAAATTAATTCCTTCAATATAAAAAAAGGTTCAAAAAAATTTTAAAAAACATTTTAAAAATTTTTAATAAAATAATGAAAACTCTAATTCTCTTTGGAGCATGTAAGCTCAATTGATTTTTATTAAAAATTTGTTTAAATCTGAATTTTTTTTAGTAATCCTAATTGGAAGCTCAATCCTTCTCACTAATGGACAAGATTTAAAAGAAGAGCCGAGTCTTGATATAGCTAAACCGGTTGAATCGGACTTGAAAAAAAATGAAAATGCTTTGGGTAAACGCAAATATAGAAAACAAAAGAAAGAAAAGCCTTTTGATGAAGCTTTGAACTTAGACAAGCAACAGAAAAAGCAACAAAAAGATGGTGTCAAACGCCGTTCAAAGAATGGTCTTAAAAAAAATCATACACACACTGAAAAAAAATTTAGTCATCAAACTCGCAATGGTTTAAGAAGACATACCAAAGTTCCAAAAAACTTAGACAATCCACATGAAAAACAAATTAAGAAGAGAAATGTTGTTGAAGTTTTTTTTAACGATGATGAAGACGAAGAAGAAAAGGAAAATACTAAAAGAGTTCAAAAAAAGGTAAAACCTCTTTCGTTAGATATTGATATTGAAGATAAACAAGATGAAAACGAATAAATTTTAAATTTTTTATTAAATAAATCAGTTTTAAAATTTGTTTTCTTTAAAAATATTGTATACCGTATTAGTAGTGTAAATTTTTTTCATGTTAACACTAGAAGGCCCGATTTTTTTTAAACCATTAAAGCCCGGTCGTGTCATTTTTACACGACATTGGTTTTCTTATCAAGCCAGAAGAAAATAAGCTAATTTGACCCAGATTTTTTCTTAAAACACTAAATTGATGTTCTTATTCAAACAAAATAAATAACTTTGTTGAGAACTTCCTCGGGTCCTGGTAGAAGAACCCGATTATTACAACCAAAGAAGATTTTAAGTTAAATGGATGATTATAAAGGTCGAAAACCGAATTTTAGCCAATTCTATTGTTTTTTCCTGATGACATTTTTCTTTGAAAATACTTTTTTTAAACCAAATACGCCACCTAAAAAATACCAAAATATGTAATAAAAAGTAAGAAATTGTAGAAAAACTTTCAAACGTTATATATTTAGAAATATAAGACCAACTTCAAAAGTAAAGATATTTTTGAAATCAGCTCATCAAGATCTCTTAAATCATACCCTAAAAACTAGAATTGGATCTTTTCTTTTTATGGTTTTCCAACAACGTGTCAAAATGACACGACCGGGCCTTTATGTATAATTTTTTTTTACAAAGGAAAGATCAAGTTAAAACTCATCAAAGTAAAAATTTTGATTCCTTACTTAAAAATACACATGGGAATCAGGTTTCATTTCTATAGCTCTTATAGTTTTATTTTTATTAAGGTTTGAAAGGGCAAAACGTGACAAAATGACACGCCGGGCTTTCTAGTCTTAAAGGTATATAAACAAACTATTACCCTTGTTTTATTAAAGACTGATTAACTCTCCATTTATTCAATAAAAATAAATTTATTTTAGTTAAAAAATTCAAACAAACTCTAATTTTTTATCTAAAAATCTAAAAAAAATTTCTAAAAATTTGAGCAAAAAAAAATTAAATTAAAATTTCTTGTAATCGACCTTTCATCTTTTTCGTTGGTTTTTTCGTCTTTTTTGTGGGTTTTTTAGTTGTTGTAGTCGTTTTCCTGGAAGTTTTAGTTGATGTTGAAGTTCTTGTTAATATAGTTGATGACCTAGTCGTAGTAGTTGTTGTTGTTGTTGTTGTTTTTGGTCTAGTATTATTAGTGGTAGATGTTAATGTTGTAGTTATTGAAGTTATATGAGAAGTGTTAGTTGTCTTTGATGCATTGGTTGTTTCGTGGACAGAGTTGCTAGTAGATGAAGTTATTTCTTGTCGACTAGTCACAGTTGTATCCGTAGTTGTTGAATTAAATTGTGGATCAGCACCGGTTGTAGATAAAGTTTCTGTTCGATTAATCCTTGAAGCTTTTGTAGATGATAGAAGAGTAAAAGAATTTGTCGTTTCTGAGCTTTCACCACTAGTTACAGGAGTCGTTGAAATTGAAGATGCTTTTTCTGAAGTCGTTAAATCACTCGTTTGCCAAGTAATGTCAACCTTCTCTTGTGTAGAACTCGTCCTGTCCGTTGATTGGATATTCGTAAAGCTTGTACTTGAAGATCTATTAACAGTTAAAGTACTTGGTATTGACGGAAAACTAGCTCCATAATTATCAACATTATAATCAAAAATTTCTAATAAAACCCCACTTTCTTTGTAATCAAACAAATGCACCAGAAATAATGTTTCATTAAATTTTGTGATCCAAACATTTTTAGTTGGGACAATTCGTCCATCACTTCTCATAGCTGTGATCATATCCCCTTCTTTTACATTTCCAATATCAGATGGGTCTAGACCAACAACACCATAAAACCAGCCCTCCTCAGACAATTCAAAATTTTTCGATTCAACTTTAAGATTAAACTTTTCAATCGATCTTGAACTACTTGATTTGAATGTTAAGTTTACAAAACGAACCGGCATTTCATAACTCTCAATATTTGATACAAACACTTTATCAGGTATTAAAGTATACTCATTCAAAGTCAAAAAGTCATCAAAATCATCTTTCAAGTAACTTGGGGTGTCTACTATGACCCTTTTTAATAATTGTTTATACTCCAATCGATCGATTAAAGACAACTTTGGATCACCATTTGGGTTCGTGTTGGTATATGTTACATTTAAACTTTTAAAAGTTCCTTTAAGACTTGATCTTAATTCCAATGTAACGTGTTTAAAGCTAAGTGGAAGTAAATTTCCAAAGTTAAGTTTAAGGCTTGATTCTGTTTCCATGTTGTTGATAAACGCTTTTTCGATTCTAAAATCGATTAAAAGTCCTTTTTCATTTTCAACTATTTCGGGTTGAGATGATTCAATTTTTAAGTTTAATGCTGGACCGTAGCCTTTGTTGAATAAAAGTAACCCTAAAGTGAAAGGAATCTCAGGTTCCTTTTCAGGTGTAAACGGATCGTCACTTCTAATATTGCGTTCCATGAAATAGATTAACTCTAGTCTTGATTCTGGTTTGACTCGAATTAGTTCGGAGCTTAAGATGTATTTTAAGTCTTTGCCTACCGTTGTGTAGCTCAAGACCCCTCCGACAGTGTAAAGAACTTCTGTTTTTTCAGCTGCTTGTTTATATGGGATTAAGAACCAAATAGCGTTTCCGATTTCACCGGTCTTTAAGAGACCTGTACCATCAACAGATGTCATTGTTGTTAACTTTGGAGCTCCGATTGAGAATAAATTATTCGAATCAGAATCGTTATCGACTCGTTTAATCACGAAGGTAACATTAATATTTTGTAGATCACCGGCTTCTCGGTTGTCTATTTCAATCTTTGCTTCAAAACCCTCTCGAGTTAGAACCATTGATTGAGAAATGACGACTTTGATTTTAGCACATGTTCCTTGTTGAGATGGAGCGTTGTTGAATGCTTTCTTCGCTTCGAAGAACCATTCGCCCAAGTTTGTAAAACCGTATTTCTTGGCTAAGTCTAAATTATATCGATGAATTGAACTTAATTCACCCAAAAGAGTCCTATTGATGTAATTGGTGGAGTTTATGTTCAAGTAACCGTTGTCATTTAAGAATTGAGTGTTGTTGAACCTGTTGACCAATGTCCAATGTCCTGAATTGTAATATTAATTGGCAAAGGTATTGCTTTGAGGGTTTCAAGTTCATTTTGACTGATATACAAACCTTGGTCACTAGTGTCCGATAACATTGGTTGAAATTCATTTTGAATCCATAAGGAATTGTTACCTTTCATCCATTTTTCGTTTCCATAATTTTCGAGACCAATTTTTTTGAAATTTTTAAGAGCCTCAGTTGATTGAATATAAGGCTCGGTGAGGTCTTCTTTGCGTAAAAATGGATAAAACGCCCGTCTCGAGTTAAAACAATATTTCTTAATCTCCCAACACTCGACCTCAGTGATTGAAGTTATACACTCATAAACGGGTACAATTGCAATTGAACAAGTTATAATATTCAATGGCGGTGGTGTCTCTAAACAAACAACCACTGACTCAAACGCTTCTGTACAACTAGTCACAACATTTTTAACCGTATAACCGCAAAAAACAAGAGCTGCCACACATGGATCACAGAAATTGATTGTAATCGATGGAAGATCATACGGATGATACGGATTAAGACCACTTGAAGACCCAGGACCAGTGTAACCAGTTGGATAACGAACATAAATTCCAATCGTTCCTGTGCTTGGACATGATTTACTAAAAGTAATCGAAGCTGTTTTATTAATTTCTATCGGACCACATTTGTAATACCAGTTAACATTGATACTCCATGACCCACAACCAGACGACCGAGCCACTGCGTTTACACGAGCTAAATTTTTTTTGACAACATTAACACGGACTAACTTTGTTGAATTAGCGTCGACATCGAACACGACAAACGGTGTCTCGAATTCTAAGATTATGTTTTCAAGACCCGATGGAAGTCCTATTTGAATTCCATTAGCTCGAATCAAACCATAATTTGTAATTGTTATTGTAAATTGATCGATTAGACCTGTTTCTAATTTTTCCAAATCTAAATACAACGGGTCAATTACAACAACAGGCGCAGGTACAAACGCTTCAAATTCACTCTCAAGTCTTATATCATACTTGTCTTCGAATAGTTTAGGCACAACAGTCCATTGGATTCGTACAGTGATTCTTTCGATGAATATGTTAAGATAATTGACTGAGGCCTTAGGCTGCCAGATTTGACTTTTGGATAAATGGTTGTCACATTTTACATGAATGTAATAAAAATTTTCGGTTAAATTTAAGAACGAGACTGTTCCTTTCTCGTTTGATATTTGGGTCTCTTCGCCATTTGAACCTCGGATTGTAACAGTCGCGTTTGATAAAAAAGGTTTATCCTCTGCAAAGTACGTGAATTCGTCCTCGATTGCGATGTGTAACTCAACGTTATTGGTTTTCGAAATGAAATATTTAATCTCGACAATAGTGTAAGTTTTATTATTTGAGATAAGAATCTCCTCTCGATAGAAACCCTCTTGATCAAACTCATCAACTTCTAAAGCGAATAAAATTTTATATTTTTCATTCATTTGGAGACTCGTCAAGTTCGAAAGGGTTTTAAATTTATGATTTTTTTGAACATACTCAATCTTCAAGTCATCTGCACTTTGACTTCCAGTGTTGATTAAATCAAACTCGTAAAATGTCTTTTGACCATTTAAAATTCTAAACTCGAATTTAGACGGTAAAGTCGAGAGAACCGGCATACGATTTAACAAATTAACGTTTACTTGAATATTTGAGAACAAATTTTCGCTAGATGTCAAATAGACAAAAAAAGCTCCAATGAAGACTTGTTTAGGCGCCATTTTCATTTTAAAAATTAAAGTCTCATTTGGTTTTAGATTTAGTGTCCCGCTTAAAACTTCAAACTCAACATCATAAAATTGACCAATTTGGTAACTTAGATTCAAATTGGACAAGTCAATGTTATTCAAGTTTTTAACAAAATAGACTTTTTCATAAACGTCTTCAAGGTACCCTCTGAAATTTGAATAAGTCTCGTTTACAAACAAACCCCTAATGTTCCATTCGACATAATCATCTTGGTTTAGGGTCTCAAAAGGATGGTAAACGTAAGCTTTGTAATTACCATGTTCCAAGACTCTAGGGTAGTAATAGTAAAAAAATAGACCATTTTCAGATTTAAGTCTTATCTTGATATCGTTTTGGTAAAAGTTTGTTTTTATGACTAAATAAAACGGAAGTGATCTTCGGATTATTTCGTTGCTTGTTAAATTTCGAATACTTCCGCTTAACAAAATTGAGTTTGGTGTCGAGTCGAATAAGTTCTTAGCAAGACTTTGAAGTACAATTTTGTAATTTGGTTTAATTTTGTAATTGATTGTGACAGTGTCTGAGCCTATTTCGTTAGATGCAATAAAACTAATTTTTGAACTTTGGGTCTCAGAGAAGACATCTTTCCATTCGTAATTAGTGTAACTTAAGGTCTCTAGGTATTGAGGTCCTTCAATTTTACGAACATAAATCGGCTCAGAGCCTGACTCAAGTTCCAAGGCGAGAAAAAAATTCGAAAACTCGACAATTTCTAAATCTCCAATTGGTCTGAACTTAGGCGCGACTAAAGGTATTTCACAGTTATCTCCTTTCCATTTATTGACACAGTTACAAATACCAAATTTACAATAACCCCTTATTGGACTCGAACTTTGACCACAATCAGACGAACAGTTTTGATAAAATAATAAATTGTAATTGTAGTTTACGATCGATGAGGTGTTTTCGTTTCTTAACTTAAAGCTAGCATAACCTAGTTTCATTTGAGATGAACTGATTGAGCATGTCAAGAGTTCAGTGGATTTAAAAACAGCTGGGGAGTTTACACTTTCTTCAAAGACACAGGTATAAGTTTCGTTTGAATGGAAATTATGACCTCTGACACTGATCAAATAATCAACGTTTGATTTATACAAAGTGCTCGGTTGGACATCTAATATTCTTGTTTCTGGTAAACAATTTACACCGTAGAATGTTAAACTACAAGTGTTACAATAATCTCCAGTCCAATTGTTTGTGTAGCAATCACATTTTCCGGTTGTTTGATTACATTTGCCGTTTAAACAAGACGGGCAGAATTGACAGCTTGAACCCCACGTGTTGTCTGAACATACTTCACAATTGACACCTGTAAATTGAGGATAACATTGACACTTACCCGGTGAGATACAAATACCTCGGTTGTTACAGGAATTTTCACAAACTGGATTTTCACATCTCGATCCCTTCCATTCAGATGTACATTTACACTGATTTGGTCCTGTACATTCTCCCCCGTTTAGACATCCATTAGTACATTCATATTTAGAACAGTCGTTTCCAGTCCATCCAGATTGACATCTGCAATCGTTTGGTTTAACACAAGTCCCCCGGTTATAACAATTAGTCGAACAATAAATATATTCACAAGAGTAACCAAAGTAGCCATTATTACACAAACAAGAATTTGGACCAGTGCATTGACCGTTATTGGAACAATTATTGTAACACGAGTAAACATTACAAGTAGGCCCACTGTATCCATTATTACATAAACAAGTATTCTTGGCAATGCATACACCCCTTTTGTTACAGTTGTCTTTGCATGTTGTTTGGGAACAATCATCTCCAAAATACCCTTCTTCGCATGCACATTTTAGAGGACCCGTACAATTACCTTTATTATTACAGTTATTAGGACATTCGTATTCGGCACAAGTTAACCCTTTATACCCCGGATCGCATTTACATCGATCGTTGCTAATACATAAACCATGTTTAGAACAATCGTTTGTGCAGTTAAGATCATCGTAAAAAGTTTGATTGTTGTCTATAGGAATACTCAAAAAAGGAAAAAAGTAAAGTTTGTTTTGTCGAATATTGGAATCAGGATCATTTATACGTTTCGATATTTGACTCGTATCGTTCAACCCATTCCAATAATTATTGGTTGCATTGACAGATTGAATTTGATATTTTAAGACTGTTAAATCGTAAGTTAAATCCCTGTTGCTTATGAACAAATTGTTAGTTATCTCATACGGACTTACTTGGTTGATGTAAATTACCGTTGAAACTTGATCTGACTTGAAGTACGTGTTGTTTATAAACTTGTTATTTTTGATATAAACATTTTCACTTGAATCGAATTGACAAATATTGAAGGCGTTGGTGAAACTACTGTTTGAAACAGTGTTGTTTGTAATAACCAAGTAATTGTAAGTTTTGTAGATTTCGGTGTTGGTCAAACTTGAATTTCTGATGGTCAAGAACACTCTTTTGGTTGAGTCTGAATTTTCGCCTTGGACAGCTCTGTATAAATCTTTGATAAAAACTGTATCAAGAACGACCGAGGCGTCGTATGTTTTAATCGCGTAATCAGTGTCTTTTATGCTTGATGACTTGACCACTAAGTCACCGTAGTTCTCTATACCATTCCACTTAGTGTTTGAATTGTTAGCTTGAAGATATACTTGATGAGTTACGTTGCCTTGAATGTCCAGAACCCCTGAGACAAAGACTTTGGTGTTTGGTAAAAATAATAGTCTACACCCGGGGTATATAGTCAACTGATACCCCTTAGAGATGATTATATTATTCACTACGATAAAGTCACACGATGACGACTCACATTTTAGACTTTCATTTTTTCTTAAATAACCATCTACAATTTGATTTGTGTTCTGAATAAACGAATAAGGTGGGTCATAGACTTTGGTCATTTCAGTATCATTGTACAAAGGAAAATAATCGAAAGTATTCGAATCGGACTCAGGTTTACACTGATTTAATAGTTCTAGTTGATTTTTTCCGTAATAATTGTACTTTGCATCCAAAAGTCTGAATTGTTTTTGAACTGGTCCACTGTAAAAAAAACATTTTGAAGTGTCAATCGAAGTTAAGTCTAAGTCAAAGTTATTTTTATTGACACTCAAATCGATGAAATCAGGGAAGCTGATCAACCGGGCGTCAGTGTATTTATTATTCGAATGCTTGTAGGTGTTGTTCCGAATTTTGCTTGTAAAATAAATATTTTTATCCTGGTTATAATACTTCCAGTTCCATGTCGAATCACCTTGGATACGAGTCAACCCTATCATGTCTTCTAACGTGATCAGGTTATCCTCAAAGTTAAGCTCATTGATCTCTAATTTGTTTAAGCAGTCGATCATAAAATAGACTGTGTCGATTTGTAACGAGTTCTTAAAATCAAAATGATTGTTTCTAATGTTCGTTTCCATTCTATAATTGTACAAATTTATATACAAATCAATCACATTTAGACCTTTTTGAAGGTTGGTGATTTTAAACTTGTTTAATTGGATCGAAATCGATTGAAAACGACTAAACTGGGAGTATAATGAGACTTTGAGGACCGTGTTCTGAAGAACATTTAAATCGAATTTGAAGTCATGAACGTTTTTGAAATTGAGTACTGAATAATTTGAGGGTTCATTAAAGGAAGAGTTGGACACAAAAACACTCTTGGCTGTTATTTGACTAGTCTTAGTTGAATTGAGACTATGTTCGAACTGACTTGACATGACCGAGAAGGTGTCGGCTTGTAAATCGAAAAAAATGTTCACACAGTTCTTGACAACCACATTTTCAAATTGAACTTGAACATAACTATTCGCCATTTTGAATCCATTTTGAACTCCATTGATAAAAATATTGTTAAATTTGTAAGGATATGGGGACATCCATCCGTAAAAATTTTCGTACAAAAAACCATACTTAGTTGAACTAGGACCCTCAATTTTAATGTTTTCAAAAATCGGGTACTTGTTTGTTTTGATATAGAACATGGAGTTGAGAACACTTGAATTTAAGTTAAAGTCCACGAATTGGATCCTTGACTTTCCAATTTTGTTCGAGTCCGTCTCAAATTTTATCAAATCGAATGCTTTACCAGGAACGTCTTCTAACAAGTTTATTCGAACCCTGTTTGATTCGGATCCATTTAGAACTAAATCACCGTACACAAGAATGTTAAAATTGTCCAAAATGTTGAGGACTACTCCAGGGCCAAGGGTCAAACTAGCATTATTAGCAATGCTTATGTCTGAAATTACATTATAAGTCCCGGATTCAAGTACTAAATTATCGTATAAATGTCCACCAATCATATCACCTGATTTGAATCCAGTCGATGTTAAATTAAACACTGATGTGAAGAGTTGATCAGAATAGAACGGCACAAAGTTAACCTTAACAAAACTATTATCATAAAATTTGTCATAAATGTACTTTTGAACAAACGAAGAAGTGGGAACTCGACCAGTAGACCAAAAGTTATAAGTACAATTAATCTCATAGTTGGCCTGAGACATTGTTGTTTGTTTCAAATTAGTCGAAATAATGTAATCAAGTTTAGCAGTTGCGGGATCTAATAGGAACTTGTTTTCGTTGACCCGGATGTCAATATCACTCAAAGGAGAGTAAGAATTGGTATAAAAATAGAGAAGACTAACAGTCCGGGCTGTTGATTGGTTATTTGCAACGAAAATGTTTTTTTGAAAGTTGAATCGAGACTTGGAAGATCTTATCTCATAGCTTACCAAGTTTGGGTACGAGTCCATAACTGATTCAAAAATGTTCTCGACCAATTCGATTGATTTATAAAATCCTTTGAATGTACAATTTTTGAATGTATTTTTAATGAATTTTACATCAAAGTTTTGTTTTATTTCGACATAATACCCGGATTGATACGAATAATCGTTCGAGTAAAATAAGAAATTTCTGAAATAATTGTTCGTGTAAATCATTTTTAAGTTTATGTTATAGTCGATGTTAAGAGGGTAGGTGTTGTATTGGCTTGATGAGTACAGACTGATATTGTTGTTTATAAAATTCATTGTCAAGTTTTTCAACTTGTTTTTAACAAAAAATTTAAAATCAGTGTAATATGAGTACTGACCTTTGTCCAAGATGGTTGTATTTTGCATCAGAAATTCACATTCTTCGTTTTTACATTTATCTTGGTTGAGAACAAATTCATAACCATTTGAGGTCAAAATTGAGTTAGTGATGGAAACATCGCTGTTTAGCTCGAATTTACTGTAGCTTGTATCGATAAAACTATCCTCCAAATTGAACTCATTGGTCGATTTAAAATAAATTCGATTCACTCGATTGAACATTAACTTGGATAGAACTTGTGGGGGTTTGAAAATTTCAACATTTTGAATTGAGTCGAAGCTAGCGTTAACAATTTTAAAATTTTCACATTTTTCAGATATTTTGAAAAAAGTTGAGCCTTTGATATACACGTTCGAGATTGTCGTTTTCGAAGATTTAACCATCCAAAGACCATACCAACTGTTGTAATACTCAGACCTTTCTAAAACGATTGACGTTTCATTTGGACGTGATTCCATGCTTAAACTTCCAATTACCTTAATCCCGCTTTGATAATCAAATAGAAGCTTAGTACCCGGAAGGATTGTTAAACTTGCATTAGGCATAACAATTAAATACCCTTTGAGATTGTAGATCAAACCCGATAGGTTAATATCTTGATTTACAAGGCCACCTGAGATACTATTATCAGCGTTGATTGTAATCCCAGGGTCAGTGATATTTGCTTGGACAAAATTATTGTCTGTAACCGGGTACATTTCGACATAATTCTGGTCCAAATCAGTCAAAAGACAAACTCTTTTTTTCATCTCAATCGGGTCTAAAGTACCCCAATAGTTGTACCTCGCATCAATTGGAATCAATGTTGAAAAGTTTATAAACTGATGCATGTCAGGTTGACTCACTAAAGTACACCCTTGCTTTTTAAAATTATTTTGTCGTAAAGTTACATTGAAGCATTTTACAAAATAAATTGATGAATAAGTCTCAAAAGTATTAAAATAGAAATTCACATGGTCGAAATTTTTGAAGTCAGAACATCTAATGTAAGAGCTTGATTTAAAAATGTTTTGAGTAAAAAAAACTTTAGAGACCGAGTCTTTTCTTAGATTTAAGTCAATATTTGAAAAAGTTGATTTTTCGATTCGAATATTTGATATTGTTTGAATGTCTTCATACAAATACAAAGATGATATATCGCTTTCAGTGACTGTAAGATCATAACTATTGGCAAGTCTGCCGATATAAAGATAACTAAATCTTGAGTTGATAACTTGTATGCTCGAGTTTGACGCTGTGTAAACTTCCGCATATCCATTCGAGTTACAATCGGTTATTTTTACATCAAAAAAAGTCCTTTTTTGATACTCGTTAACAGTTAACGTTCCAGTGTTATTATTCCAAAGGATCAAACTTTGTTCAAACTTTAGACTATTATCAATAAAACTGTAAGTCTTGTCCATAAAGTAGACTCGGTTAGAAATGATTGAATTTTGAAGACTAAAATTATAACCTCCATAAACATAGATACCATTACATTTTGATGTATCAAAATTAATTTTTGAATACTCCACTTGAATTGCATAGCTACTAGGGGTCTCTATAACAGAGTTGAAAATTGTAATATTTCCATAAGTAGATAATATAGTCAATTGGGAGTTTTTATTGATGATTGTACTCTGAGTGATCAGGGTATGACTGTTAATAAAATTTATCGTCGAGTAAACATTAATGAACGAATTTTTGATATTGATCTCAGACTTTTCAGACTTGATCGTATCGAAGGTTAAGAGATCGAAATAATCCATTTCAGCGTAAGATTTAATCAAGATTATTGGTTTAGAAATTGCAGGATCCTGTGGTCTAAATCTTACTGTATGAGTTGAATTACCGTTTATAATCAGCCGACCCTCGTTAACTTCGAGTATTGAAGTGTTTGAGAATTCAATAGACACACCTGGTTCGATTAACAGTTCTCCATTTTTTATAATTTTAATATTTTGGTTAAGAACATAAGGTTGAGATTGGTAAGGAATTGTAAATTTTGAGTCGATCTCAGTGGGAATTTCTAAAGAACTTACCACCGAGATGAAAACAAAAAGAATTATTTTTTTTCGAAAATTCATGAAACTAATGATTAAATTCTCAATTTTTGGTTGTTTTAAATATACCTGAACTTGACTTAGTAAATGTTTTGAATCGGTCTCGAAAGTTTTCTTTTTTCTTAATGTAATAATTGATAATTATTTAGTATTAATCATTAATTAAAAGGTGCGGTAGAGAAAATTTGCGCATAAAATTTCCAATTCAAGCGTAAAGTTAAATGTCTAAATGGCTCAGAATCAAAAAAAAAAATAATGAAAGTTTGTTTATGATTTTTATATTTAAATAATTAAATATGCTTATAAAATTATTCATTCAATTAATTTGGTAACTTTCGACTTAGTTTTGATTATTCACAATTTGCGTTTAAAATTTTTTTTTGATGTAAAAAGGTGACTAAACAAAATAAAACAAGCAAGGTACTTGCAATGTTTATTGGACAGAGTTTTCAACTATGCAAGTAAAATGATGTTAGTAATGCTTTAAAGATAAGTAAGGTCTTTATTTAATCCAAAATACGATTATTGCTTTTATGGTTGCGACATTTCAAATAAGGACACTAAGTGTTGATTTTATGGCCATGAATTCTATTTAACTTTCTAGGAGAAAAAATTGTGCTGAACAACGTGATTCAGAATTTTGCAATTCTTGCCGAAATTATTTAAAGGCATTATTTTTTGATGAAAATCCGTTCCTATGGTAAATTTTTGTGTTGAATTCGAATAATTATAGTTCAATCCCTAGCTGAGTATTTGCTCATTTTTCCTAAAAAAACGGAATTTTGAAAAAACGGCAAGTTGTATGAGGAAATTAACCACAAAAATGAATTCCTTGACAAAAATTTATTCAAGGTGTCGTTCAAAAATTTTCTCTGAAATTAAAATTGAGATTGAAATTTTATAATTATTAAAAAGAAATAAAAAACATTCGGAATTCTCATCTAATTTATAGATTTCATTGGTTTGCATATTCATCAGATTTTCAAAATTCAAGTTAAGCTCCTGCTTATTCATTTTCGTCCTCTTCGTCGTTTAATTCCTCTTTTTCTTCGTCACTTGTCTCTCGGTTATTATCATTTGTCTCTTGAACTAAATATAAACTACTTTGTTGAAATTTACGAGTTTTTTTCGAATGTCATCGTTTATTACAGATTCAGATGAATATTTTTCTTTTATATAACTTATACAGATTTCAACTAAAGTATCGGTACTGTCTCCAATCGAATCTTTTACTTGATCGAATGATCTCAGTCCAATCAAAGACTAGTGTCAAAAGCTCATAAGAGCCGATCGAACCCGTTTATTTAATTAAATATAAAATTATAAGTAAGGTTTATATTGCGATTTGTACTGTTTTATTTGTACTGGTAAATCGAATTTTTAGAAAAAATATTGCCGTAACCATGCCTTCGGTCGGTCCCAAGTCCGAATGTAAAAATGAGAGAGCAGCGATGTTGCTGTCATTTTTGAAATCGTTCTAAATGTGCTGTATTGCGGGTACGTGGGTCTAAGGATCGCGTTCGAATCTTGTCGTGCCGCTGGCTTTGACCATCACTCCATATAGTAGCCTGGGAACGGGTTCAATAACTTGTCTTACAGCAGACCCATTTAGCAATAGATGTAGCCCTAGTGACGAAGTTAAGTATTCTCCTTCTGGTTAATACGCTTGGTTTGTGGTTCCAAGCTAAGTCTGGATAGTTGTCGAGTTCGCAGCTTCGGCTTGGATAAGTGACGCTGATTAATATGAACGTCCCACAGTCACTGGTGTGAATGACAATAGCATAGTCGTAACCATGTCATGGCTGGTCCCAAGCCCGGATGAGAAAATGGGAGGGCGGCTTGTCGGATTTTTATTTATTTCCTAATTGTGGTCCGAAAATCAATTTTCTAGATCCATTTGGTTATGCCCCCGTATTTAATGAAAAAAATTATAATTCAAAGGTAAAAACAGAAAAAAACTGTCCTTAACTTTCCCTAGTGTTCGCCTAGAAGCATATCAGAGGCAAGACGATTAGGAAATAAATGTACAAGAAAATTCCTTCCAAAATTTTAATAGAACAATTGTCCAGATGTACTCATTCCTGGATTAGAATGAAAAGTCTAAGAAAACAAAATTCTAAAAAATTATTTATTTGTATCATTTTCAATAAAAAATAAACGGATACATAAAATTATTGAAAAAAAAATTGACATGGAAAAAAAAACTTGCTATTGGCAGATTCTTAATCTACGTATACTTTTTAGATAGACCGACAGCATAACACTCATGCCATTTGAATACATTAAATAACCACACACGCACACAACCATTTACATTAATTGACACTTTTGTTTTTTCTTTTTTTTATCTTTTTTGTTCTTTTTCATTTTATCCTTCTTGATTTAAAATCAATTGAGATTAAAATAAAAAATTAATAACAATTATTTTTATAAATAGGATTGCCTCTTGAAGTTGCTATACTTTAAGCAGCAATTCAATAATAAACTTACATAATTTCGAATCTCTCGTACAAGGGTATAAAAGGCTTCTTCAACACCTTGTCGTGTTTTAGCAGACGTTTGTACAAATGGTATGCCATATTCATCGGCTGTTTTTTGAGCTTCTCTTAAATCAACATTACGTGCTGGTAGATCTATTTTGTTGCCAACCACTTACATAATTACAAATTCATTTTCATACACTCTATTATTTTTTATTTTAAAAATCTACTTACAAACCATGGGAACATCTTCACAATCTTTTACACGTTTTATCTTTTAATTAAAATTGTTAATTTAAATTTTTTTGAATGCTTTTGATCTTACTTGTTCACGGTATTGTTTTATATCCTCAAATGATTTTGAGTTATTTACAGCAAATACACATAAAAATCCTTCGCCTGTTCGCATATATTGATCTCTCATTGCACTTAAAAATATTGAAAATTGATTTAGATTTAAGTATGAGGTGACTTTGACACTTGGTAGTGTAAAAATCTTGTTCTAAATGTCAAAATATCTTGATGATTTCATTAGGGTAAAAAATCATTCGATTTCAATATTTTTTTTACAAACGAACACAACAATTAACTTCAGAGTACAGTGGTGGACGCGAAAAAGTAATTCATGAGGTTGGGAGTCATTTCCGATGGTTTCCGGATTTTGTAGATGTATATCGTATAACCGCAGATTCCGGAAAAAAGACCGTGTCAAAAAACGAAAACGCAGGAAAGTCCGTGACATCCTAAATTTGATTTTAAAATTTTTTATCGACACGGAAAAGGCCGGACATAGAGAGAAATATCCGGAAAGCATCGGAAAAATACGGACATGACGAAAAAGCCTGTAAAAAATGATTTTAAAGGAACAGAGGATAGTCATAAGTTTTCAGTCAACATATGGGGCGGAATAAGCGCTAGGGGTTCAACCCAACTCAATTAGTAGTAAATTTTATCTTTGATTTAAATCTTATTAGCATTTAAGCTAAAATTTTAGAATTATTTTTAAGTATTGTGATAACAACTTAAATATATTTGGGTTTCAGCAAATAATTATTGCCTTTCTGTATGAAAAGTATAATGGAGTGTTCATTGTGCACCAAGACAACGACCGCAAAAATATGTCAAGATTATGTCTAGGCCTTTTCCGTATCGATAAAAATTTTAAAATCAAATTTAGGATGTCACGGACTTTCCTGCATTTTCAATTTTTGACACGGTCTTTTGTTTGTAATATTTTGTGATTTGATATTTTTTTAAATAATTTATTTTCAATTTTCAGGGATACTTAAAAAATACACATAGGGGTGTAAATCCATAGGGGGATCAATATTTAAACTGATAACAGGGGGTATCAGTAAGAAAAAATTTCAACACAAGGTCAATTTCAAAAAAATCATGGTTATACCCCCTGCTTATGTAATGATAAATTCGTATTCTACATAAGAATTTATGCTATGTAGTAACTTTTGAATAATTTCTGTCGACGGGTTATCGAAATATCTAGCCGAAAAAATCAAAAAATGCTATTTTTTGTGTATGTATACTCTATTGACGATTTACGTCAAGAATTTTTTTAAAACAGTTCAGTATTCGTTTTTTATTCGCGTGTACGTCTGCTTAACTAGCCCGTTCCTCGCAAATAAATATTGACCTCAAAATTAAGGATTTACACCCTTATATACTTTTTTCAAGTATCCATTTTCAGTCAAATTATTCAGAAATCTGCACCCATTCATTTTCATGTATTGGGTCGGTTTGAGTAACCCGAGAAAATTGAGATTTAGGGTTCGGGTAGGGTATAGGTTACCGATAAATTTTTGGTTTTCGGGTATAGGCTGGGTTCAGGAACCCATAAAAATAGGGTAAGTATACCCCAAAATTCCAATTAAAAACTCAATTTTTAAACCCAAATACCTTATTTTTATGGGTTCCAACCCTACCCGAACCCTAAAATCCATTTTTTTCGGGTTACTCAAACCGACCTAATACCTGAAAATAAATGGGTGCACACGTCTAAAATTATTTGTAAAATAAATAATCTTTGACTTAAAATCCTAACATGTTTAGGGGCGTTAAAGATGACGACAAGTTAGTTATTCTGACTTTTTTCCTACCTACCCCAAATGTAAACAAACTTTTTGCTGAATTCTACACTGGACGTCTAATGTCTTGTAACGGAATTACAAATAATTTATGAATTTTCTCTCTAATGAAATCAGAGCTAAGTTATTTGACATTTAATTTTACATAAAAATAATCTCTTGGGTTTCAATGGTTCAATAAGTCTCTGTGGAATCAATTAGAGATTTTCGATTCCGAATAAAATTATTCTCAAAAATGTGTATTATTTACCTGTATTCTTCTTGACCAGCTGTATCGAGTATATCTAGCAAACATGTTTCACCATCGACAACAACTTGCTTTCGATACGAATCTTCAATAGTCGGATCATACTCATCAATAAAACTTGAAACAAAAATTTTACAAAATTATTCCCCTAACAACAAAAAAAACCTTGTTTTTAATACTCACTGGTTTTGTATTAATTGAATTGTAAGAGCCGATTTTCCAACACCACCGGCTAACAAAAAAAAAAATTAAACTTTAAAAATAATTTTTTAAAGTAAACAAAATTACCCCCAACAACGACAAGTTTATACTCTGTCATTTAACAATAAAATATTTTTTAAGAAAAAAAAAACAACAACAAAAACAAAAATAAAAACAAGTTTGTATCTAAAAAAAAATATTTTTGAAACTGTTAAAATCGATTTTTCGAGTTTGTCAAGATTAACTTCAACAAAAAAACTGTCATAAAAAAAATGAATCAAAAAAAAAGAAAGCATCCAAAAATTCAAGGGTTCGATAATATCATAATAATAAATTAATTAAAAAAAAATTCACTTGATCTACAAGATATCTCTCTCTCTTTTATGTTATTTTAAAGATTAAGGGAAATATTTTTTGTTGGTTGGTACTCATTAAATTCGAGTTTTCAGTCATGAATGTTAAAAATTAAATTAATTCTATTGAAAAACACAAAAATCTTTTCAAGTTCTTATCCAAAAGAGACTCTCAGCTATTTTTTGAAATCTCATTAGTTCAATTTTATTTTTGATTTATGTGGTCCCAATATACTTGTAGGTTCGTTACTTTATTACTAAAAAATAGTACTGAAGGGAAACTAGTTTTTAATTAAAAAATTGAAATTAAAGACAGACTTTTTGAATTTTGAGCTTAATTGAAAGACAAGTCTTCTCAACAACAACAACAAGAAATACTTGTAAATAACTTATGCTCTACCATGAAATTTAAGTACTCAGTATCTTTAAAAACACAACCACGAAAAAAAATACGCAGAAACAAAGCATTTTTAAAATAATTTTAAAAAGAAGCACCAAATGGATTACGCTCTGTTAACTTTTTAAAAACAATAAATCATGCTGCGAGATTTAAAGAAATTTAATCCTTTTTTAAAACAAACAAAAACAAATTAAGTTTTAATTATTGTTAATAAATTATTTTTCATTACGCTTTAAAAACTTTGTTATTCTGTTAATTGTTGAATAATTTATGGATTAACTGTTTAAATTAAAAACATAATGCAGAATGTTAATTCAAATAGCTTGTGCTATTTTATACCCCTCAATAGGCCAATATTATTTGGTTCAAATTTTTATATTCAAGTCTTCTAGTTTCAATAAGTTTCAGATTATTTTTCTAATTATAAACCTACAGTTTTAGGGTAGGATTAGACATTGGCTTAGACAGTTGATTCTCGTATTAAAATAAATACAATTTTGACGTCTCGATCCTTTTCATAAACCTTGGTCTCAAGAGTAAAATCATCCCTGTAATTTTTGTCTAAATATTCTCAAGTGGTTAAAACTAACGCCTTTAAGACTAGATGGATGGGGAGACCTTTGGACCCTAAAATATTGGCCTAACACCGACTCTGGGTAAAGATTAGAGTTAAAGGGATATAATGCGAAGGAACAATCTTTGAAATAAATTTTCTATAATCTCCTCTACCATCAGACATGTGCAGCCATTTATTTTCAGGTATTGGGTCGGTTTGAGTAACCCGAGAAAATTGAGATTTAGGGTATAGGTTGGGTTGGGTTACCCATAAAAATAAAGTTAGTATACCCCAAAACTCCATTTTTAACCCCAAATACCCTATTTTTATAGGTAACCCAACCCAACCTATACCCTACCCGAACTCTAAATCTCAATTTTCTCGGATTACCATTAAGTCAATTACCCTTTACATTAATACAGCAGAATTATTGAAAACATCACTTGGGTTACACCGTAACCAAACTTTAACTTGGTCAAAAACGGTTTCAGTGTAACACAAGTGACTTAATAATGATTAGGTCTTCGGTTGAAAACTTGGAAAAAACAATCTGATCGAAGACTTATTTTTAAGAAAACTGTTTTTTTACAATATTGGTTCAGCTATGAGAACCCAGTCTTCCAAAGCTGTGTTTTAACCAACAAGACTTAAATTATTTTTTCGATTCAAGTTAATCTTAAGTTTAACCAAGTCATTAATTTTTTGTATAGCAAAATTTTTCACTTGGTTTAATCGTAAATTTATTAAACCATAATAAATCGATTAATCATCTAAAATGTTTTAGGGGTTAAACGCTTTGAACATAATAATATAATTAAAAATGCTTAGGGTATAAGTCGAAGGTAAACTTCTAATGATAGCTTTTAGTCATTAAAACAAAAAAAAAACTGAATATTAAATTAAGACTCATTTTAATTTTAAATCATGAAAAGATACAAAATTATACAATCGTTAACAAAATTAATTATTTCCTTGTTTTTTAATTTATTTTGTTTTTTTTTGCGATTTTCATCGACAAGGAACATAACAAAAAAATTTAAAAAAATTCGACATGAAGAGAATAATTTTCAGAACATAATTGCAAGATTATTGAAATTTTTTTTGGAAAAAATAAAATTATCATAATTTTGATGTTGTTGTTGTTGTTAAATCTCTTAACTGTCGGCTCTTAATAATTAACAACAAGAATCTTTTTAATTCATCATTTCATATGCTTTGTTCAACTTGGTTTAACAAATCGCTCATTCAAATAAACTAATAATGTTATTGATTACAAAGCCACATGTCTTTTAAAATATTTTGTTAATATTGCAGTTGGAAGAGGCACAAATTAATTCGAAAAAAGTTCTTACTAGATTAATAAATCATTTTTACAGTAAATATGGGTGATCGAGTAAAAAAGTATTGGATTTTTGACACAATATTCCTTGGTTTTTTGAATTAAATATTTGGTATATCTCATACCTTAAAGATTATAGAATCGCTTGCCCTATGTTATCGAAAAAAAAATTTTGCAACTTCCATTTTTCATTTATCCAATAGAATCTCCCAAAGTAACATGAAAGTAATCTTTTTAAAATATTATTTTTAAAATCTAAACATAGATTCTAGTAGAATAGACAATTCTCTATCTTGTAATATATATTGAGTGACTATTTCTAAACTATAAAAGTGTACAAGTTAATTTGAATAGATTACACTTTAAAGTTTTAGCTGCTTTCCATTGAAGTCCTCTTTTTTATTAATACACATGCATTTTTGTAATTTTTAAGGTCCTCACACCTACACCGTGCGAAACTATGTCGAATATTTCATTGATAAAATCTGAGGGGTCATCTGTGATTTCCATGAAGTCAAGTAGTTTCCTTGTAAATTCGTTAGGCGTAAATAAAAGTCCACCTTTGTTTCGTTTAGTCTTGCTTCGACTGAATCGATTCTTAGCGTTGATATCAAATCACTTGTTTTGCAGCGTGTTGGGATGCCAAGGATTTTCTTTATAAGGTTCCCCTCGCGCCTTTTTAATGTTAACTTCTCGCTTTCGGGTAAGATTCAGCGCTTCGATGCCGTACCATAGAACTCGTCTTATGTAAGTTTTGTCCAATCATGTTTGGATAAATTCGGTCATTTAGGATTCCATTCGCTCCGAGTATTTCATACATGATACCTGTCTTATGTTGTTGTCGTTTGGTCTCAAGTCACCTTGGCAACTGTCTTCCAATTTTTTATCATTTCTCATTTGTACATATTTGTTGAATATCATAAAGACAGTTTTCTCCGTATTGAATTTAATCTCATGCTTGGTCCCGTAAATTCACCTTTTATTATTGGTTATATATTCCTCTCTTAAAAATATAAATTTAATATTGTTTACTTCTACCGTATACCCTTGCAATGAGATGCGTGCCCTTAAACCCAAATACCAGGTTTTAAACCGTGCGCCGACTACCATCTAACCCATGTTATAATGATATTAAAAAGAAGACCATGTCTTTAAACCTGGTATTCGGGTTTAAGTGCATCGTTTATGAACAAAAATCAAAAATAGACCCAGGGTTTATACACAAAAATCAGATTCAAGAGCTGCCTTAAAAAATAAAGTTTAGGAAAACGCTAAACTTAAGTTTTGGTTTTTAGAGCCGGGGTAAAAATTAAAACAATTTGAAAATAAAATAAATAATTTTAATTATTTTTTTAATTACAAAAATATGAGTTTCGGATTTAGGTGCGGGTACAAAAATTAAGAAAAATTATAAAAAAATTGAAATTCAAAGTTTCAATAGGTGTTTCACATTTTTTAGCCATTCATGTAATTCAGTTTCATTGACAAATTCATCATGATCATTATCGATCTTATCGATTATTTTACTAATTTTTTAAAATCTAAATAATCGTTATTCTTAAATCATTCTTAAAAATCTTTCTTACCTGAGTCTTTCTTTACTTTCTTCTGGGGTTAATGGCTTGAAATTTTCAGCTTCTTCTTTTCCCAAAAAAACTTCATGATCATAGTCAACATTGGCAAATCAGAGTGCTAAGATACCCATTAGAGTATAAAATTCGAGTGATTAACTACTACAAAAATGGTCATAGTATCAATGAATGTTCAAGAAATTTTGAAAACAAAAGAAGCCTAGTTAAACGTTGGATTAAGTGTATTTTACATCAGAATTAATTTTTTAAAATTTTTCACCATTTGAAACTTTGAATTTCAATTTTTTTATAATTTTTATTAATTTTTGTACCCGCACCTAAATCCGAAACTCATATTTTTGTAATTAAAAAAATAATTAAAATTATTTATTTTATTTTCAAATTGTTTTAATTTTTACCCCGGCTCTAAAAACCAAAACTTAAGTTTAGCGTTTTCCTAAACTTTATTTTTTAAGGCAGCTCTTGAATCTGATTTTTGTGTATAAACCCTGGGTCTATTTTTGATTTTTGTTCATAAACGATGCACTTAAACCCGAATACCAGGTTTAAAGACATGGTCTTCTTATTAATATCATTATAACATGGGTTAGATGGTAGTCGGCGCACGGTTTAAAACCTGGTATTTGGGTTTAAGGGCACGCATCTCATTGCAAGGGTATACGGTATGTAAAATAATTAACCGAATTTACCCAATTTTACGAAAATTTTTTTTTCTATAAATAAAAAATGGAAGTTAAATAATTTTTTTTATAGTGAAATAGAACAAGCGATTCTGTAGTTTTTATAAGGTATGGCATAAAACCAATATATAATTTTAAACCAGTGTTAAAGAGACTTGAAGGCAACATTTTTAAAAAGATTATGGGTACATCTTACCCTAACGAAATCCGATGATAATTTTTTTGAGTCCAAATTAACAATTAAACTTGTTTTGAATTTTTTTCGATTATTTATTTGCTTATAGTGAACCAGGGGGTACGAAAAAAAAAAATCTTACACACAAGGTAGGGGGGGGGGAGGGGGGTTTTTCTTAGTAAATTGAAAAAAAATTACATTTTTTTTTACTAATTAACATAAAAAAAATTACATGAAATGGTCAGAAATTTAGGGGGGGGGGGTTATATGACGAGAAAAAAATTGAAATCAAAATTTTTTTTTCAATTTTGATAAATCAAAGACATACCCCTCAAGACCTCATGAGAAATTTTTTTTTTGAAAAAAAAATAAAAGCGATTGTTTAATCCCATATTTTTTTTAACGAAGCGGCAATTCAACTTTTAAATCTTTGTAAACAAAAGAATTATGTTATCTGTGACAAAATACGTTAAAATTTTTACATGTTGTTGAAAATAGCTTTGAAGGAGGGGGGGGGGGGTCCAAAATTTCGGCTCCTATGTAATTTTCTTACATGGGGAGGGGGGGTGTAACCTTGTTTTTTTTTTTAAATGGACCTTGTGTTGAAAATTTTTCTTACTGATACCCTTAATTATTCGTACAAGATATGAGGCTTCTTAAAAAATATCTTGGTATTTACATTATGAGTATGATATAGATAAGAGAGACACGTCAGTGGATTGTATCAATAACTGTATTTAGTCAATTTAAAAAAAAAAAATTGTGCGCTTTTCTTTTAGGCACACTGAATATGTGGCCCAAGAAGTGTCCTTTGCCCTAGATTCAATAAATGATAAACACTTGCTTATTCTTAACCAGTTGTTTGTATTTTGAAACTTAAGGAAATCAATAAAAGTTTGCGCACGTTACTACTTTTTATTTAATTGAACTCCGTGCTACTTAGGGTAGCCACTTTCAAGACAACATTATGAATAAAATACTAATTAAAAAGACTCTTTTCTAATACTTTTGTTAACATTTCAATATACAATTCTAAAACCAAGAAATATTGTGTCAAATAGACCATACTTTTTACTATATAATCTGAAATAAAAATACATACGAAAAATATAAAGAGACTCAAATTTTCTTGCACAAGATAACCAATTATAGACAAAGCATGCATATTAAGATTTTATTTTGATACTTAACAATAAGTATGTATCATTTATATACTTCTTTTAATTGAAATGTAATCTCTACTGAAGCTCTTTTTTATTTTTAAAATATTCCTAATTTAATTATTTTCCAAATTTTGACACTGATCATATCTAATCATAAATCCAAAAATTATTTTTTTGTTGTCAAATTGATCTACAAAAATCAAATCATTAAAAAAAATTAACAAAATTTTGAAAAAAAAAAATAGACTTTTACGTCATTTAAAATAAGGTACTGTTTCATATCTAGCTAAACAGGATATTAATTTTTTAATAAACAACTTGAAAATCAATTGAACATAATTCTAGAGAAAAAATACATGAAATTTACTTTTTTAATTTATTGCTAAATCTTGATAAATTTTATTCTTCAAAGAATAAAGAAACATGACATGTAATTTTTTGACATACATAAGTATCAATTTTTCAATATTTTCGAAAAGGAAACATTCGATAAAAAAAAATGCTAAAAATCAAATATATAATTTATGATTAAGTAACTCTTCATAAATCCAGGTCTACTTGTCAACAAGTTTGACGCATTCTTTTTTTTTTGTTCGTGATGGACTTGTGATATGTTTAGTTAATGTGATAACATCAGGTCTAATTTAGGAAATTAATATTTCCAACATGCAAATTTGATTTTAACAAAAAAACAACATGAAAATAATTTTCTGATTAATTCATCACTGCCTGAAAAACTAATGAAATTTATGTTTTTCTAAGATGTCTTTTTTATCAAGTCACGAAACTTATGGGTTCTAATTTAATTAGATCATCAACTAAAAATTATTTGTTGAAAATAGACTGACCTGATTGACTTGATTGAAAACGAATGAAAAAAGTTTAGGATTAATCGATAATTTTAACTAAAAAAAAAACATTGATTAAAAAAACTTGTTCTAAGATACCCACTACCTTATCTTATCGCTTAAGTATAAAACTTATCTCCAACAAGCTTTTTATCAATTTATGGCCTCTAATTAACAAAATAATGAAAAATATTTTGAGTGAATTAATTTATAAAGAAAAAAAATGCTTAAGAAAGCTTTAATTCTGTTTTTGATTTATTTTTGTAATCATGTTGAGTGTATTCTATTTCCGATTGCTGTGCGATTGCCTCTAAATGGGACCCCACCTGATATGGGTGGATCTTTATGGCCTCGACCTAATTTACAATTGTTCGAATTAAATTATTTTTTTATCAATAAAAAATCGTTTTCGTATGTGTTTGATTCTGAGTTGAATATTTGCGAGAGAGATATCTTAAAAAAGGTTTGGACTCATTACGAAAATGTTTTTTTTACACCTAGAGTCGAGTATGATGTACCGAAAAATGGTGAAAAGAGTTTAAAAAATGTTTTATTTCGATTGGAATTGAAGAGTCCAAATGTAGACTTGTCGGAATGTACTCAACAGTATTATCCATATTTCACTGATACCCAAACTGAAGCATGTAACTTTAAAGCAATTCTTCTTTAGTTCTAGTGAACTTTCACTTTTTGAGTTTCGTTTACTTTATCATGGTTGGTTAACCCTTAGACCTGTAGATAGGATTTTACGGCACGCCTTTTTCATCAGTTTCATTTCAAAGCACTTAAAAAACTTAATATTATCTCAATGCAACTCTTATTAAAGGAACTGTCAGTCTTCCAAGTCGCCTAGTCTCATCAAGCCATTGGATGAACCACGTCTCTTTTGACTCCCACTTGGGTCTACAATGAAAAACATTTTCAATCTTCAAATTAAAGCTATAAAAAAGAAGACGTATGTCCCCATTATTTTTAAGTTATTGGGTGAGTATGGGTTACCCGAAAAAATCAGGTTTTGGGTTCTGGTAGGGTATAGGTTACCCAGAAATTTAGGATTTCAAGTATCGGTATGGGTTGGGTAACCGAAAAAAAACTAAAAAACCTATCAAAAAAATAATTTTTATGAGTTGCTCAACACAGACCCATGCCTGAAATTCACAATTTCTTGGTAACCAATATTCTACCCGAATCCAAAACTTAAATATTCCACTTTAGATTTAATGGGCACATGTGTCTGTAGAAAAGTGAAAATTCTCTAAATTCAATATAATTTTTTTAAAATAAAAAACCAAAAAGACGAATTAAATGTTGATGAAAGTATTGCTGAAATTCGTGGCAAGACAATATGGGGCCTGTTAAAAGGTTTAGAAACATTCTCTCAATTGATCTATACATTCCCAAATTCAAATAAAGTAAAAAATAATCAAAAAAAGAGAATTAACTGTTTGGTAATTGAATTTTTTTATTTTAGTTAGCGATTAACAAAACAAGTGTATCAGACCAACCAAGATATTACCATAGAGGTATTATGCTTGATAGTTCAAGACATTTTATTCCAATTTCTTTACTAAAAAAACATTTGGATATAATGATGTACAATAAAATGAATGTGTTTCATTGGCATTTGGTTGATGATCAATCTTTTCCGTAAGTTAAAGATATTTCTGCCAGATTTTGTTGTGGAGGTTTTTATTTTACCTTTTTGACCTCTCAAAGTTAAAAGCTCGGACTTTTAATCAAACATGAGTTCAAGTGTAAAGTTAGTTTTTTCAAATGATGTAATCTCGAATTTTCTCTTTGTGCTTTATACTTAAAGTATCCTTGAGGCTATATATTGATTTGATAGGAACGTATACTTATTCTCCTTTTGGTTACCCTGTTAATTTTAGTCTCAAAAGATTCTTAATTTTCCTATATTTTTTAAGATTTGAATCAAAAGTTTATCCAGATCTTCATCAAAAGGTAACTTTTGTTCAATCAAGAACGAACCCTAAGGATATTAATTGCTGAATTCTGCTCTTGAAATTTACAAATTTTTAAAAAAGTCTTTGAGAATCATTCTTTTCTAGGGGGCATATTCAAAAGACCACGTTTACACACATGAAGAAATTAAAGATCTAATTGAATTCGCTCGTATACGAGGCATCCGAGTAATACCAGAGCTAGACACACCAGGTCACACATACTCATGGGGTCTAGGCTATCCAGATTTGATAACCATTTGTTGGAAAGACGGTAAACCATTTCAAGACATTTACAACGTACAAGGTAAACGAGAAATTCTAAATCCAATCCAAAACTATACATACGAATTTGTACGTAACGTTATAAACGAGTTTAAGAATGTTTTCTCAGACCCGTTTATTCACTTGGGAATGGACGAGGTATACTACCGTTGTTGGGAGTCAAACCCGAATATTACAGAATTCATGAAACTTAACAATTTAAACTCAACCAAAGATCTAGAGCAATATTACATGAACCGTGTCTTGTCATCAGCTAATGATCTAGGTTATAAAGTAACTGTATGGCAAGATGTATGGGATAATAATGTTAAAGTTTTTGAGAATACTATTTTACAAATTTGGAAAAGTGATAAAGATTGGAGAGATTATGTCGAGAGAGCTACTAGTGATGGTTATAAAGTTATTCTATCGTCACCATGGTATTTAAATTATATCAAATATGGAAGTGATTGGTACGAATTTTATAAAATTGAACCAACTGATTTTAAAGGTATTTCCTTAAACCATAACCAGGTCTTTTAAACTTAAATTTAAATAGCCCGGATTAAGCGGATTAGCAGTTTTAGACAAAGCTTAAACAAGTCATTTTAGTTAAATAGAGGCGTTGGCATATGGTTAATTAGACCTCATAAAATTTTTGTTCTAAAAAAGTTTACAATATTTTTTTAAGGTTCAAGTGAACAAAAAAAATTGGTTATTGGAGGTAACTTATACCCTCAGTTTATTTGGAATAATTTATAAACTTGAATAATTTAGGTGAAGCCTGTATGTGGTCTGAATTTGTAGATGGAGCTAATAGTATATCAAGATTATGGCCGAGAGCAAGTGCCGTAGCTGAGAGACTTTGGTCAAGTGGTGATCTTAACGATGTTGAAGAGGCTAAATTTAGACTAGACGATCACAGATGTCGTTTATTAAAGTAACAAGCCCTCCTCCTCTAAAAACAAAAATATAATCCTTTAATCTTAAAGACGAGGCATTGAAGCCGGTCCAGTATTCAACAGTTATTGTGGTAACTATGAGCCTTACATGAAACAAAACGTTCTCAACGACCCTGAATTCAATTACAAAAACTCATCGACAACATGCTCTTCAATAAATTTTTTAATTTTGTTTATTTTTTTTGTTAAAGGTCTAGTCACTTTGGACAACGCCTAAGAAAAACTTATTTTTTGACCTTTTTTCACAAAAATTAACTCTTAATGAAACAATAATAAATAAATTTCTATCCAATTTACTAATACGAGATTAAAAAAACAAAAAAGATCTATTAATTAGAACGGTTGAAAATGTCATTTTAAATCACATCTTTACTTTGTTCGTTCGTCGTTACTCGTTTCTAATTATTTATTTCGAAATAACTTAGAAAAATTTTTGATTGAAATTTTGTTGACCACCTCTTGTCGGAATGTGTAAGATAGACTAAAAATTTTGTTGTGTTTTTTTTTGTTGGAAAAAGTTTCGAAAAAATGAAAGCGTTTATGAGAGTTGTACGAGCTCTTTTTATACGTCTTATGTTTATTGCTTACATGTTACTTTGTATTTGGCGAGTAACATTTGTGTCTGACAATAAATATTACTGGCTAATGATTATAAGTGTTGGATTTTTATTGATCGAGACGGCTATTTTACTTTGGTTACGTGCTGGCAAAGAGTTTACTGGGTAATTTAAAATTTTTTAATTGAAATATTTACAGTAAGACTTTCATCATCGTTTGTGACCCTGCACACAAAAAAAATTTTACTGAAAAATTTTGATGTATGGTACCCTATAAGGATGGGTACCCTATTTTTGGATTTAGGCTTATTTAAGTAACCCATTTAGGTTAATCCAAGACTAACCAATTTTTTTTTTGTTTGAAGAATCCTTCCAAGTGTTCTACTATTTCTATCATGTGTTATCCCAAGTATATGGATCATGTGCATAGACGAATCAAATCGAAAAACTCGATTTCAATTATTAGCAGAAGGTCAGGAGTTAAACATTAAAGACTACGTTCTAGGTCTCGATCTAGTTAAATCAAGTCAAGCTGCTCGGATTATGAAAAAAACTTTTCCAACAACTATATCCCAACCATTAATCGATCGTAATGTGCGAAATATTCAAAATTATTCAACAATAATCGCTGCTCTTCGTAATTCGAAACGTCCAACTACAACTACTAAAAGTCCACTCACCAATCAAGTCGATTGTTGTGACGTTAAAGTCTCTTATTGGTTCCAAGAGGATAATTTTCAACATTTGTTCTACCAAGCTCTTATGCTAGTTCTTGTCCTAAGTCGATGGTTAATCACTAGATCAGATATAAACTTGAATCAAAGAGGTCTTATACTAATCATATCCCTAGCCACAGCCGCGGATACCCTCGATTTTTTTAGTTACTTAAACATGGAGTTTGTGTACAAAAACAACTATCTTTTGTTCTCGGTTCTAATGGTCATTACCCTAAGTCTTATCCAATTTGTGTTCCTGAGCCTAGAGGAGATTTTCAACTACAACACGGTCAAAATAGTTCAAGAACAAACCCCACAAGATGAATTTTTAGATGAAAATTTAGACGAAAAAAAGAATCAAGATAAACCAGAAAAGTTTCCCTTCATTCACAAACATTACGAATTTATCAAAAAACATTTAACAGGTGACACTAACGAACGTGACACTCAAAAAAATCAATACAATTTTGACAGAGGTGCAATTGAAACAAAATCAAACAATTGGTTTTGTAATTTAATTTGTTGTTGTTGTAAACAAAAAGATCCTCTTTTTTTCATACTCCTAGCAGGTCTACTTCTACATGATGCTTCTTATTTAACATTTAGAATATTTTCACTTACCAAACTAGGCTTGGAAAGTATTCTAAACACTAATCCTTTACTTATTTTTTTTATGATTAAAAATATATTGATAATACTCACTCAAGTGTACAAGGTATACACCGTGAGTAATGAAAAGAAGCAAAAAAAGATTTTTGAAAATTATCGGGATTATATGCAACAAGAGATGACTAGGAGTCCAAAATTTATGCCGACTACTCAAATCGCAGCAGCTGCTACTGGAGGTCAGATTCCATTAATCCCTGGTTATGCCAATTTTAATCAACAAATTTACCCACCGAATAGCCCGTACCGTTTTGCGCAGTTGTATTCGGATAACAATGTTCAGCCAAAAGGTTTGAACCATTCAATAAGTTCGTTAAGTGGAACCGGGTATTTTGGAGATAATCGTAAGAATCAAGAGAACGAGACTGCCATGCATAACGGTTACGGTTATCAATTTCAAAATGCAGATAATTATGTAGTCAAACAACAACAGTATGATTCGAACATAATGTTATGTCAGAATGTCCAAAATCAAGGATTGTCTACACCGAATAACCCATTTTCGAATAAAGTTGGCAAAGCGTTGTACGGTTTACCATTTTTGAGTAGAAGTAAAACAAGTTTAAGTGGACAAGAGACAGCAACTAATATGAGCAATGGCGCTGGTTTTGTGAGTACATTTAGAAATAATAGTTTTAATCAATCGAATAAAAATCTTAAGGCTTCAAAGATTTAATCAAGTTCAGTAAAAAGAATTTTAAATTTTATTTATTTTATTTATTCATAGATTTTGTAAAGATTAATTAAAAATAAATTATTGAAGATTAATTGTGTAATTTTAAATCATGACAAAATTAACTTAACACCTTAAACCACGTATTTATTAGTTGCGTTTAAATGATACACCAATAACGTGTATTAAAATAGTATAAATAACTACTCAAAGTTGGCTCTAAAATTTTTAAGAAAATGTTTTTATGGGACTGGTTGAATAAAGTTTTGAGTTATTTAGGGTTTGGCAAAAAATCTGGTAAACTTGTATTACTCGGCTTGGATAATGCTGGAAAAACAACTTTATTACGCATGTTAAAAGATGAAAAATTAGCTCAACCTGTACCAAATGCTCATCCGATATGTGAAGAACTTATTTTAGGAAACATACGATTCACTACTTACGATTTAGGTGGTCATAAACAAGTACGTAAACTATGGAAAGAATACTATCCAATAGTTGATGGTGTGGTTTTTATAATTGATGTTTCGGAAAGACATAGATTTAATGAGTGTATTTATGAATTTGAGTCACTTTTGGCAGATGAAGAATTAAATAACATACCCATTGTTTTACTTGGAAATAAAATTGATAAGTCTAAAGCAGTTAGTGAACAAGAAATAAGAGAAATTTTTAATTTATACTCAAGAACTACTGGTCAAGTAAAATTTATTTCAAACTAATCAATTTTTTTTGAAAATAAAATAATTTTAAATGATTTTAAAGGATATAGTGAAAAATGAAAACTTAAGACAGAGACCAATGGAGCTTTTTATGTGTAGTATTTTATATCAACAAGGTTATGGTGAAGCGTTTAGATGGTTATCTCAACATTTCTAGACAATTTTCAGTTGTTTTTTTTTATTGCTTTTTTAAAATAAAGGTTCATTAAATTCTAAACCTCCATGCTATCTGAATTTGCTATTTTTGATATTATATCCGTGTTCTACGACCTCGAAAACCCCCAGAAAATCAATTTTTTCATGGGGGTAAAAGATCAAAAATTTTACCTCTACCCCTCAACTTTTTGCAGCCAAATCTCCATGTGATGGCAAGTTAAAATTTTTTATCAATTTTCTTATTCTCGATTTTAATAACCATTTTAAAAGCTACGTTAAGGGTGATTCTCATCAAAACAAAAGCTGTTTCACTTGAAACAAAGTTTACTGCATCAAATAACAAAGTCTGCAAAATCTCTGCTAAATACGTAAAAGTGTACACATCATTTAAAGTATTATTTTTAGTTAAATGCGCAATTTATTTGCAGAATTTTTTTTTCCGCTAGTCATGTTTAATTATTGTTCATGTCTAATCCTAATCTTAACTATTAATTGATGGCGAAAATTTTCTGTAGAGTTAATTTCTATTGCTATTTTTCTTATTCTTTAAGTATAAAACCCTTATAAAAGCTGTGCAAAGAGTGATTCTGATCAAAACAAAAGAATCTTAATGGTGTGTTATCTTTATTGAATTTGCAGAGATTTTGCAGACTTTGTTATTTGATGCAGTAAACTTTGTTTCAAGTGAAACAGCTTTTGTTTTGATCAGAATCACCCTTAACGTAGCTTTTAAAACGGTTATTAAAATCGAGAATAAAAAAATTAGTAAAAATTTTAACATGCCAAATGTGCTTTGCTTTAACATTTTAGTTGAGATGATTGAAAAAAGCTATAATTGCTTTTGAGATATGTACTGAAAGCTAAAAAGCTACCATTGACGCTGAGACCATTTTCGATGGGTAAAAAAAATTCCCTAAAGCAATACTCGGGTGAAAACGGTAAAAAAAGTGAATTTTTCAGTCCAATGGCATCTCCTCCTAAGGTAGCCGCAATACCTAATTTTTTTTTGCATCTGCTTAAACAAGTTGCGATTCTGTATGGAGCCCCAAATCATAAATCTCACTAGTTTTAAATTCTATTCCTCCCCTATGCTACAATAAATCCGAGTTTAAAAGTGTCTTAACATCTTTCGATCATAATTTTCTCTGGATTTTTTTTAATACAATCGATTTTTCTAAAATTTGAGCATTTTTACTTGAAAATTTTGGGAAATTGATATTTCGGACATATTGTAGTATTAAGAGTTACTTATCATTTGAAAAACCCTCACCTATTCTTGTAGAGAAAGGCTTAAATTACAAAGCTAATAAGCTTTTGTCTTACAGTGGTTCTTGCGAAAATGTAACGTTCTGTTTGGAACGCGTTCAGAACGGTCTTTAAAAACAGTTCCGTTCTAGTTCCAAATGTTCCAAAAACTTCCCGGATTGTTTCTCGTTTTTCCTTAGAAGGAAACGAGTTTAGGAACGGACACGACACCCTTTTGGAAAACGTTTAGAACTAGAACGGAACTGTTTTTGAGACCGTTCTGAACGCGTTCCAAACAGAACGTTGCATTTTCGCAAGAACCACTGTATCAGGATTTAAAATTGAAGAGAAATTAGCTCTCAAAAACCTTGAAAAAACCAGGGTTCGGGCTACAAGCTCGTTCAAATGAAGAAAACTCGTAAGCCCAAAGCATAAAATCGCTAGAAAATTTCAACGGACTACCACTATGAACCAAAAGCTCCACAGTTACCGGACACCGATTTTCTGGTAGAACTTTTAGTGCTCTTTCTTGCTTTATACAGTGGTGCTATGATCACAGGAATTTACAAAATTTTACGTAAAATGTTGTAAAAACCAAAACGAAATCAGGTTTAATATAATAGTAAACAGGTTAAGGAACAAGAAAAAAACAATTTTTTTAGGCAATTTAAAATTTTTTCTCAATTTTCTTTTTTCTATTTTTTGACTCTTATGCAACCGTTATAAAAAGTGTGCTTATAAATATTTCAAGGAAAGGAAGGTGCAGCCACATGCAGCAAAATTTGCTGCATCTACTGGAGAGGTCTGCAAAAATTCTGCAAATAAAATTGTCTGTTTTATCTTCATTTTGTGCAAACATGTATCAATAGGCGACTTTTCTCAATTTCCGAATGTAAACTCCAGCCATCTGAATAAATCGTAGTTCCATCCAAATACTTTTCATAAGTTATGGTCAATAAAGTTAACGACTTACGGTCGTCTTCAATTTTGATATAAAATCTATTACAAATAATAATATATACTGTATTATTATTTTCATCAGTAAACAATGGTAAACCAATTTCCCTTTAGGCAAGACTTATTGAAGAACAAGGCTGACTAAAAGCTAACAAATTATGGGCTACTTGTTGATGCTGAATTGGCTGAGCTTGACTTGAAATTGGTTTACCATTGTTTACTGATGAAACTAGGTAGGAAAAAGGGCTCAAAAAACAAAATATCTAATTAGAATTTTCAAATCGAGTCAATTTTTCAATTAAATTATGCCTTTAAAAGCCGCTCTTATAATTAATTCAATACTTTTTTTATATTTTTTTAATATTTTTCCGAATCGTCTTTTATGACAGCATCTAAAATTAAATTTAAAAATAATATATTTTAATATTTTTTTTTATTTACAAAAATTTTAAACAAAAGTGTTGCACTAAACCAGGATTTTTGAATATTAACTCAACGTTTATGATTGATTTTTCAATTAGTATCACACGTTAATACCCAAAGTTGCACATATAGTGCGTCGATCCTAAAATAGTATTTTTTTAACATGGAAGAGGTTAATGTCTGTGCATGCACTTCACATATGACTTTGGGTATTAATGCACGCGTCCTTAAACACGGAATTACGGTAGATTTGGCTGCAATGAGTATAGGGATAGGGGTTAAATTTTTGAGTCTCTACCCAAATGAAAAAAATTGATTTTCTTGGGTTCTCGAGGTCGTAGGATACGGTAACAATATCAAAAATAAATAATTCAGATAGCATGGAAGTTTAGAATTAAATGAACCACAAGTTGAATTTTTTATTCCAACAATTAGTTCTATGACACCCGAAAAAAGGGCAAATAAACAAAAAAAATAAATATATAATTTTGGATTAATTAAAAGTCAACTAGCAAAAAAATAAAATCCAAAAAGATTAAATGAGTTTAAAAAGATGAATCAATTGTAATTTAATTCTAAAAACAAGATAATTAAAAATAAAAAAAAAATTTCTCAACTCTTAAAAAAATTGAATAAACATTTTTTAAAAAAACTCAAAAATTCTCATGACTTTAATTCATAAACTTGAATAATCGCCGATCAACAAAAACAACAAAATTCTTATATATGTGTATTTTCACAAGTGTAATTTAATATTTAAACACACACACACACGATATTAAATTACTTTTAAATATTTTTTTAAAAAAAATCTATTCAATAACCTCAATCCCACCAATCAATTGAATAATCGTAGATAAATTGACCCTCGACTAAAGATAAGATAACACTTTTCAAAGTCTTTGACAAAATGTAACACTTGATTCTATAAACAAAAGAGATAAAACAAGTTTTTTTGAGATAAAGACTCAATCGGCTCTTAGAAAAAAAACAACAACAAACCTTTTAAAAGAATTCTTTAAAATTTGTTCAAATTCACATATTTGTTTATATTTACTCTTTTTTTTAAAAATAAATAAATATTTAATATTTTCATCTCTCTGTCGTTGTCTACGTGACTTTGTTTATCTATTCCTCAACAAAAACAAATAAAAAAAGAAAATTGCTTTGAGTTTTTTTTTAAATATTTAGTAAATAGTTTAATTTGAACCGGACTTTAACAGAGTTAGGGAAATGACAGAACCCGCATTTTAATTTAATACCTGATTAAAAAACAAAAAATCAACAACGTATGTTCGATGAGAATTCAATCATTCCCTCTAACTTGTAAAATTCATGACAATTTTTTTTAAAATAAAGTAATTTGATTCGGTATTTATTTTTCGTTTCAGATTGTAGTTTTTTTTTTTTGTTAAATAAAGGTGCATTCGTTTATTTTAGTATTTTTTTTGTTTTGTTTTTAAGTTTAAATTTCAAAATTAGAAATATTTATAGAATTTTTTTTGAACATGTCTTTTTTTTGTTGATCGATTTTACTTCTTCTGTTTGAAAAGCAGAACTTGAATTTTCGTAAAATGTAATCAATGTTTTTGTTTTATAACGATGTTAAGCTTAATTATTTTTGTCAACAATTAACCCCCACCTGTCTTCGGATGATATTTTAACTTGATTTTTTTAATAAAAAAAAGACTAATAAAAAATTTATTTAGGTTTATGGACATGATAATAAAATTTAAATTTTTATTATTGGTTATTTAAGTATGGATTTTTTTTTTTAAAAATTTTAAAATTTTTCTAATTTAACGTTGTTCCTTTATCTAGATTTAATAGGCTTTTAAGAATCAAGCGAACTTTAGAACCTTCTTCTATTTGACTGTATTTTCTTGTGAAGATCTAACATCTAGTAAAACAATCCTAGACTTAATTAGGTGCAGAAGCTGATTAGGCTTCTTAGCGGGGTAGGCTGTGTATCTTTCGATGCACTTATTTTGAGTCCTAATATGATGATTTTCAAAGTTGTTCTAGTATCAGATCATCTAGAGAATGACTAGGGTCGTTTCCTAGCTACACAACACTAATGACACTCAACCATTATTATTTCTTTCTAAACGTTACACTTTTTTTCACTCTATCAGAACTCGTGCCATTGGATTTAAAAAAGTATGGTCTGTTTGACTTGATATTTTTTGGTTTTAGAATTAAATAATGGCTTTATATCATACCTTAAAAAATACATAATCGCTTGTTCTATTTCACTATAAAAAAAATTCCGCAACTTCCATATTTTTTCATCGAAACAAACCTCTTAATGTTGAAAAAAAAAATTTTGGGAAATTGTGTTTAGCTCAGTAAATTATGTTACATAAAAGTAGACTATTTAACATTTTTATTTAAAAAAACAGGAATATTTTTAATCAATAAGATAAGGTGATGTTATTTAATCTTAGGTGATGTTACTTTTCAGAAAAAATGGACATCTTATCTTTCATATGGTTTAGTGACAAAAAGAGTACCGTAATCCCTCATTTTTTGTACCACTGGGAAAATTTTTTTGGCATCTTTGTAGCTTATAAAAATTTAAGATGGATGGTTATTTTTCTCTCTAAGTTAAAAGACGACTTCGTCATGTTGTTCCTAACAACATTTTTGACTTTTTAAAACAAAATTTTCATCTGTTACAAGCACACTGAAAATTTTCTCTCCATGGTACAAAAAATGAGGGATTACGGTATACATTTTTTCCTTGATTTTTAAAAATTTAAAGTGTAGTCTATTCGAATTAACTTATATACTCTTATAGTTTAGACATATCCACTCAATATATATTAGAAGGTAGAGAATTGTCTCTTCTACTAGAAACTATGCTTAGATTTTAAAAATAAGATTTTTTAAAAAGATTAATTTCATGTTACATAATTAACCGAATTTACAGAATTTTTTGAAAATTTTTTTTTCAACATTAAGAGGTTTTTTTCGATGAAAAAATATGGAAGTTGCTGAATTTTTTTTTTTGTGAAATAGAACAAGCGATTCTGTATTTTTTAAGGTATGATATAAAGCCATTATTTAATTCTAAAACCAAAAAATATCAAGTCAAACAGATCATACTTTTTTAAATCGAATGGCACGAGTTCGGATCCTGATCGAGTCAAAAAAAGTGTAACGTTTAGAAAGAAATAATAATGGTTGAGTGTCATTAGTGTTGTGCTGCTAGGAAACGACCCGACTAGAATCATCCACTAGTCATTCTCTAGATGACCTGATACTAGAACAACTTTGAAAATCATCATATTAGGACTCGCGAGTCGCTCTGATTCAAAATAAGTGCATCGAAAGATACACAGCATACCCCGCCAATTCTGTAAATTTTAAGGTATGACATAAAGCCATTATTTAATTCTAAAACCAAAAAATATCGAGTCAGGTAGACCATACTTTAAATTTTCAAAGGTTGAAGACTGTAATATTAACTGAATATTGTAAACTAGTTGACATAGGCTATTCCATTTTAATAGACATAAGCATCAGGCAGCATAGAAACCATTTATTCAAAATAAAATGCTCATTAGGAGTTCGATTTCGATCTTAAGTCTTTCTGAGACTTTCAGAGAGAAAACCACCAATTCGGATTCGAAATTTTTAAAAAACAAATATCAAGGAATAGGAGGTCATATGATTTTAGACACAAAACAAACTAAATATTAAAAACGTTTAACAAAAAATAAACATCACAAGCTTTATCTAAATCCTATTAAATGACGACAAGATCGATTCAAAAAAAAAAAAAATTTTTTTTCTAAAATCTCCTATTTGATATACAAATATATCAAATTATTTTTAAAAAAAAAATTTAAAGATAAAAACTCTTTTTATTTTTAATTAAAAATGTTTATTCAACAAATTAAATTTTTGTTTTGTTTTAAAATTTGTCAAACGATAATAGAGATTTTTTCAAAAAAAAAAAAAGCAAAAAAAAATGATTTTGATTATTTATATATTAAAATAAACACGTCCTAAATTGATTGAAACTTCTTAAATTTCAACAACGACACAACAACAACAAAATTTCTGTCAACATAAAAAAAAAATTTTCTTTTAAATATTTTTCTTAAACTTGAAAAATCATTTGTTGATTTATTCTTAATTCTAGCTCTCTTTCTTAACTAACTTTTATTTTTTTTTAATAACATAGGTCTTACAAGTTTTTTTTTGTTAAATTCTATTACCAAACACTTGTTAGAACAATGTTTGATCGCTTCTTTTTTTTTTTGAACAAGAGAAAAAATTCAATTTAAATAATTTGTCTTTTATTATTGTTGTATATATTCCTTAGTATTTGTTTTTAACTTTTCGTTTTTTTTTTTATCCATTTTATAATGGCTCAAATCACGAACTTCTCTTTAACTAGTTAATTTTTTTCAATTTAAAAAAAAAAAGAAAAATTTTTTTTTTACCTTTTTTATCTAACTATTTAAAATCGAAAAAAACTAAAAATTTTCGATTCGTGGTCAAGGTCGAATTTTACGATGTGAAGGTTAACAAAATTAAAAAAAAAAGATTTTCATTTAATTGATTGATTGAATATTCATTTATTAATTTGTTGATTAATTAATGAAACCGGCAAAAAATTAAATATTTCTTCTCTCAGTTAAATAAAAAATGACCAATTAATAAAATTAATCAAAAAGTACATTTCGAATGACTTCAATTAACTAATCGGTTTCAATTTAGAATTTAGAATTTAGAATTCTATTTTAACCGTCTATAAGAATTGCATGAGTAAACAATACATTTCAAGTAAAGGATATCTCTTTAAAAAGAAATTTTCTTCTCTGAGAGTACATTTTGGTGAAAATTATATTTTTATCTAACCGTTATCTACTGAAAATGTAATTAATAAATTCTTAAGTCGTTTCGACATCTCTTTTCAAGAATCATATATGCTAACTATATACCCAGGTGAAAATCTCATTTGGATTTCGGTGGAGATCTCAAGGAGACTTGGATTTTAATGAGATAGCCTTGAGATCTTGAAGAGAGACTCCTGGAGAGAGCCACATTCCGATCGATAATATATTATTATCTATATAAACTAAGCTTTTAGGCGACAGTTCCTGACAGTTAATTTTCTTTCTTTCATTTAAGAAGTCATGTGTTACTGTAATGATAAAAGATTTTTTTCTTTTGAAAATTTTCACTTCCAGAAAACCAATAAGTTCGGTTAATATTGAAAACTGGTTTAGAGACTCAGAAATAGTAGTTCAAATAAACTTGATTCATTTTGATAAATATTATTAAAATAATACTTTGAATAAAATATTGTAACGTCTATCACAAGGGTTTATCTAAAAGTCATAATAGCGAGAAAATCAAATCTATCATATTTACATAAAAAAACCTATACAAGGGCACCAATAGCCGAAACCAAAAAGCCAAGAGTAACATATACAGGAGAAAAAAAATTTATTTTCAAACTCGCCAACATGTTTGTGCAATCTCTTTTCTTGAATGTACAAGTGTATGCGAGTTTCGAATACATTTTCTCAACCTTAATTTTAGCCGTGTGTCAATAAAGAAACAACTCTATTTACTTGGAGAAGAAGGTCTTACGAGTAGGCCTAAAGAGTAAATACTAAACTATCTAAGTATTTAATAAACGATAAAAATTCTTTCGTTATTCAAAGTAAGATCTTTCAAAGAATTGAGCCGGGACTTAAGAAGTTTCAATACGATAAGCAATGAATTTTTACGTACAGTGCCTGGAGACCGGCCTGGGCTAAGTGATTTCCCATCTAAAAAACATTCTTAAAATACACCAAAAATAACAGTGACGTAATTAACCAGATGGGTTGCATCGGGCTATACTGTATCTTTGTTTTCGTTACGTTCTCATCAGCATTTTGCACGAAACAAATAATTTAGCCAGTAATTTAACGGAAGTCTACTGGGTAATAATATTTTCCGGCAGCGAAGCAACGGGTACTACTAGTAAATTTTTAGGTTTTAATTTTCATTTTTGTTTTAAACATCAAAAATTTTTTTTTTTAAATTTTGTTTCTTTAAGATCCTCCCATTGAATCGTTAATGTCCTAATTTAATTTCAAATACTTGACGTCAATTCCTAAAATGGTTCTTTTTTCAATTTAGAAAGAGTCTAGAGTCTTTAAAGCAACGTTTTTTAGCTTTCGCAGGGGTTGTCAGAAAATAATAGTTCATAACTTTCAATTATACGTCAAAGACCAATGTAGACTTTGAAACCATGAGGGTTATCGTTCTTTTTCCGAATGAATACAACTGTATTACAGACTATGATGATCGTTCTTTTAAGCTTTAAAATAATTTTTTCCATCATTTGGTCAAGCTTCAATCAAGTTTTTCTATTATTTAGACAATCAACATAGGACTGTCAACGAGTCTAGGGTCCAAGGACACCTAAAGGTTGCTTTTTTCAATATAAGTCAATTTGGGTAATAGAAGATAAAATGTTTTTAAAAAGGAAAAGTTTGGTTGTTTTCGAGGGTTTGAGACGTTGTCCGAGTAGCTTTAGGGTGTATATGTGATATGTAAATAACAGTTTATTCATGATATAAGGATACTTATTCCAGTGATGAGTTCAAACGAGCGAGTCGATACGAAACTTTTTTTAGAGAAAAGGGTCTAAGGCAGTTCCAAATCAAATTATTTCAAATTTTAACAAGAAGTCTAAGTGTTTGTTTCAAGCTATAATTGCTTCGAACCATAAGGGTTTTGTTGTTGTGTAAGGTAAATTCGTAAGTTTACGTCAAATATTGAAAATTTTCATGAATAACTTGAAAATCTTAAAATTAAATAAATCCTTTGAAAATCATGAAGGCGGTTTATACATAATCATCATTCAACAACAACAAAAACTGAAACTGAATATTTTTTATTATTGTTTAAAAAAATAATTTTACAAAAAAAAAAAAAGAGAGAGAGAGAAAAATTTTCTATTTGTTAATAAAAACTTTTATGTTAACAAATAGAAAATTTTCTATTCGTATAATAAACCAATCCGAATTCGAGTAATTGTTGTTTTTTTAATAAACCAATTAAAAGTAGTTGTTTTTTTTTTATTTGAATATTATTACGATCAAAAAAAAAATTAAAATTAAAAATTTTATTTGTGTTGTATTAGAAAAAAAGTTCGACTAATTAACTACTACCGAACAAGAAGAAGAAAAAGAGGGTTTTGTATGTATGTGCTGAAACTAAAGTTACTTTTTTTTTTTAATAAAAACTTTTGTTGATTGTTAAAAAGCAAATAGAAGAAGTTTCGGTATTTATTTTCATTTTTTTTGAGTTTAAATATTTTGAAATCAAAAATTTTGCATCAACAAAAAAAGAAATAGTTTCATCTTATTGACAAAGATTTAATTGTTGCAGTTTTTGTGTGTTATTCAAACTCGAAAAAAAGTGGATTATTTAGATAGTTGACAAATAATCGGGATTTCGTTTTATTTTTCGATACCAAAATTTTAGAAATTTTTTTTATTTTTTTACAATTTTTTTTATTTTCAAAATTTTTAAATGTGAAAAGTTTATTTAAGATAAAAACTTAAGAATAGATAAGAATTTCTAAAAGTCTAAAATCATAAATTAACACTTAAACGATAACAAGCATTGATTTATTATTTTAAGCTTCGTGTTTTTTTTTTTTTTGCTCGAAATTTTAAATTTAGTTCCGTTTTTTATTTTTTTAAAAACGAAAATTTATGTTTCACTTTTCGGTTCTTTTCAGTCAAATCAAATTAAGTAAAAGACAGTGCCCTCAAAAATTCAATTTTCTCTGGGTTCTGTCTCTAAGACTGGTCAAGCATAGCACCTCTTTTTTTAGTTTCTTTTAAAAGCGGTCTAGATAGAGTCTTGTTTTGGACTGTATACATAACTCGGAATATTCCAGACATATGTATCCATCAATTTTAAGTTATTGGGTAACCCATGCCTTTGACATAGCGACATCTCGTTGAAGACGTCTAACGAGAGCATCGGATAGACGGATCCAAAGGTACTTATATAAGACGCTACATCTGGCCACGAGGATAAAAGTTCCAGGAGTGTAGATTCACACTTCCTAACGACGAAAGAGATGTCAAAAATTGCGTGCTCAAGTAACCTGAGAAGAGTGAGTTAGTACCGGCAAAAAAATAATAGTCTAGAGCCGATACCGGTCATTGAAAGACCCAATGGTTGTCACTTCCCGACCTAGTTTTTGCTTAGAAACAAAATGGAAGATGTCATATACCGTATTTTCTTGCTTACAGGGGAATAAAAATCGCATCTTCTATGGCCAAAGCGAATTGATATTTAGGTTCTTTAGGGATTATATATATAAAACTCAGTCCGGTCTACTTCAAAATCACAAAGATGCAACAGATCTGATATCCATTAGTCTACAAAAAGGGACTATTGGGGGAGCACTTGAAAGCAAGGAAGTACGGTAGCAACATCTCGCAGGTATCACTGGTCTAAGACGTCTAACGAGAGCATCGGCTAGACGGGTCCAAAGGTACTAATGTAAGACATTACAATGTCCACCCGATATCTTAAAATTAATGGGTACATATGTCTATTTTTAGACTTTTCCCATAGGGCTAATTCAAGAAAATCATAGGGTCAAATAGGATTCAAACTAGGGTGGATTTTTCAAGATGACTTGTTCAGAGACTGGGATTTGATATGTATTTCATAACAATTTAAAAAGGGTTGGGTTAATAAAAAAATTTTTTTTTTCAAAATTAAAAAAATCGAACGATCAGAATTTGGGAATTTTTTTATTTATTTAATGATGACTTTTAAACAAACTTTAAAAAAAAAAAAAAGATAAGAAAAAACTTAGGAGTACGTGCACCCCCCTTTTAGTAACAAAAAAAAACAAAGGTAATAAAAAATATAAAAAACCTCAAAAATCGTTTATTATACACGGATTCTAATTAGCATTAGCAAAAAATGATAATGATTATCGCTAGTTTTGTGTTCTAATACCATTTTCAAAAAAAAAAAAATTTTTTTTTTTTAATGTTATCTTATTTGTAATCTATGTTATTTACTTATTTAAATTTATTTATTTTATTGTTGAAGTAAATCCACTCAGAAACTTAATTTATACCTTTTAGTTGATTTAAGATAAAACTCAATTTTCGAACATAAAACATGACATATATATTTTATTTGTTTTAAAATATTTAAATTTTAAACTAAAACAACAAATTAATGACCGGATGACATTAATAAAAAAAAAAAGAAGATTGATACTGATAATCAGACCCCTCTTTTTTTTATCCCCCACTTCTCTGTAATACTCTTTTTTTTTATTAGTAATTTTTTTTATGACTTAAATTTTAGTGTTTATTTTACCTGAGCTCTTTTTTGTTTTGTTCGAATTTTATCTTTTTGACAAATTTAAACATTCAGGTGTTTATTTGTTTCATCTTTCAAAAATTTATTTTTTTTTTTTTGTTCATCATCAAGTTTTGTTTAATCATTTAATTTTTTAAATATTTAACTTAAAGATAAAAATTATAATTTTTTCTTTTTTAATGTTCTCATTTTACTCTTTTTGTTGTTGAAGTTTTTTTATGACAAGAAAGATTGAATTTCAATCAAAGAAAAATATTTTCTGCAATTTTGTGTTTGAATTTAAAAAAAAGGTAATTTATCATTTACGCGTGCATAAATTATGATTTTATGAGCCATCTTAAATCAAAAATTATGCAAGTCTGCAACTGTGCAAAAAAAATAATTTGCACAGTTCGGAATACTCGAATTTCAACAATAACGCTTTGTTTAAGTCAAATCGGAACGCCATTTTCCGAATAATTCGGTTTTTGGTCAATCATTTTTGGTCCTTACTAACCCCTTGCAAAAGTAAAAATAACTTCTCAAGTCGAATTTAAACGTATTTTTTTTCTCTATTAACATTTTCTACGGTCCAAACTTTCGGTTCAACAAGTCATAAACCATAGTTATTATCTACCTGGACCTGAAAAGTTTTAAACGCGTGTAACCCATAAAATAGGGTATTTGGGGTTAAAAATGGAGTTTTGGGGTATACTAAATACTTAATCCAACCCAACCTTTACCCGAAAACCCAAAATTTATGGGTAACATATATCCTACCCCAACCCTAAAACTCAATTTTCTAGGGTTACTCAAACCGACCCAATACCTGAAAATAAATAGGTGCACATGTCTGGTTTTCACTGTAAGTTTTCTGAGAGCTTATTCATCTTCTTTTCTGTAAGAATAATTTTTGTAAAAATAATAAGATCAAAGACATTGATATCTATAGTCTATACTTCCGGAATCGTATACTGGATCCTTGAGAAGAGTAAAGTAAAAAGGACAATTGATGAAACAGCTCATTCCTCATTGATCATTCAGCGGTTTTACATTTGAAATTGATTGACTGGGTATGAAGAATTTCACCATATGTATGCATGATTTTTTAGATAACTTTCGATAAGATCAAATGAAGCTTTTTTAAAAAAAGGCTAAAAGTTTTTGACTTGGTGACCTTAAAACATAGATTTTGTTAAAGTGTTCTTTAAGGGCAGAGGGTCTTAACACGTTTTTATAGTGAAAGCTTTTCCTTTCTTTTCCAATACACAATTATGACGATTAGATTCAATGGAGGGTCGTTTTTTTTATATTTGTCACAGTTGGACTCATAGTTTGCCTTGTAAAGAAAAGGATCATCTTAAGTTCAAAAGACCTCAAAGTTTTTTGTTGTAGTCAATGCCTAATTTTAGTTGACAGAGGATTGAGTTGAAATCATCTTTCTGTCTGAGGTAGGTCAAATTTTATAAACACTCGTATCAATAAAATTAGTCATCTAAGGGAACCAATTAAACCAAGAGAGATAAGATAAAAACTATTTTAGTCTAAATTATTCACTAAATAGTAATTCTATTTTTATCTAATTTTTTTTTTTAAAAGTCGTTACTAAAAAGAACATTAACAACAAACAAACAAAAAATAAAAATACCTTTTTTTATAAGAAATATTTATTTTAAATTATGAAAGAATAGAATACTGCCAACAAAAAAAAAGAATTTTACGTTTTTTTTTCTTTAATAACTCGTACAAGTGCGTCTTTGGCAAAAATTGTTTACTTTTCTTTACATAACATTATCAATTGTGTTAATTGTGAACACAACAGAAAAAATTAAACAAAAAAAAACTGAAGTCTTAAAAAAAAAAATTTTTTTTTTTTTTTTTTTTTCAAAATTTTGTCAAGATACCTTTTGAGTGTAAACAATAATTTTTTTTTTGAAATTTGAATCGATATTCGTGATTTATCTTCTTTTCATATCTAATCTTTAGGTGAATAAATAAAAAAATTTAAATATGAAAAATTAGATTTATGTTTATTTTTGGTTAATTGAATTTTCTTTTTTGCTTCGAATCTGATACTTTTAGTTGAATATTTAAACCCTGTGTTATTTTAGATTTTTTCAAAAAAATAAAAATGTCCAAAATCCATGAATTTGATGACGACGATGAGAAACACGAAGTGCTTGATTTGAGCGTTAAAAATAACAAACGTAAGAATAAACCAATGAAATCATGTGAAATCTCCGATGTTGAAGATGAAATATTAGACGAAAATTTGGACGAAGAGTGTCATGAGGAAGAGCCTCTACCAGCGCCGATTGAGCCCAAACACTTTCAACCAGCACCAAGTACAAGTAAAAAGCAAATGAGATTTCAATGTCGTTTTTGTGTATACAAATCGCACTCAGTATCGTTAATGCAGAATCATATATACCGACACATTGACACGACTCCGTATTCGTGTTTCTATTGCGGTCACAAGTCAACGACCAAGTCTACCATCATGGTACACATTGAACTCTGTCACCCGAACATGGAGGTCAAAATAAAAGAAAGCCGCGTCAAAGAAGAAGACTATTATTTGGACTTGAACTCATCAAACTCCTATCAACCTAAAATTGATCTCCCTAAAAAACCTGTTAAGCGTAAAATTGAAATCGAAGAAGACAAACTTAATTCTGTTTTATCATTCAAATCGTTTAATTCATCATCACCATCCGTCTCATCATCATCATCTCTATGCTCTTCGCCATCACAATCACCAAATCCACACAAGTCCGAACAATTACAATTCATCAAACCAGAAGAAGAATTAATTCAAAAAGACGATGAACATGAGAGTAATTATAACTCAGTTTTTAACCGTCCGAAACAGTACTTTGGGTCTTTGTACGAACCGGATAAACAGTATTCATGTAAACTTTGCACTTATACGACTAATCATAAGCCGAGTATGGAAGATCATGTTTATGTTCATACTAATACAAGACCATATCGATGTGGATATTGTAATGAGGAGATTTACACTCGTTATGCAGCGACATATCACAATAAGTATAAACATCCAGGTGAGGCTCGAAATTTTATAAAAGACGAACAAGATGTTTCAATCTATTATGTAAATCGAGCTAAAAAAAGTTTACAACAAGATGAAAAAATTGAATTAGAAAACAAACAAAAAAAAGTAAAATTAGCCCAAGAAACAAAACAAAAAAGTACATCTAAAACATCAAATGTTGAACAAAATCGAGTCGAGTCAAATCAACCACAAGGATACGATTTTAATTTGGCCTTTAAAATGTATCAAATACAATTGCAAAGTTTAATGGCAGCAAATTATTTACAAACAATGCGTTCAAATCAACCGAGTTTATTGACATCTTATTTTGGTCTTAATCAAGAACAATTACAACAATTGTCTAATTATTTGAGTCAAAAAACAAAAGATGAAGTGTCTTGTGAAGAAGATGTTGTTGATGATAGTTTGTTAGATGAAACTGAAAACAGTGAAAAATTGGTCGATGAATCGTTTACAAATGATAACAAATGTAAAAATGTTTAATTAAAATGAGAGAGACTCCAAAAACAGCATTCCGACAGTGTATTAATGTTTATAATTATTTTTTTTTGTATTTAAAGCATTAGATTTTTTTATGGACATGACGTTTTTTTTTTTTTCTGACAATTTTAATTCCAGTCTTTTTTTAAAATCTCTTTTTTTTATGTAAAAGTTGTTTAATCAGTCTTTTTTTTTTTGATAATTTAATCAGTTTATAAAAATTTTTGAAAATAAAAAAATTCAAAATAATTTTCTTTATTTGCTCATACTTCTTGCAAAAGTAAATAAAAATGAAAAATTTCTTTACGGTTAAAATTTTATTAACAATTCCCGACGTTTCGGTAAAACAAAGTTACCATTATCAAGCTGTTAATTGATCTTAAGGAAATAATTATAATTAATTCTTATGCATTTACAATGAAAATAGCATTTTTTGATTTTTTAGGCTTGATATTTCGATAACCCGTCGACAGAAACCATTCAAAAGTTGGTATCTAGCATAACTTTTTATGCTGAACACGAATATCACATTAGTTTCATCGTATCTTTTCATCACTTTTTGACCATTTTTAACATTTACTATGAAAATAGCATTTTTTGATATTTTCGGTTAGATATTTCTATAACCCATCCACAGAAATCATTCAAAAGTTGGTATTTAGCATAAATTTTTAAAATTAAAGAAAATTATAATATTTCAAATCATATTATTGAGGGTTATATGCAAATACATATGTAATTGCAACCCTACTAATCAATTGTCTTGCGAAATACGCTTGAATAAAGAGCGTCTTGATTTGAAGTCTGACTGAGAGTTTGGTTTACGTTTAAGAATGTGTAACAATTCTTTGATTCGAAGTTTCAGCTTAATCTGCTTTATCGATGATTTCAAATTTGTCATAATCCATCAAATGTCCAGTGGTTGATTCATGCTGACATTACGACGATTCACTCGAAATTTCATGTTCATTTATTCGGTTTGATAAAATTTGTTTGCATTTACCGCTTTAGTTAGCGTTATGTAGTTAGCTTCTTTAGCTCAAACATATGTCTTTTTCGAATTGAATATGTTAGCGAATAATTGTTCGCCTATTAAGGTCAAAAGTTTCATTATTGAATTGTGAATGTGACTGTTGAGTACTTAAATGAGAAGGTGTTTAAGCTCATCTCTTTTCAATCCATGGAAAATAACACTTCCATCTTTATAGTTTAAAATGATCTAAATGGTTTCTAGGGTGGGTGTATTGGTAAACAGCGATTCAACATCAAAGGCTTAGGATATATTTTTTGATTGAAAAAAGATTTGCAAAAACTGATTTGTGCGTTAGAAAGCTGGCAAAAAACTGGACAAGTCTATTCTATTGATTTCATTATTTGTGAAAATCACTAATCAATCAATATTACTTCATGTTTACCGTTTTCGAGCGAGTACAACATTTAGAAAATATTTTTCTCTATCGATTTTTGTATCTGAGTCAAGCAGGAAGTTTTTGAACTTAAAGACCATATCGTCTGACATATTTGCTTTTAGTAATGTTACTAATGTAAGATGTTCGGTTATAGAGACAGGGATAAAGTTTAAATGGTGACATTTGTTGGACTCCTAAAAAACCTAAAATTTGATTGTCAAATATTAGCATTCAAATCAAAATTTCAAGTCTGATAAACAACATTTAACGAAATCTTCTTATGTACAAGGATATTTATTTTATCGAATTTGAATTACGGCTATTATTACACAAAATAGAAAAAGTTTGACAAATTTTAAACAACCAAAATTAGTAAAAAGTATCTTTGATAAGTGTCGGTTGACTCGGCGCACAATATCGCAACTTTTTTTGTTTTAAAAAGAGTTTTTGACTGTGTTAAACAAGTTTTCCTATTGAACCGGCACTTGTTTTCGAACTAGAGAAGAAGATGGGCATGATATGTTTTCTGGTAAATATTTTTCTAAAATTTTCCTATTTTCAACAGGGGTTGATTTTTTTTTCTGGAATTTTTACACGAGGCCGGGTAGGGTCGGTAGTTTTTATGGAAAGAAAAGTGAAGAAGAAAAATTTTCTTACCAGATTTAGGGTGGTTTGTAAAAGTTCAAAAAGGAAAAAAAATAGATGGGTTGGTCTTTCTGAGAAAAAAATAAATAAAAGGAAAAAAATCCATTTAATTTCTTATTCAACTTAGCTAAATGACGCTTAGCCTCTCCCTTCAAATAATATTTTTTTTACGTTAAAAATTTAAAACGTAGCGGTTTGGTAAGTAATCTTAAAAATGGGGTTGTTTTTCTTAATTGATTGTCTGGTTGTTAAAATGTACATTCTATCTCCTGCATTTGTTTGGCTACTCTGTTCACATTTTTTAGAAAAATTATGAGAATTTCTTCTTCTACACGCTGACATATAAATTGATTTGCATTCAAAACAAATGAGATAATGTTTCTTAAAAAAACACATTGACATGTTTGATCGGTTTTACCCACTTTTACTATATGGAACTTTATGAAAAAAATAGCAATTAACGTAAAAGCTTGATAAGTATGACATGTCACTAATCCAGTTAGTGAAATGTCATATTTTAACGAGCACCGATTTTCAGAATCTGTAAATCCGCTTTTAATGACATGTTATATTTAGCGAATTTGCTGAAAATTTTTAATTTTTCAAGAAGCTAATGTTCAGGTTTAATGACATGTTCTTAAAAATGGCCATTCACTAAAATCAAAGAAACCGCTTCGTTTTATTCAGAAAAAATTTAATTCCAGTTCATTTTTTTTAATTTAAAAAGAAAACAGAAACAGGCAGATATAGGGACTCCTAAAATGAGACTTGAGTCTTTATGGACTCGAGTCCGAGTCTTTATCTTGTTTTAAAATCGACTCGGGCTCTAAATCTGAGTCCTTTAAAATTTAGCGACTCAGACTCGAGTCCGAGTCTAACAGATAAAGTAAAAGACTTGAGTTTTTGAATTGACTTGTTATAATCTTGAGTCATGAGTCTCTGAACATTTTTCATAAGACTCGGACTCGAGTCTGAGTCTAACATAATAACGAGTCCCTATGTCTGAAAACAGGTTCAAAAAATATTTAACCCTTTAGTAACGGAACTCTCTTGGAACCGAACCCTTAAAAAAATGTTACTTTCCGTTACTACCCTGCTTACCAGGCTTTATCTTGAGTATGATGTCAGTTTTTGGTGTCCGTACCTTGGAAAAGATATCAACGAGTTGGAAAAATTTGAGAGAAGAGCTACGAGACTACTACCGTCTATCAAGAACAGGGGTTACACTATATTCAAATACTTGAAAAAGAGGCGATCTTGTTTACATGTTCAATATATTAAATGGGTAAAAATTTTTTTTTTTTTTTTTTGATTTAGCTGTTTCACCATGATGGCTTCAGCAAAATATAAATAATAAAAATTAAACCTTAATGTACCTTTTATAGTCATTTTTGTTAGCCCTTTTTAGCATTATTATTTGCTGATTTGACGTTTGTCGAGACCATTATTTATGGTGAATGTCCATTTTTAAGAACATGTCATTAAACCTGAACATTAGCTTCTTGAAAAATTAAAAATTTTCAGCAAATTCGCTAAATATAACATGTCATTAAAAGCGGATTTACAGATTCTGAAAATCGGTGCTCGTTAAAATATGACATGTCATACTTATCGAGCTTTTACGTTATATGCAAATGCATATCATAAATGGAGGCAAATATGCAAAATAAGCAATATTGTATTTAATTTTTTATAAAATTTAATGCAGAATATGCAACATGTAAGTGTTTGCATACAAAAAAAAACCCTGTATATTTGATAAAACTCATCGTGGATTTTTTTTTTATTTGGACCGTTTCACCTAAGAGTTTTCGGTCTAGTTTATTAGATAAACAAAGTAAGAATAAAATAATAAAAGATAAGAGCTTATGGTTTGTATGAAAAATCGAGGGGCTATCGCGGGCTTGTCTTCAATTAAAACAAAATGAAACAATAAACTTGATTTTTTTAGGTCATGATGAAAGGATTGTTTGCAATTTTATAATATTTTATTTTGACATTTTTAGATACAAGCCCGCGATAGCTCAGTTGGCAGAGCGGAGGACTGTAGAGTTGTACAAAGCGATCCTTAGGTCACTGGTTCAAATCCGGTTCGCGGGACTTTTCTTTTTTTATTCAGACAATAAAAATTAATTTATTTAGTAAAAATTGGTCGATCTAGTTAATTGCTTTATTAAATTTTTACTATTTATTTTTATTTTATTTTATTTAAATTTGTACATTAGTGCCTCATAGGCTATTGAAAAAAAAAAAAGAAATTAAAAAATAAAAAATAAAAATTAAAGTGTATAAAAATTTGTTCGTATAAAAGTTAATATTTTAATAAATTGGACAAAATGCTAATATTTAGTAAAAAATCTCCAGAACTCAAGTTTTGAATTGCAAAACTAACCGAATCAAGCAGGCCCTTGTTGGTACAAAAATTTAGGTTTTGAATTTTCTTGATTGTTTCGCTTAAGTTTGTTGTTGGATTCATCGAAGTTAATTGTTTTAAGTTATCTAAAAACGTTGTTCTACAAAATTTACTTAACCCAATTGACCTTTTGATAAAAATGTTTTGACGAACATTGAAGCTTTCAATATTCTTTTTAGGAATATGAATAGACTCCAGACCATATCTAAATTGAGATTGACAATATTGCTTGTAGATAAAAGCAATGGTATGAGGATTAAGACCAGACGGTTTACATCCCAAACTATACAGAGAATAAAATCTTCGTATTAATTTTTGAAACTTTTTTTCTTCATGTTCTTCTATAAATTTGTTAGGTCCTAGAGGGAAGCCTAAATATACAAAGCTTTGTTTTAGTGGTATTTCAGTTTCATTCATTTTAACATTAAAGTTAGTGAGATAACTTCCGAAACAAGTGAAGTTTGATTTGTTATGATTGAACGTCATTTTCCAATTTGTTGCAAAATTGTGACAAATTTCTAGGAGATTATTTAGGTGGTTTGTTGTTGGGCTAATGATTAAGATGTCATCACAGTAAGCAATGACAGATACATTTAGCTCTCCGATCTTTGCTCCAATATTCTGTTCCAAACATTCTTCTAACAAGTCGTTAATGAAGAAGTTTAAGAGGTACGCTGATAGGACGCCACCTTGCTTAACTCATTCTTTTGTTGGAAAAACATCTTACTTTTTGCCATTGATGTTAATGATTATTTTAGATTTCTCATAATACGATACCAACGAACGCCATGTCCAAAGATCAATTTTATTATAGAGCTTGTAAAAGAGACCGCTTCGCCAAAGTTTATCAAAAGCTTTGGATGCGTCTAGACTTACTAGTTTGACTTCGGACTTCCCACTAACATAGTAATTTATAGTTTCATTTACTACATACAATACCCAAGCAATTCTAAAAAGTTGAAAAAACGATTGAAATCAATTGATTCTTTCAATTGATCAACTATTGAAATTTGGACTAATCTCAATTTTTTTCAATTGAAATTTTTTCAATTAAATAGACAATTTTAAAAATAATAATCATTTCGGTGCAAAGCCAGTGTTTTCATCAACATCATCATCTTCACCTTCAAACGAGGTATATGTTTGACGTTTATTTGAAGAAACTACATTTTCTTTTGCGAACGAAATCTCATAAAACGATTTTGATAAGTTGTTGAAGTTGAACGAGGCACTCGAGTTGTTTTGATAATATGGATACGTAAATAAATTATTGTTATTTACCTGCTCTACCCATAAATAATTCCTTAAAAAAAATCTTATTAAGGCAGTGACTAGATCTTGTTCAAGAACAGTATAGGATCTTGACTATTCCTAAATTGAGATAAGATTCCTGATTTTTTCTAGTCAAATCTTAACTTCAATAAATTTTTAGGCATAAGATCTTTTAAGACCCGTTAAGATCATAAATGTTCTTATTTTTAAGATTTTTGAAATTTAAATTATAGGTTCCTATAAGATCTTATGCCTATAAATTTATTGAAGTTAAGATTTGACTAGAAAAAATCAAGAATCTTATCTCAATTTAGGAATAGTCAATATCCTATACTGTTCTTGAACAAGATCTAGTCACTGCCTTAATAAGATTTTTTTTAAGAAATTATTTATGGGTAATAACACATTTATTGTCTGTATTTGAGAATAATCAACGTATTGTCGTTGTGTTGAAGGAAATTGACTCGGATTGAAACTAACTATTGTTTGGTCGCTTCGAATCGGCAAAACTGTATTCGTCATAAGTTCGTTGTTCCTGTTTTTTCTATATCTCGATTTTTTTCAATCATTATGAGCGTTAATTTAAAGATTTTTTTCGCATCAATATTGGCTGGTTCATCATTTTCATTCCCTTTCCGCATATTTGAGGAATTTTTTTTAAAGTCGGATTTAAGTATTCTTTGTTATCTTTTATAAAAATATTTTGTTTATATGGTCCTCTTTTTTTTATTGTTTATTTTAAGGTACTCATTATTTTGTCTATTTGGTTATCTAAACGAAATGAATATTAAAAAATAACGAAACAATTTTTTTTCATTCAATTGTATATAGATTCTTGGAATGAAAAAGAAAATTTTAAAATGATCAACTAGAAAATTTTTCAATCTATTCCAAGTATTTTTTACTTGGAGAATGTCTTCAATTTTTCTCAATTGAGTTTCAACTTATAATTCTATAAAATGGAGATTCCATTTGTTTCAACTTTCAAAATTTAGTTTGATGTTTTTTTCAATTGTTTTCAATTGATTTCAATAAGAAAAAAAATAAGAAAAAAAATATAAATTTTTTCAATGTGTTTCAATTAGGTTTCAATTTCCTTTTTTCTAGGAAAATGTTTTCAATTTATCTCAATTGAGTTTCAAGTTATAATTTTTTAAAATGGAGGTTCCATTCGATTCAATTCTCAAAATTTAACATGATGTTTTTTTCAATCGTTTTCCATTGATTTCAATCTAGATTTATGAAATATTTTTCATTTTCAAGTCGATTCAATTGACTTTCAATGAATTCAATTGTTTCCAATGATTTCAACAGTTTTTCAATAAAAATAGTATTGCTTGGGATGCATGTTTGCAGGAACTTTTCTTTTTGTAGCCAAATTGAATTCGACAAATGAGTTTCTCAAAATCTATCTTTTTTAAGAGAAAACTCTCAAAGATTGAGGCATATACAGTCGACACAGAGATCGGTCGAAAGTCATCCACATTGTTGATTTCACCTTTTTTGGGGATGGGTGTAACCAGTGATATATTAAAGTCTTCTGGAGTGTAACCATTCTTCACCATGCTGTTATAAATGACGGCAAGTTTCAACTTCTTGTTTAAAATTTTTACCTGATTCTTAAAACATTAACGATTTTCTAATTCATTTAAAATATTTTCCTAGTTTCTTGTTTGACATGTGACAAGAAAAATAAAATACTTAATTCTATGTTAAAGATACCAATATCGTAAACATAAAAGTAAAATAAAACATCTCACATTAAAAGAATGAGAACAAGAACAATAAAATTATTCCGTGCAATTAATTGATGAATATTTTAGAAAGTAACAAAAAATGTGTCATCTAATTATTTATTCAGTTTCTATTTGTACTCGTTCGATAAGAAATGTGTTTCGCGCGGTTGTTTAATCAATCATTGGCTTGATTTATCTACAATTGAGTAGATGTGCTCATATCGGCATTCATCAATAACTATCTTCTATAAATACTCATGTTTCTCTCGATTTTTTATCAGTTCAAAAATGTCTAAATTCGTACAAAAATTAAAACTTAAATTATTTAAATTACCAAAAATTTTGTCCAAACGATTTGCTGGAAAACGCAACAAAAACGAGCCTTTTTATTCTGAATTTGTAATTTATGATCCAATGGGATTTGTTAAACAACAAAACGAACAATCTGTTCTAAGCATCGAAATTAAAAGAAACATAGACCGCATGAGTATTGATAAAATCGATCAAGTATCAATATTTGACTATTCGGATGTAAATGGTATATTGGAAATGGAATCGACTTTAGAGTTTGATGACGATGATTCAAATGATTTTATTCTTCCATGTGCCTTTGGTAATCCAATTTATGAATCACTTAAAGACGTTAGACAAAAACTTAAAATTGAATTTGAACTTGTAATTTAACTCTTTTTTTTTTGAATTTTTTTACGATTTCTCCGTTTTTAATTTATTAATTTTTTTGTTATTAAATAATAAAAGTATTTAAAAAAAATAAAAAAAATTTTTCGAGATGCTTAGTAGTCAGTACCTCGTAAAATAATAATCAAAAGCACTCAAGAGACATATTCCTTATCAAATGATTGTCAATATTATCACTAGAAATATTAATTTTTATTTAAAAATTGTCTGAATAAAAAAAGAAAAGTCCCGCGAACCGGATTTGAACCAGTGACCTAAGGATCGCTTTGTACAACTCTACAGTCCTCCGCTCTGCCAACTGAGCTATCGCGGGCTTGTATCTAAAAATGTCAAAATAAAATATTATAAAATTGCAAACAATCCTTTCATCATGACCTAAAAAATCAAGTTTATTGTTTCATTTTATTTTAATTGAAGACAAGCCCGCGATAGCTCAGTTGGCAGAGCGGAGGACTGTAGAGTTGTACAAAGCGATCCTTAGGTCACTGGTTCAAATCCGGTTCGCGGGATTCTTTTTTTTTAATTTTTTCAATAAAATTATATTTTAAACAAAAATATATTGCCAGGGATGGGGATCGAACCCATGCTCACATTCGTGAATTGGATCTTAAGTCCAACGCCTTAACCACTCGGCCACCCTGGCTGATATTTAATTTCATTCATAATTAATTTATGAAATTCTATTTTTTTACTTTAAACATGGCCCGTCGATTTAATTTTTTATTTCGATTTCATTTTTTGAGGCAAACGGATTTACAATTTTAAATAAAATTCCGCCGTAACCATGCCTTCGGTCGCTCCCAAGTCCGAATATAAAAATGAGAGAGCAGCCATGCTGATGTCATTTTTAACATCGTTCTAAATGTGCTGTATTACGGGTACGTGGGTCCATGGATCGCGTTCGAATCTTGTCGTATTGGGGTGTCGCTGGCTTTGACCCTCACAACGTAAAGGAGCCTGGGAACAGGTGCAAGAACTTGTTTAACAGCAGACCCATTTAGCAATAGTTGTAGCCCTAGTGATAAAGTTAAGTATTCTACTTGATGTAGAATACGCTTGGTTTGTGGTTCCAAGCTAAGTGTAGATAGTTGTCAAGTTCACAGCTTCGGGTTGGATAAGTGACGCTGTTTATGATGAATGTCCCACAGTCACTGGAGTGAATGACAGTAGCATAGTCGTAACTATTCCATGGCCGGTCTCAAGCCCGGATGAGAAAATGGGATGGAGACTCGCTAAAATTTAAAAAAGATCGAAATTCTCTAATTTTATCTGAATTGAATCAGAAAAAAGAAAAGTCCCGCGAACCGGATTTGAACCAGTGACCTAAGGATCGCTTTGTACAACTCTACAGTCCTCCGCTCTGCCAACTGAGCTATCGCGGGCTTGTCTTCAATTAAAATAAAATAAAACAATAATTTTGATTTTTAAGGTCATGATGAAAGGATTGTTTGCAATTTTATAATATTCTATTTTGACATTTTTAGATACAAGCCCGCGATAGCTCAGTTGGCAGAGCGGAGGACTGTAGAGTTGTACAAAGCGATCCTTAGGTCACTGGTTCAAATCCGGTTCGCGGGACTTTTCTTTTTTTAAATTCAGATCATTCATATGAATAGATGTCGTTGATTTTATTTTTTCTTTGCTAAGACTAAAAATCAACCTCAACATTAATTTTTTGAATAAAATAATAATACAAGTCATGGCTGTTTCCCTCCAAAATACAAACTTAAATTCTAAACAACTTGACTGTCTCTAACAATTCATTTTTAGAATATTCTTTTTTTATTAACGTATTAATTTAGAATGGAACAAAACAAAGAACGAAAAGGTCTTTTCAAATTTCTAAAATCGTCCAGTATTACCCGAAATGAAAAAAATACATCTACTCTTTTTTCACCTTCAGTCAAACCTGCACGTTCCGTAATCACTAACAAAATACATTCACAACGTCAAGTTGAACGTAAAGAACAACGAGACAAATTAATCACTCAGAACCGTGCGCGAACCACTTCGGTCTCGTCCAACGTTAACTCTCGTCATAACACTCCGTCACATCCGAATATCAAACCCCCGACTGTTGCTAGGACTCAATCAAGCATCACTAAACCTCGACCAGTCACTAAACCCCCACCAGTCGTCCCTAAACTTCCTCCTAAAACAACTCAAAATGACTCTTTAAGCACCACGTACACTGTTGATCAGACTCAGATAGGATCAAATCTATCTCGACAAGGCACAATTTCGTCATTGAATCGTAAAAAACTTCTCGACGATTGGAAACAAAAGAAACAAGATCAAGAAAAGTCGAAACCAAAGAAACCGGTTTTCAAACCAAGCGGTGTCGATGTTTCAAAATCAACAGTCCCAACAGGCATCGTACCAACGAGCAGTAGCTTTAACTTTTCAATGTCAATTCCGGGTTCGAGTATGACACGTTCGACGAGTCTTCGAAAACCAGAGGTCCTCAAACCCCCGTCAAGTTTGAAACCAAGTGTCTCAAAACCGCCTGTTCGATCCCAATCAGTGAGACAAACAAATGTTAAAGAAACCCCTAAACTTGTGCCTAAACAAAGAGAGACTAACCTTACACGAAAACCTATCGATAAAGAACTTGAAATCATAACTAAAAAGTTAAACGATTCAATGAACATTAAACCAAAGAAACCGTTAGAGATCAAAATTGAAGAGGCAGGGCTTAACGAGACTCGATTGGACACAGTCATACCTACTCACACATCATCTCCAATCAAAAAACAAATTCAAACCCGTGATTATTTTGATAAAATCCAAGTCGATAAACGTGATGTTAAATTTTACCGAGATTTGGTTAATTTCGAGACCCAAGAGCTAAATGTTTTAGGTGATCTATGGACTGGAATATCCACTTCAACAGGTATACCTGATGATATACAAGGTGATATACGCTCAGCAGTTGGTCTAGCTAAACTTTTAATCGATGAAAGATTTTCTCAATTTAATGATTTAATCAATCAATGCGAAGAGACAAGTAAATCCGATTGTGGTTTAGTTGTTAAATGCACGGATTTACAGGGGTTCTGGGACATGGTCGATGTTCAAGTCAAAGATGTCTGTAAAAAATTTGAGTTATTATCCAAAATAAAAGAAAATAATTATGTCAAAACACCGGATATGATTGAAATACCAGTGGTAGTGGAAAAAAAAGTGTTCAAACCGAACCGAAATTATTTGAAAAAGAAAGATCAGAAGAATGAGGATATTGAAAACGAGTCGGAGAAGGTGGAAAAACCAGCTAAGCCGGTAGTAAATCGTTTAGCCGAGTTTAAGGCTAAAATGAAGGCTATGAAGACCAAAACAGACGATATTGAGATCAAAATTGCGAAGAAAGAGAGTCCGATCAAAGAGAGTCCAAAATCGACTAAAAAAACACGTCGCTCAGTCCGTAAGTCTGTTGTTTTTAACGAGCTGCCAGTTGAAAAGAAATACAATTTGAGATCCCGTCCGAGTGATCTGATAAAGTTCGATAGTCCTTTAGCGGTTCGTAATGGTCTTGAAAACGTCGCTGAGGAGTCAAATACAAGCAACATGTTATCATCACCAGTAGCCATAGTAAAAAAATCGAAAAAAAAATCAATTTATCCGGTCATAAGCGAAGATGATTTAGACAAAGAAAATGATGATTTATTCAGTTTGGATGATTGTCCACAAATAACATGGAAGACAAGACCATCAATTTATCCAACAGTTCAAACACCAAGTCGAATTTTAATGGGTACACCGAATAGAGTTTCGATGAATAGAGAGAGTATATCGTCAACAGTGGCCAGTTCGCCATTGTTAAAGTTAGCTTTGATATCGTCTCAAAGTAAACGTTTGTCAGTGAATTCATTGAATAGGATATTTGATAAATTGGAATAGAAACTTTTTTTATTTTAAACTTTTCTTTTTATATTGTGTGTAATCAATTTTTATAAAGTCACTTTTTTTTTAAAAAAAGGAAAAATTAATGATTTGAATATAAATTTAATCTTCTTTTTTTTTACTTAAAATTTTCATTTAATAAAAAAATTTTTCCAGAAAAGTAGTTTTAAATGACCAGTCTGACGTATGAATGGGAACAAGTGGCTCAACATCTTCAACTTAGAGACTGTACCACTAGTTTAAATCCGAGATACCTCGAGTATTCTTCTTTATTCGACTGTTGTTTTGCAACATTCGGCGACCTATGATTTCCATAATTAGCGAACACTGGCGAGTTTCTCAATTTCAGCTCTTGTTACCTCCGCTCGTTTCGGGAACAATAATTCACAGATGTATTTAAAGTAGCTCGTTGGCTTAGGTCCTCGTTTGCAAGTGCCTAATCCGGATTCGGGTTCGTAAAATATAAAAATTTTTGCTTGCTCACTTTCTGATCTTCTAAGCGTGAGCAGAGCTGTCTTTGAAGGAGCTTCGATACAATCGGTTTCTGCTCAACTCTTTTGTAAATTTCTTCACTTGTTACTTTTTCCAAAGGCTTTATACTAGGACTGGTAGACCGGTTTATTTTGGAGAACCGGCTTTGAAGCTGGTTTAGGATCCTAAACCGGTTCTAAATCCGGCTTCACTTCTAAAACCGGTTTTTTAAACCGGTTCATTAAAATCAAGCTGGTTTATAAGTCGGTTTTCCAAGACCAAACCGGTTTAAAGTTGATTTAAACCGGTTTTAGTTCGAATATTTTTACATTAGGTTATATAATCTAAAGTCAATGTTTTCACTAAGTTTTATTAAAACGAACAACAAATTCTATTTTATCCAAAAACGAAATAAGACATCTATCTGTCAAACTACCTGGAAAATTTGACAGTTAGTTTTCTAGTTCATATTTTAGCTCATTCGGACCGGCTCAAACATTAACTACGAGAGAACATTAACTACCAGAAAAGATTTTGGATGTAATGAATATGGATGTGTTGGAAAAAAATAATTTATTTTAGACTTTTTTTATGAGAATAAAATTTTGAAAATTTTTAAATTTTTTTTTTGGACAAAAAGAATCCCGCGAACCGGATTTGAACCAGTGACCTAAGGATAGCTTTGTACAACTCTACAGTCCTCCGCTCTGCCAACTGAGCTATCGCGGGCTTGTCTTCAATTAAAACAAAATGAAACAATTATCTTGATTTTATAATCCTTAGGCAAATAAAATAAAATTTTAATGAAATTTAATTTTTTTCATTTAAAGATACAAGCCCGCGATAGCTCAGTTGGCAGAGCGGAGGACTGTAGAGTTGTACAAAGCGATCCTTAGGTCACTGGTTCAAATCCGGTTCGCGGGATTCTTTTTTTTTTATTAATTAAATACAAATATAATAAAATAAAATAAAAAATTACATTGGGAGGAATGGAAATACTAAATCGCCATGTTAAAAGATGGGTATACGATTTCGGTCACCCAAAATTAAAATAATTTATTTAAATTATGTCAAGCACCAAGAAATTGTCTTATTGTCAAGACAAGAAGGCGCCTTTAAAAGCTTATTTGATTGTAATATCAATTTTCCAAGACCATTGGGCGCGTGTTTAGAAATTTTCAAATAAATATTAATTAAGCGCACTCAATTAAAAAAACTGAACAACTGAAAATTATTAACACTAGAAGCACCAACGAGTCAAAATGACTCTTTTTAAGATTAATTATTCTTAATTAATAGTTGGATCTTTTTTAATTTTTCCTGTATTATGATTCTTTGCACGAGTAACGAGTTAAATAAACATGCGCGTTAAAATAAGCTAGAATCTATATATATTAAAGGAGAGTCCGCTAATAAAATTAAAGTTAGCTAAAGTTAAGTAACCAAGGAGAATGCTCAAAATACAAATTTTAAAGTTACGTTACTTTACGTAAGTTTAAATTAATTTATTATCTTAAATTAATTTATTAAACAGTATGCTCATTTAGCATGTGATAAGAAAGAGCCAAATTTTGTAGTACACTGTCAACGAATGATCATCTTATTATGATAAAATTTTAAACTAACTTACATGAAATCGAGGTTTAGTACTGACATAAGGAGAACTTGCGAAGTATGTCAGAGAAAGACTAAGTCGATGATGATTAGGTTTTTTTTTTGATAACATGTTTATCTCTTTTTTTTATCTCCCTAAGTAGAATAAGAATTTGAATGTTCTAATTGTTAAAACGTTCTTATTACTAAAGGATTACTAAAAGTTGACACGTTAATTTACCTTACGACTCAGTCCTTTTCATTTTTTTTTGAGATAATTAAAGCTAATTTTAGCATTAAAAAATTAACTTTTACGCTTTCGGGAACGACATGGTTTTCTTTAAAAGTGGATTTACGAGAACTCACAGGTGAATGAAGCGAAGGAAGGTTTAAGTAGGACAAGATCATAGTCAATATTCCAACGAAAGTAAGCTGAAAAAAAATGCTGATTTGGGTCAATTTCTTTTAATACATTTATCTCATGTTGATTCAGAAAGAAAGAAACAAAAATCTTCTACTCGAAAATAAAGTTTTTTAAAAAAAAAGAGGTTTTTTATTGAGGTTTAATAGAGTAGCCAAAATTAAATTCTCTTTTCACTCTCATCTTTTTTTTTACCAATTCAAGTAATTCAAAATTTAATATTCTTTAACTTATACTAATTTATACAAACAAGTACAGTAAATATTCAATTATACAGAATAGAAAATTTTCTTGGGTTCGAATTTTCTAGATAATCGAATAGGATGTAAATTTTGACTTATTAAAAGCGAAAATGGTAGTTTGAAGGGAAAAAAAGATCAATAAACAAGGAGGGGGGACGAAGCCCCCCTCCTTGTTATTTCAATAAAAATATTTTTTAAACAAAAATATATTGCCAGGGATGGGGATCGAACCCATGCTCACATTCGTGAATTGGATCTTAAGTCCAACGCCTTAACCACTCGGCCACCCTGGCTCATACATATTTGTACAACATTATGTGTGTTCATTTTAAAAAATTTAATGCATCAATTATTTTATTTTAAAAATTGGTTTTTAATGTAAAAATGTGAAAATATTTAAATCATGCTCCATTTCATCTTAACAAAAATATTTTTTTGTACCTTAATTCAGCCTAAACTGAAACAAATATGGAAACCTCACACAGTTTCGACTGTCAATTACGTTTAAAAATGTGTCTATCTTTTTATCTAATCGAAAATCAACAACTTCATTCTAAATATTCAATAAAAGCTTTAGGGGAGTTCAATTCAAAAATGTTTTCTCTTGTTTAAGATTTGACTTTTTATGTAGCAAGCCATTTTTCGAAATTTGGCTTGCAGTAAATTCCATTCATTGATGTATTTGGCTCAACTCCAAATGCTCTACACCCCACGTCATTCAGTGGGAATGAGACTTTTGCAGTCATGGCCAAAAAATCTTTCTTTCCAACTAATCGGGTATTCAACAGGGTATTCGGGTATTCGAATGGGTTGTCATGAAGGGGGTAAATGTCGGAAAATTTTTTCCAAACCTCATTACTCAACAAAATTGTGAACCCGTTGTTGAGTTGGTTGTCAGACAAAAGTAGGGTATCAAAATAGAAGTTGAAAATATGTGGTGGTAAATCCCAGCTTGTTTAACACCTTCAGAAATTTCAAAAACTTAAGCTTTCATAATAGAAACATAATTTAATTGAGTTCTATAGAGTCTCTCTCTATTTTAAATAGATTAAAGCGTTCGAACGCGATCTACATTTTATTTTTTATTGAGAAAAATTAAAAACTTTCGTCTCAAATTTTTATCAAAAAAAAGAAGTGTCCCGCGAACCGGATTTGAACCAGTGACCTAAGGATCGCTTTGTACAACTCTACAGTCCTCCGCTCTGCCAACTGAGCTATCGCGGGCTTGTATCTAAAAATGTCAAAATAAAATATTATAAAATTGCAAACAATCCTTTCATCATGACCTAAAATAATCAAGTTTATTGTTTCATTTTGTTTTAATTGAAGACAAGCCCGCGATAGCTCAGTTGGCAGAGCGGAGGACTGTAGAGTTGTACAAAGCGATCCTTAGGTCACTGGTTCAAATCCGGTTCGCGGGACTTATCTTTTTTATTTCATCAAATCTTTTCGAGTTAATTTAAAAAATGTGTTTAAAAAAAGTATTGTTTTTAATTAAGATCAAAATTATGATTTCGCAATACTCAACAACAACAACAAAAAATACCAAAGAAAAGAAAAAAAAAAAAAAAACAAAATACCTTTTCGACTAATATTTAACATTCGCAAAAATTTTAACATTTTTCAAAAAAAAAAAAAAAATTTTTTATACCGAAATAATAATGTGATTCAATTTATCTTTATTTTTTTTTTTCGACTCTAAATGATTTTTCGTTAACAACAAACAAACAAAACTAATTAACTCTCTTTTTTTTAAAGGTTATGTCTGTCCGTAAAAAACTTGTCGTAGTTGGTGATGGTGCTTGTGGTAAAACATGTCTTTTATACGCTTTTTGTAAAGATCAATTCTTAGACGATTATGAAGTAACTGTCTTTGAAACTTATGTAACTGACATTGAAGTAGATGGAATAAAAGTATTTTAACAAAAATCAAATTTCAAAATTTTTTATTTTTTTAATATTTTTAAGATTGAACTTGTCCTTTGGGTTAGTTAATTTTTTCAATTTTTTTAAATTCGTAGGGTAGGAATTTATTGTAACTGCAGGTATCATAGGTCTTTCAAACTTTAAAATTATCAACACATTTGATTAAAGGACACAGCAGGACAAGAAGAGTATGAACGTCTAAGACCATTAAGTTATCCCGATAGTAATGTTGTTCTAGTTTGTTACAGTATCGACAATCCGGACTCTTTAGACAATATTCTAGACAAATGGTATCCTGAAGTTAAATATTATTGTCCTAAAATTCCCATCATTCTAGTCGGTAATTTAAAAACATAGTTATAAATCTCGATCGTGATTTTATATTTTTTTTCGAAAGGTAACAAAAAAGATTTGAGAGTTAGTGCAAAGAGGAGTGTAAGTACAGAAGAAGGTGCACGCGTTAGCGAAAAAATAAACGCTCATGATTTTTTTGAATGTTCAGCAAAGACACGCGAATGTGTACGTGATGTATTCGAATCAGCCGCACATGCTGCTCTTATCTATTCGAAATCAAAAAAAACTTCAAAATTAACCGGTTGCAAGTGCAAAATTTTGTAAATTTATTTTTAATAAATTTTTTTTTTCTTTTTTTTTTGTTATTTTGGCTCAGTAAGACTAATCTTAATGATCAGGTAAATCTCATTGAAAAGGGTATGTTTTCATCATAGCCATTGTTGTTTAAAGATTAAGAGGAATAGCTCAGTAAGACTAATCAATGATCACGTGGTCACTTGAGGGAAAGAGACATCATTGCTATTCTTTAATTTCAAACTTTGTTAAAACTAAATTTTTTTTTGAAAAAAATACAACAAACTTGTAAAACTATTTATTTAGTTTTTTTTTATTGTTTTCATAAAAAAATTCAAGTTCATGATCAAAGTCTCTAGAGTTTTTTTCTTAAAAACGCATGCTTTCTTTTGTACTTGCAATAAAATTGTCTTATACTTTTAATCTCTCTCAAAAACTCAGCAGATTATTTTGCTTTTTTTTTTCAGTACTTAAGTTGAAGGTGGCAAAATAGATTTTTTTTGAAGATTTTGATTCTAGAGGTTGCTCGTGTTCACTCGGATTCTCGCTTCGCTCCTCGTCTGTGACCCTTTGTTTGTCTCTTGATTACAGACTGAATCGTCATCTTGAATACAAATTTTCCGCGGTTTCGTGTGAATTCTTACATACAGGTATCTTGAGTACTTCCCCCCTGCTTGCAAATATATTTTTTTCTAATATTTTTATTTTTTATAACCCGATACAAAATTGTTTTATTTGGTTCAGCCTTTAAATTTGTTAAGAGAGTTAGAGACCTACGTTGGGTATCAAATTATTATATTATATCTAAAATATCTTAAGATCAATTTCAGACCCCAAAAAAGGAAGTAAAATTATTTTCAGATCGATTGATGGAAAACCAACATTCTACTTGAATCAAGAAACTTTTAAAGCTTCAGTTTAAGATGCGCGCGGAGAAAAATTTCGTCATTTTCGACATCATAGCTGTAATCTACGACCCAAAAAACCCAATTAATCAATTTTTGATGGGGTTGATAAATCAAGAATTTTACTCCTACCCCTCCGCTTATTGGTACCAAGTGCAATGGTGCCATGATATGGAAATCGAAAAGTTTTGAATAAAAATTTTAAATCCTCGTGAAAAACTTGAATCTGATGATACTAAATTCATAATTTCAGAATCTTGGTTTTGGGTGCTTTTAATGGGTGAAATCGGGTCATTTTTTCAAAAATCGAATAAAAGTCTTAGAGACTTTAAAAACATGTCTTCTAAGAAGTTTTGTACGAGGATTTCGAATTTTTAGTCAAAACTTGTCAATTTTCATATCTTTACCAAATTTCAAAAATACGCCTTTTTGCACCCCTTAGTACACCATAATTGAAAGAAAAAATGCAAAAGTAGCCCCATAGATTTATGCAGATTCGTCTCTTGTTGATGCTAGATTGTAGAAAAATACGGGTATCGAGGACTAGATACGATTTAACTGAAAAAATGCTATTTTTTTACCATTTTTACCCAATTTTAGATTTACTGAATTTTTTTACCGGAACGATTTTGGTCCTGTCATCAATGGTAGCTTTTAGCTTTCGTTTTGTACCTTCATGGAAAGAATATCTTTTATCATTCATGAGGTCTTGACTGTTTAAATATAGTACCTTTGCACTTGGTACCAATAAGCGGAGGGGTAGGGGTAAAATTCTTGATTTTTTAACCCCATCATCATTTTGTAATGTTTTCGGTATCGAATAAATTTCGGAAATGATGAACGACTAAAGTTTTACCCAATCAATAGCTTATTTCGTTTAAATCTCTTTTCAAAAGATGTATTATTATTAACCCATCAACACGTAAAATAAACTGATGTTGAAAATTGAATGTTTAAGACCTTTTAACAGATGTATTGCAAATACGGAATCCTAGAAACGCAAATTGAAAATGTATGTTCAATAGAAATAAAAATAGATACCAATTATTATTTAATTTACAAAACCATTTAAATAGAAAAATAAAGTAGGCTCAAGATTTTTGTCATTTAGCTCCTCTCTCTCTCTTTCTCTCTTTTAGTTTAAATAGCAAAACATTTTAAACTTAAATTAAAAATAAATAAACTAAAATGTTATTTTAAGTGATTCAAATCACGCAGCAAACTATTATAAAAAGCTTGAGGAAAAAAAAATATTTTCAATCAGAAAAAAAAAAAAAATGAAAAACTTGATATTGATTGGTATTGTTTGCTTCGTATTTTCAACTCAACTAATGGCACAAGATGATTTTCAGTGTCCTGGATGTTGTTCAGTTTCATTCGATGAGTATGGTCAAGTATGTGATTGTCCAACTATTTGTGAATGTACATCGAATACAACGTGTACATGCCCTGTAGATTGTGGATGTAATGAATATGGATGTGTTGGAAAAAAATAATTTATTTTAGATTTTTTTTATGAGAATAAAATTTTGAAAATTTTTAAATTTTTTTTTTTTTGACAAAAAGAATCCCGCGAACCGGATTTGAACCAGTGACCTAAGGATCGCTTTGTGTAACTCTACAGTCCTCCGCTCTGCCAACTGAGCTATCGCGGGCTTGTCTTCAATTAAAACAAAATGAAACAATAATCTTGATTTTTAAGGTCATGATGAAAGGATTGTTTGCAATTTTATAAGATTTTATTTTGACATTTTTAGATACAAGCCCGCGATAGCTCAGTTGGCAGAGCGGAGGACTGTAGAGTTACACAAAGCGATCCTTAGGTCACTGGTTCAAATCCGGTTCGCGGGACTTTTCTTTTTTGTTTGAACTTTTAAGTTCTGTTTCATAATGTCAAGTTATCGAGAGTTTTAAAAAGTCATAATTTTTATTTGAAAATTTCAAATCATTGAAATAATTATGCGAGACCAAAAATAAGTGAGCTTTTATTCAAAAAATCTGTTCATAAAAAAAAAAATTTTCTGTTATCTATTTGAGCCTGAAAACGTTTCTCACAATAATCTGGCAATAAGAAAAATAATCTGTTGTATAAATAGAAAAAGTTAATGAGCGAGATAAGAAATGAAACAACTAAGTTAAACAAAGTGTGATAGGGTTAAGATCTAACAATATTTTTTTTCTGAAATACCTTTCTTGTTAATCTGCTCTGTTTTACTTTGGACTGTAGACTTTGAGAATATTATTTTTCTCAAGTTTTGGAAAAGCCACTTTCTGATTAATGTTATTCGTTAACGATAGATCGAGGATAATTTCTTAATTGAATCCTGCTAATAGAATTCAACACTCTATAATTTAATCTCAATTAACGGGTTCTTACAGAGGAAGTATTTTAAGAAACAATATATTTCTTTAATATGAATACTTCTACAACATTTTAAATGATTAATTCGAAAAGTAAAATAGAATATTCATTAATCAAACCCTGATCATTCAGAACATTCAAGACTGTAAGTTAAGGGAAAAGGACAGACTGAAGTTTCATCTTTCAATGATATTCTTAACCAAAAAAATAGAATTTCGGTTTAGATAATTAATTTCTCAAACATCAAAGAGCCCTCAAGGGTTTATAAACTCAAAAGATTGATAATACAAGTGGTTTTAATATGAACTAGATTAATTACATGCTCAAGTCTCGTTTAGATTCAAAAAATCAACATCTTTAAAATACTTGATTTCAAGAATTAGTTATTAATTATACAAAAAGTCTAATTACTTCAAGTGCAAACGTTTTACTGTTATATTTAACCATGGTTTTATGTGAAGAATTCACTTTGTATTATCATCATAATGTTTAAATAAGTGTTGCAATTTTTACAGGCAGATGTATTAGACAGTTTTGTAATTGTTGAAATATTTAGTTTCGTTTATATTTTTGATTACAGGCTTGATTTAAAATGAAAACATTCTAGAAATGATTAGAAATTCTTTGGTTTTTTTTGAATAGAGCAAAAAAAAAAGGAAATCCCGCGAACCGGATTTGAACCAGTGACCTAAGGATCGCTTTGTGTAACTCTACAGTCCTCCGCTCTGCCAACTGAGCTATCGCGGGCTTGTCTTCAATTAAAACAAAATGAAACAATAATCTTGATTTTATAATCCTTAGGCAAATAAAATAAAATCTTAATGAAATTTAATTTTTTTCATTTAAAGATACAAGCCCGCGATAGCTCAGTTGGCAGAGCGGAGGACTGTAGAGTTGTACAAAGCGATCCTTAGGTCACTGGTTCAAATCCGGTTCGCGGGATTCTTTTTGTCTAAAAAAACAAAAATAAAATGGAAATTTTATTCTTACAAAAAATATTTTTTTATCACATCAAGAAATCACATCAATCCTCTAGAGATTAAGAGGTCGACTTTGATTTTCTATCAACATAAATTAAACAACATTTTCAAGTCTACTCTTTCTTCTGCTTCGCAAACTTATCAGCTTATTGTCTTTGGTCATTGTTCAGTTGTCTTAAAAGTCTGTCTTTTTTTTAAAAAAAGTTTGTTTGTCCTGACCCAACCAGAGAATTCTACACGGCTCATGAAAAAAGCGGTACCCCGTATCGTACCGGACAGAACCGTACCGTTTTTTGAAAATTTGAAATTTTAAATAAAAATGAAGAACCTAAGTTTTTTATTAAATTTTATTTTTCGGTACGGTACAGTAGGGTTTGATGAAACGGTAGGGTACGGTTAGATTGTACGGTACGGGGTACTGTACGCCTTTTTTCAGGAGCCTTGCAGTATATAAATACCAGATAAACCCGTTTTTTATACAATATGATTCTGTAAATACTCGACAAAAAATTCTGAATTATTATTTTCGATTCTTGAATAAACACAAAAATATTTATGGAGAGAAGTGGGTGAAGTCTAAAGCTTTGAAGTAAGGGTTCAGCTGAAGACGTAAAAATATAAAAATTAAAAAATTCATTAATAAAATTTATATCTACAGTAAGGATTCAATTTAGTTATTTTTAAGGAAAAGAAAATCCCGCGAACCGGATTTGAACCAGTGACCTAAGGATCGCTTTGTGTAACTCTACAGTCCTCCGCTCTGCCAACTGAGCTATCGCGGGCTTGTATCTAAAAATGTCAAAATAAAATATTATAAAATTGCAAACAATCCTTTCATCATGACCTAAAATAATCAAGTTTATTGTTTCATTTTATTTTAATTGAAGACAAGCCCGCGATAGCTCAGTTGGCAGAGCGGAGGACTGTAGAGTTGTACAAAGCGATCCTTAGGTCACTGGTTCAAATCCGGTTCGCGGGACTTTTCTTTTTTAAGCTCCCTAAAAGAATAGATAATTGATCAAAGCTTTTTTTTCTCCCCTTAAGGAATTCGAAAAATGTTAGATTTTTATGTCAAGCTCATTAATTTTTGGAAAAATTTGCAACATTTTGTTCAAAATGTTCGATATCGTGAGAATTTTATATTTTTTGGTAATTAGATGAACATTTTCGCAAAAGATTATAAATCTCAAAAACTATTTTAATTGATAACTTTTAGAAACAAAAATTTTCTAATCACTTATTCACAATATTCTCCATTTTGATTTTAATGTTTCAAAAGAAAATTTCAATTCTAAATTTATCTGAGCTTGAAGGAACTATCGACTTAGCTGAGGCCAATCATTCATTCATAACAAAGTCTAAGTGAAAAACCAGTTTTAAACAAAGGTGTAAACAAGTTCTTTATAAATGATTAATTCAAATTTTTTTTTCAGAACAACTGTTTAAAAAGTAAAAACTGTAAATTATCCAATCAATCAAACCATAGTGAAAAAAAATAACAAAATCTTAAAGCATATGCTTTATTTCATTTGTTTAATGGTCAGGTACACGTACGTAATAGATTATGTTTGAAGAGATTAATCAGAACAACAACAACAACAAAATTTTTTCAAGCAAACATTATTCGAATTGAAAAGTTAAATTTAGCTTTATTGATAATCAAATAGTTTTTTTTCTCTCTCTCTCTCTTTCTTAAGTAAAACAGCTTTCGTTTTTTTTTTGTTTTTTTCAAAATAACAAAAGCTTAAACAACAAAAAATAAATTTTTTAAAACAAATTACCTGAACATAAATATATTGGTTTACCTTTACAACATAATTTTAAGATTAATTTGTTAAACAAAAAATGACGTTAAATCGTAAAAAAATGGTTATCATTGGAGACGGTTCGTGTGGCAAAACAAGTCTCTTAAACGCTTATTTGACTAAAAATTTTACTGAAAATTTTAAACCAACTATATTAGACACAACAACAGTTAAAATTGAAATACAAGGAAGTATTGTAAATATCCAGGAACCCTCTTATTTTTAATCCCATTTTTTGTTTTCAATTTTTTTTTTTTTGAAAGGTTGAGTTTGTTATTTGGGACACAGCAGGTCAAGAAGAATACGAACGACTACGTCCATTAACATACAAAAATTCAGATGTAATACTAGTGTGTTATAGTATAGATAATCCAGAATCATTGAGTAATATAGTCGAAAAATGGTACCCAGAACTACGGTATTTTTGTCCACAGACTCCTATTGTTTTAATAGGTATGTTTTAGTTTTTATATTATAAAAAAATCGATTCCCATAAATCATAAGTGTTCCTTTAGGGTTTAACAAAATTTATGAAATATTCTCAACAGATAAAAATTGATTTATTTGTTGTTTTATTTTGATCTAGACTTGAACAGTTTATGAAAACTTTTCAAGACTCTCTTTACTCTCTTGTTGGTAATCATGATATTGTAAATATGAGTTTATGGGCACTCTATCATAGTCTGTTTCATAAACCAAGTGTTTAAGGATTAAGAATGTTTATTGTTCAAAGTCAACGAATGACGCATTACTAAACTCTTATAAATAATTGTTACAATAGAATTTACGTCAAGTGATCGAAGAATTTCAACAATGTAAATAATGTCGGAAATGTATTAGCTTTTTGTAACATAAGGGTATTGATTATGCAATTAATTTTGTATAAAAAAAATTCATTCAGCTTGAATTGTTTTTTGTTTTTGTTTAATTTATGTTCTCTTCAAGTGTTCATAAGAGATTATAAAGCTCTTTGTTTTGATAAATGCTATTGTAATTAAGCTACGTGAAACTTTTGGCATACTTTAAATAAAAAATAGATAACATATTTTCTGTTAGCAATTTATCTTTTAAATGAGTCATGCAAAACGTCTAGGTATCTTTGAATTTATAAAGTAGGATATTATGCAAGAGATTAGTGGTATTAGAGTTTAAAAAAGAAGCACCATCCGTAGATTTTTTCTTCACTAAAGACAATTTGTTCTTTAAGATAAACTTAGCATCACCAGGAACGCCCAAAATATGCTTCTTCTGAAACAATTTGTTGTAAACAGTTGATTGTTGTTTAATACAAAGATAGATTGCCACATTCTGGTACCAAGGATTAAATAAAAAACATTATTTGACGTAATTAGACATAACTAGGCGTAAATAAACTGAAGTTGGAAACGCTAGTTATTTTCAAAATTGCGGGACAAACTAGTCCAAATCATGTTTCTTATAAAAATTCTAAAAAATGAATGCTTTTTACTTTTTTTTGAACCTAAAATTCACGGTTCCTCGTCTGGGAGAACATGAAAGGTACAAGTGCGCAATACAATCAGCTAGTGATAAAATAACCCAATTTGTCTTCAAACTTGACAGTGATATAACTTGAAGGTGATAGAACTAGACAATATTTAATTTGAAATAATGTTCAGATTCTGAATCAGCATTCCAAAAAACCCTAAAAATGTATTTTTTTATTTTTCGAAAAGTAAAAAAATACATTTTAGGGTTTTTTTGGGACGCAGATTCCGAATTTGATATCAAAATAGCAAAGTTTTGATAGTGTGGAAGTTTTGAATTGCCGGGACCTTAAGTCCTGACAATGTCGGTGATTTAAGCTACCGTAAAACCCCGCTATTTGCCCCATGGGGTAAAAACGAAGACTCCGTTTTTGCCCCAGGGACAAATACGTTTATGGTTCCATTTTTCAGACCGTTTTTAACCCCATTTTTTACTTGAAATTCTAATTTTTAGACCGGGGAAAAAAAAGAGACTTTCGTTTTTATCCCATGGGGCAAAAAAGAATATTAACAAACTTCAATATGATTTGGTGTTTAAAAAATATAAAAAACATTTTTCTACTATGAGGGGAAGTTTTGCAAAACATTTTTTATTTTAATAAATATTTTCAACCTTTATCAATTAGAACCCCTACCTTAATAACGGAGGGTTTTTAATGAAAACTCAGTTAAAAATTATTAGCTCATACCCAAAGTAACAAATCAATTTTATCGCACCTTTAGCTACTAATTTTTTACATGTAAGAAGTCTATGTCTTTCCATGCGCTCCTGATAGTAACGCATGCCTAGAAAGGAGCATTGTTCTTTTTTCCAATTGCTATATTCAAAAATGTGAGATCTCATGAGTGGAAAAAGTATCTTCAACCTGAAGAGATATACTGAGATCTAAAACTATGTGATAAAAAGTTTTTTTACGAGTCACTCTGGTGAAGACGATAAAATGGTTGAATCTATTTGGTAAAATTCAATCAAGTTCCGTGCAATGTAATTGACGACGAATTAAAATTTTTTTAAGAGCAATAATACAGAGTGTTCTGCTGAAGGAGATTAAATGATTTTGAATATAAAAAACAAAGTTTTTTACATTTTAGCCCCGGGGTAAAACCGAAAATTCTGTTTTTACCCCATGAGGCAAAAATGGTCAGAAAATTGGAACTAAAAACGCTTTTGTCCCATGGTCCAAAAACAAAAATTTCGTTTTTACCCCGGGGCAAATAGCGAGGTTTTACGGTAAATAGTGGCAAAAGTATTTGGTGATATAAGTGTAAGTTGACTGTAGTATTCTGGGTGTCATGAAACGTTCATACGAAAAAAATTAAGTAACAATCGTTTTTACAATTTTTTCTATTGAAAATGGTTCTAGTTAGACACCCAGGGTATCATTTTGAAGCGTAAAGGCACTAAAAAATCTAAACCAACTTAATTTTAGACTCTAAATTATTTTAATTTAGGTAATAAAAAAGATCTGCGTGATGAAATCGAAAGCAAACGCGTAAATCTTAATTATCAATATAAAACAATAAGTACACAAGATGGTGAATTAATGGCTAGTCGTATACGAGCACACGTATTTTTTGAAAGCTCATCAAAAACTGGTGAAAAAATAAACGATGTTTTTGAAACAGCAGCCATAATAGTTTTAATGAACACAAAAATGAGAAAAAGCATTCAATATTCCAAAAAATCGAATAATCACAAGACTTGTGTAAGTCAAAACCTTTTTTTTTTGAAATTTGATTAACTCTCTATATCTCTCTCTCATTCTTAGATTTTGATGTGAAAGTTTGGAGTAGAACACACAATACAACAAAAAGTAGCTCACTTAGAAAATTATTTGTAATTCTATAACACCAACAAAAGTATTATTTTACTAGCCTATTAACAAGAAATTCAATACTAAATAATCGAGATTATTCTTTCTATTTTTAAAAACCTGTTTAAGAAATTTTATTTTTTTTAAATTTTATTTTTGAATAAAAAAATGTTTTTTTTGATCTTTCTTGTTTTACTGTGCCCGTACACTGAGTCGTTAACAGATGTTCAATTGAATCAAGCATGTCTTAATTTATACTCAACTGCGCAACTTTTAGGTTGTCAATCTAGTCAAATAAAATCCCAAGTGTCGTTATGCGATAATTTCTATCAAATACAAGAGAATGATACTTGTGAATACTTAGCTGATCATTTGAAGATTTCAATTAATATTTTGAAAGGTCTAGTCAATTGTGATAGTCTTCAATTTGGTCAAATAATTTGTGTACGAGTTGATACTGAAGAATTTTCTCTAAGCGATCTTGATTTGCTTATCTCAGCTGGGATTGATGAAAAAAATGAGACTGATTTTAAAGTTGATTTTTTTGAAGGTTTAGAAGCTCATAATTTTCATCGTGTTTTACATCAAGCCTCTGAACTCGAGTATAACCAGACTATTGCTGAAATGGCACAGAAATGGGCTAATCATTTAGCAAGCTTAGAAAAACTTGTTCATAACTACGAGAGTCCTTATGGAGAGAATTTAGCTCAAGCATGTGGTTTTAAAGATGTACAAGACTACACTGGTATTTTTTTTTAATAAAGATAAGTTTGGTAAGTTTGTAATTAATCTTTGACTGTTTTAGTTTCAATGGCTACAAGTGCATGGTACAACGAAATTAAAAATTATAATTTCACAACAGGTAAGAAAATAGATGAAACACAAGACATTGGACATTTTACACAAGTTGTTTGGAAAAATACTAAACAAGTTGGTTTTGGTAAAGCTTTAGATCAAAATGGGTGTATTTACATTGTGGCTAATTATTTTCCACCAGGGAATATTGTAAGTACTTTGACAAATGAGGGTTGAAATATTTTTAATTTTTTTGTTCAAAGAGAGGTCGTTATGTTAAAAATGTTTTAAAAATGGAAGAAGTTAAAGAAAACGAATAATTGTTTATAAGAAATTTTTTTTGTACTTTTTTTAATCGAATAAAGATTTTATAAAATTTTTAAGAGATTTTTTTTATTCGAAGAAGACTTCTCGACAGCACATTCCTGTGATTTTTTTTAACCAACATATCCAAATGAACCACAAGAACAATTAGGTGAACATGAACATCTAGTTGCAGAGTAACATACACATGCCCATCGAGATATCGAAAATTCTGGGTGCAGGTGAATATCGAGCAACATCCTAGACATTGCGCTAAAAAAAATATTTTTGAATTAATTTTTTATGCTTGAGAGACTCTCAGAAAAATTAAATTTGATATTTTTGAGATTTTTTGAATGACAATAAACTCAATAAGCAAATAGATTATGAGTCTCTTTCTTAATGTGATAAAACATACAGATCAAAAGGCTTAGAGAAAATAACATGTCTTATAATTGACGGTCTAGCGTAGCGTCACAAAAGGCAACCATCTAAACAAATCATAACTTTTGCGAGCCAAAGGCGACACCGTGATCTTGGGGAATCTGAGAGTAGAAGCTTTTTAAAAACAATTCATCTACACGCCTTAATTTTAAGTGATTAAAAGAGAGTTATGGGGTTCGGGAGTCAAATATTCTGTTACACTTGGTAGTTTATTCAAAGGATATTACAAATATTATAAATCAGTTAAGTTAGAAACCCCTAACGTAAAAAAACATGAATTTTAGGAAGCTCAAATAAAAAAAAGATCTCACTTATGTTTAACTACTAAAAATCAAGTCTAAATTTACCGAAATTCTTTGAAAGATGGCAAATTGAAGTTCCCTAACCCTAACATAGATCGTTTTACAACGAAAAAAGTTCTGCATTTTCTCTTTAAAATCTTTCGTTTAAAAAATTTAGTGGATGTTTAACCACACAAATCAAGCAAAATAAAATCGACGTCATTCCAAACGCTAAAAAATTAACATGACGAGCAAACAAAAAGTAACTTGAGCCAAGAGCTGATGATAAAACTGAATATTAAATGAAAAATTTAAATTTTTTGTTGAATTAAAATTAGTTGTTTTTTTTTTACTTTTCAAAAAATCAAATTTTTTACAAAAACCGTTTCTTACTATAAAATCGTCTATTCAGCATTTTTGTTATGTTAATTTAGAAACAAAAAATAAATCGCTTCTACAAAATTTTATCAAAATTTCATTTTTTGTTCAAAATGAAAAATTTAACAATCTCAATCATAATCTGTTTGTTTATAACAACTAGTTTAGCCGTTGACGACGATTTCGATTGTCCAGGTTGTTGTTCAGTGGGCATTGACGATGACCAAGCAATTTGTATGTGTCCAAATATTTGTGAATGTATAAGCAAGACAATTTGCAAATGTCCTCCAAGTTGTGGATGCACAGAAAAAGGGTGTGTTGGTCGATAAGTGGTCGTAGAAAATTTTTTTTTTGTCTCTAATTCTCAAATTTTGTTTAAAATAAAAACTTTTTTTAATAAAATTTACATCTTTTCGTTTTATTTTAAACTGTACCAGGTTTAATAAAATTTACATTTAATATAATTTAATGTTTAATAAGAATCCCACTTAGACGCAAAGAAATTATTTTATTTTCCTCATATGTTACCTTAACTAGCTTTAAAAACATAGGAAATAAAGTTTCATTTTATTTTTAAAATTTTAGAAAAATGAAACACTTTGGTCTTATTGTATTCGTTTGCTTTGTTTTGATTGCAAATGGTTTAGCTAGAGATGATGATTTTCATTGTCCAGGTTGTTGTTCTGTTGTTTTTACAAAACGTACAAATCAACCTTATTGTGATTGCCCAAATGAGTGTAAATGTAAATCACGTATTTCGTGTGCATGCCCAGAAGATTGTGGTCTAGAATTTGATTTAAATTGATACCAACTACGTATTATTTTGTTTGAATTATATTTTTTGTTTAATAAATTTAGAAATTAAGAAAATAGAATAAAATTATTAATCCTTACTATTTAAAATTCAAAAGTGTGAAAAATGTTAGCTAAAAAATTAACGAATCAAAGAAAGAAAATTCCCACGCTGATTATTTGTGTTACTTTTTTCAAGAAAATTCACACATTTCACAATAAAATTTAGCAATTTTTTTTTGTAAAATTAGTTAATACAGTGAATCCTATTACTACAATTATGAACCGACAGAATAAAACATAGAATGATTAATTAAGCTTACACATAATAGTCTAAGACTCGCGAGGGAGTAATTGAATCGTAAAGTTGTAATCGTAATTGGAAAAGTTAGAACGATGATTATTTATTTTTTAAAATTTCTGACCAGAGGAAAGAGGCTAGATAGTCAATGGATGCAAAAAAAAATAATCATCGTTCTAACTTTTCCAATTATGATTACGACTATACGATTTTTGAATAAGTTATAGAAGTAAAGTATTATAATAAATTTGATTTAATGAAAATCCATGGAAACACTATTCTTTATTTTAATTAAAGTGCTTAACCCGTTTGTCTAGATGATAAAACATCATCTTGAATATAATTTTGTGCTTAAAGAAGCTCTAAGATTGCGAAAAACAAGATTTTGATATGATGCGTACGTATTCGTCTGATCGTCTGTTGCTCTCAGTGGCATAGCTCCATTGGGGCGAATGTTAGCTTACCCCTCCACACCACTCAAAACTTCAACACGCTTTTCAAAGGTGTCTGGTTACGCCCCTGTTTAATAAAGAAGAACTCAAATTCCAATTGAAAACTTTCTCTTATTACAAAAGAAGTAAGATCGAGATGAGATTAGATCCAGTTTAGAAGAATTCCCTTCGTAAAAAAGGCATCTCTCAAAGCTTCAAACTAAGAATGACCGTGTCGATAAAAACAATTTTAATGTTTCTGATAGATGCTTCTTTGAACCGAGACAGATGGAGCTATTAGATAATATTTTAGGATACCAAAACAAGCTAAAAATAAATTAAAAAAAATACCAATCAGAGCGCAAACGTATTTCAAAGGAATAACATTATGAAGTTTACCACTAAGGGGATCTTCTAGTTTAATCTTAAAACTTAATAACTAAAACTTATCGGACTAAACTAACCATCCTGTATTGTAGATATTTGTATCAGCTATCTTTTGATATGTCGGAAGTCCCAAACAAATTTTCCAGTCGATCTTAATTTTATCTCTAACTTCCCAGATTAAAATTAAGTAATAAATAAATTACCACACCAATACCACACCAATCTATCCTTGAGATTTTTTTTTTCGGGAATGTCAGAACAGCTCTTAAAATTAATTTTGAATAGCACTCTAATATAAATACCATTTACTTAATATTAAAAATCGCTGAGTTCCAAAACCTATTAGTATTTCTAATTTTACCAAAAAAATGGGAAAAAAAAATAACCGTGACACAAAGATGGGAAATAATTGGTCTGTTTAAAACAGGCCAAGTCTCAAAAATAAATAGCGGAGTTGATTGGTATTTCAGAGAAATGCATCTTTGCAACCAAGCGAAATTATGAAATCACTTCCAGTTGCAAAGAATTACCAAGGTCTGGTAGACCACTACATTTTTAGAAAGGTCTACCCTTCAAAAAGCTATATGCAATTAGCTGCTGCTTTAAGAAAGACCCTATTGACATTTAAAGACAGACTAAAAAGGCTCAAATAGAGAACGACAAGATCAGACACTTTCGAGGTTCTAAACCGAAAATCAAGAGTATTTGTTAAAAGATTCGCAAATGAGAAGTATCATCTGAAGTTTTGTTTACCAAGGCTACAAAATAGTCGAAGTTCTGTAGGAATTCTGGGTTGCATTAATTACAATGGAACTTGGTGATGCACTATTTAAACTGGCCGAATAAACCAGTTTGTTTACAAGAATACCCAATTATTGCCATCAGCCGAGCTTTTTTTCGAATAAGGACAAGATTGGATTTTCCAACAAGACGGGGCAAGCGCCCATACCGCACACTCCATTCGAAACTGGTTTGAAGAGAAACAATTAACTGTACTTCCCTGGTGTCCTAGATTCCCAGATCTCAATCCTAACGAAAACTTGTGGCCATATATTGACCATAAATTGGGTATAAACTAAGATAACGTCAATCGAGCACTAAAAGACGGTTCTGTTTAACGAATGGTTGAACTTAAAGACCGAAATTGTAAAAAATTTGATTGAATATATGCCAAAACGTATCGCGGCATGTAAGGTTCGGTCGGAGCAAAACGTCCACACTATCTAAATAAGTCATTTTTGACTTTACGACGTTAATCTACGACCCCGAATACCCCAAAAAATTAATTTTTTTATGGGGGTTAAAAATCGAAAAATTTGACCCTACCCTTCCGCTTTTTGCAGGCAAACGTCGAGGTGCTTTGTTTAAACATTTTAGTATACATGATTGGAAAAAGCTATAATTGATCAAAAGATATGTTTTTAAAGCTAAAAAGCTACCATTGACGCTGGGACCATTGTCGATCAGGAAAAAAATTCCATAAAGCAATACACGGGTGAAAACGGTAAAAATAAAGGAATTTTTCAGTCAAACGGCATCTCCTCCTAGGGTACCCACAATATCCAAATTTTTTATTGTATCTGCTTATACAAGAATTTTGTTGGATAGGTTATAGATCACTCTCAACGTTGTCTGTTGAGCTAAAACTAAGATCCGCCTCAACTTTACTATCTTTTAAGCTTTAAGACCATGAAGACTAGTTTATGTTTCCTTCAAAAAAATTTTAAAAAATTATTTAAGTCTTTAATTTTGAGGCTAGAGCTTACAATATTTGGTGCTAGTCAACAAATAATTTTATTGTGTCTAAACGAATTTAGAAATTTAACCGTTACAGGATTGCACTAGAGATCACTTTTCATTTAAAACAACAAGTTAAGATAAAGTAGCCGTTTCATGAATTTTTTCTTATTATTTACTTTGTTCTTAATTGGTCCTGAGAAAAAAAATCAAAAATATTTTGTGAATATTTTCAAGGCGGTCTTTTCTACAAATCATTGATATTTTCAGTATCGATAATTCAGTTAATTGAACCTTTTACGATGAGAACGATATCGATCAGTTTTAGAAAGTCTTATAAAAAAAACACTTGCTTGAGTAGAATGAATCGGTAGAGCGGGTATCGAAGACAGTAAGCACCACCAAGAGTAAGAATTCGGTCTTATTCCATTCAAAAAAAATGATTTTATTAGAAAGGTTTAAACTAAAATTAATAACATAATCTACACAGGAAGATGTATTGCACCTGCTTTAATAAAACAAGCGAGCAAACTCAAAAAATATAAGCTTAGGTCATTTGAAAAAGAAATCAAATACGGTTAACACGGTTAGCATTATTTAGCCGATTTAGTGGACACTTGTTAACGGTTAACCGTTTTCAGTACTTCCAGTTAACCGCTAACTTAGCATTAGTAAAAATAGTTAACGGCCACGAATCCCTAGTTGGAGTGCTTTTTTTTAAATCTCGCGACGGTGAAGTTTGAAGCAAATTTTATTTTTTAAAACTGTAAAATTAAATAAATAGATGGACCTAACCTAGTTTAAAAATTTGAACATAACTAAACAAAATTTGTTAAACTTGATTTAAAATATTTTTTTTAATTTTTTGAATTGATCGATTTTTTGTCAATAAAAAAATTGCTCCAAACTTCACTCTTCCTAAATCTCTTCGTTTAGGAAAATTTCGCATTGGAAAAGTCTTTGTTCACTGAATTGACCATACTCAAAGCGGACTATACTAGCCCTTTAAGAATTTATGGAGGAATTTTTTTTTTTAAAATACTCTTTATGTTGTTTTAAGTCAAGTCATTTCTTTGATTTTTTAAGGCAGTCTCAAATTATTACAGAAAAAATGACTGAAAAATATAGTGATGTCAAGTGAATATCAAGTATAGTGATGTTTTATTTTAAAATTAACTAGACAACCCAGATTACGGTAAACGGCCGGGAACAAATTTAAAAGATTTGAAAAATAATCACTATTTAAATCTTGATATGGTAAATTAGGAATCGAATGGTAGAGAAGAACTCTCCTTAAAAGCATCAATTTTTTCATAATAGTAATCAGATAAATCTAAAATCAATGAAATTTTTTACTTTGATTATCTTCGCTACAGTGACACTTCTGGGAAATATCATTTAGAAAATTTATTTGCGTATAATATGAAAAGTAAATAAAAAAGTAATTGACTGAGACGACAAAGGTTGCAAAATTTAAGGGAAAAATATGAGAATTTATGTAACCCACAAAGCCTTTTCTTCCAAACACAGCTTTATTGAAATTGTTATTGAGGTTTTCTAATCTTGGTTTGCGTTTTCTAGTTTTTTGGATCAAATTTTGCAATTTGTGACGTCTCTGGTAATTAGTGTTGGGTAACGGCCACGCGGCCAACTGGCAGGTCATTTTTTCAATTTGGCCTTTTGCATGGCCGCCTAGGAAATTTAAATTCTTAGCTAAGATCAACACTTTTATTAAGCTTAAAACAAGGAACTCTATAAGTTGGGGCAGAATTTTATTTAAAAGTTAGTAAATTTTAAGCTTCAGAAGTCTTCTGAAGTTTTGAAAAAGTTTGGCCGTGCCCAACACTACTGGTAATGGTGTGTTTTTTAAAAGTGTTAAAATAAGTAAAATCCCAATTAAAAAACCCTTTAAAACAAAACTTTGCAATTTCGATATCAGATTCGGAATCTGCGTCCCAAAAAAAACTAAAAATGTACTTTAAAAAAACATTTAGAATTTATAAGATATTGTCTGTCAAACTTTGGATAATGTTTGAAAGTTCACATAGCCACCCAAGGGCTTCATAAGCTGTCAAATATGACCAAGGATCTAATTTATTTAATTTTATAGAACGCATCCTAAATAAAAGGAAAATGTTAAAAATGAATATGACCTAGTCCTGACCCTCTCGGGTTATCGAGTCAAAAAAGATCCACCACACCATTTTTTAATTTCCTGGCGCAGCCACTGTTATACAGATATAACCATATCCTAAATCTCTCAAAATCCTAATTATGCTGATCTGAAGGGAATTGAGTATCTGGACTCGCCATCCAACGTTCTAATCACTAAAATATCATGTAGACGCGCTTTATTTTTAGTATTCATAGAATAATGCGAGATCGAATGATCTATCAACAACCCACGGCACAATTATTTAATACCCAAGAACGTTTTTTCATGTTAGAGCGGTTCAACTGATAAAAAGGTCGGAAATTAGGTTAATTATTTGAAAAAAATTAAGAAAAAAAAGAATACGCATATATTTAGGTAAACTTTGATTTTATTTTTTTGAAAAAATTAACACTTAATATTTAATTTGTTTTGGATTAGTTATTCTTAATTGATACATTATAGCTAATTTTTTAGCTATTTTAATTGAGCATGGGAATTTTTTTTTTATTCATGTATAGAATTTTTCGGTTCATGGGGGATAGTCCACATTTGGATTAACACCTTCTAAATAAAAGATTAGCGTACCTTTTATCGATTCCAAGAATAGTTCATTAAAAATTCAGCGAGACCTCATTTAATATTAATCCCTCTAGGTGTAAAGAGATTAAAAAAATTGCAAATTTAGAAATTATGCATAATTTTACTGCAAGTACCTTTTTTATTCTTCTTTGGTTCAAAGAGGATCATTGTCAATAATCAACTGATTTGAGAATTTTAACATATTTCAAAATGATTTGCTCTTAATTCCGATCAATCTTAATAAAAATCATTAGTTTTTAGTTTCAATCATAATCATCCAAGTATTTTACTTAAAATTCAAGAATACCTTTGTATCAAATACAAACAATGTTTGGAGTCGAGCTGACTAGTCACGGGGAATTCGAACAAGATTTCAATGTTCCTCCACAAAAGAAAACATACGATCGTGGCATTTTTTTATGTAAAATTGCCGATAATTAATTTCTTAATTCGGATAATTTCAACTTTCTTGCTAGGGATTATTACCGAAAAAATATTCTGCTTTCAAAATTTTTACATAGAGTATTCTAAAATTGTATTTTTTTACATAATTTACTTTTTCTATTTTTTGATTGGTTAATATTGACCAATCACATATGTTATTGAAAATTATAATAAAATTTTTCTATTTTTTTTTCACACTTATCTTTGATTTCACACATGAGTTTCACACTAAACATTTAAGATATATCAAAGTCGGGTGGACTATCCCCCTGCTCCCGAATTTTTCTTGGTTTTACTTCCTATCTTTTTAACACAATGTTAAAGGATTATGATATATTAGGAGAGTTTTTTAGAGAATCGCTGAAATTTTAAATAATAAGATAAACCTTTACTTGAGATGCAACTTTGATAGAGATTTTTTATATAAACAAGATATAATTTACTGGGCTGAGCCCCTCTGACTTTTAAAAAAGGGGGGCGCAAGAATGTGGAATGTTATGATTAAAATGTGAAATCATTACTAATAAAATGTCTTGTTTGCAAGGATAGTTTTGTTAAAAAGGCCCATATGAAATATTTTAAAATAAAAAACAACTTCGAATCTACAAGCCTGGTCATTGAAAAGTTCCAAAACTGGACGTTCAGTTTTGGAACTAAATGCCTTCGGATTTGGTGAACCATGGTCAAGTTTTCAACTGTAGTCCTTTTAATCAGTGACGTAGTTAGACAGTTTCAGAAGTAGAGACTCAACCAAATGGGTCTCAAAAATAGACGAAAATTCATAATTATTTTTAAACATTTGTAGAGATATACGCAATATTTGTAAAGGTGTTTGTTAAAAATATAAAATATTCATGACCCAAAAAATACCGGAAAGTTTTATCCAACCCTGGTTTGCCGTAAGGACGCTACGCCACTGATTTTAATATTCCAAAAATAAAACATCTTTGAATAAAAAAATTTAGCTTTAAATTATTTGTAGAAAAAATTTGAAAAATTTCATAATTATTCCTATAAAAAAATAAAAAATTCTGACAGTCTCTCAAGCATTAATAAATGAATTCAAAAATATTTTTTTTAATTTTTTGCATTTTGTCTTGGTCTTTGGTTGTAAATTCACAATGTCCAGGATGTTGCTCAATATATAGAACTACATCTGGTGGTTTGACATGTGTATGTCCGCCTGAGTGTATATGTTACTCGCCATTACGGTGTTTTTGTCCACCTAATTGTGGCTGTGGTCCATTTGGATGTGTTGGCTAAACAAACTTTCTCGAATGAATTTTTTTAATAAAATTTGAAATGAATATCATTATTTTTTTTTTCGGTTCACTTATCTGAAAATCTTGTAAGAAACTCAACAGAGCGTTAAATTTGATGATTTTTTCTAAGAACAAAGATCATATTCCACCCGATGTGAATATTGTAATTAATCTCTTTTCTTGATTAAACCAAGGATAGGCAGCAACCAAAATATTTTAATTATTCATCTAAAAGTATGTAATAAATAATCGTTTCTCTATAAAATTCAAGACTTAAAAACGAAATTCTCAAGCCATTATAATGAATTCAAAAATAATTTTTTTCATTTTTTGTTTTTTGTGTGTGTCTTTGGTTGTAAATGCACAATGTCCTGGATGTTGTTCATTGACAAGAACTGAATTTGGTGGTTTAAGATGTCAATGTCCCCCTGAATGTGTATGTTTCTCTGCAACTAGATGTTCATGTCCACCTAATTGTGGTTGTGGTCCAACAGGATGTGTCGGTTAAATTAAACCTAATTTTCCAACTGACATCTCATTCTTAAAACACACAAGAATAACTTAAAAATAGTTAATATAGTTACGATTTAATAAATATTTATGTTAAAATATTCTTTATACAATGGCTGAAATTTAAACGAGAATAACTCAAACACATTCGTTTACTAAACACTCCCCATTCGAAATATAATTTATCCACACTCATTTTGAAATTAACAAAAAATATAAAAAAAAAATTGATTTAAACAACCCTCCAAAATAGAAAAAATTAAACAAAAAAAAAATGAATGTCATAAAACTACGTGGTTTACCATGGTCTTGCACATGCGAAGACGTTGTTAAATTTCTAGACGGGATTAAGATCACCAATAAGCCTTCAAATGATCCGGCGAATGATTCAAAAATTCCTAGTGTTTATCTAACAACTAACGCTGAGGGTAGACCATCAGGCGAGGCGTTTATAGAACTAGTAGACGAAAGTGATGTAGAATTGGCGTTGAAACGTAACAACGCGACCATTGGTCAGCGATACATCGAAGTATTTCGATCAAATGAAGAACAATTGAGTAAGCATATAGAAGAGTCTGTGTCGAATACGAGCAATTGGTCCGATCCGGTAGTGAGACTCCGTGGTCTACCGTACGGGTGTACCCAAGAAGATATCCTTACATTTTTTGACGGTTAGTAAAATTTTTCTAATTTTAAAAATGGGCAATTTTTTTTGGGTCTAAAAAAACTTGTTTCTTTAAAAACAAAAAACTTCTTTTAAATTGGGTGATTTTTAAGGGTTAAATATAGCTTTTGATGGTATATTGATGGTTATTGATTTTTCGGGACGGTTTAACGGGGAAGCATTTGTACGATTCGATAACATTTTAGATGCAAATAAAGCATTGGAAAGACATAAACAAAAAATTCAAAACAGGTTGGTTAGTTTAATAAAATGAAAAATCGCAAAAAAAATCTTTCTTTCGGGACTTTACGGGTCAAATCTTAGGGTCAAATTAAACTCAACTTTAATTTTGTTTTATATCAGGTACATTGAAGTGTTCAGAAGTACTAGTGATGAAATGAATTATTACTCATCAAATTCAAACACATCACGTTCAAAACAATCAAACAAAATAAACAAACGAAACTCAATGAACAACAATTTTGATTCGTACAATAACAATCGACAAATGGCAAACGATTTTAATAATCGAAATCGTCAAAAACCGTACTCTAGAAACGGGCAACAAAATTTTCAGAATAGGCCTAGAAATCAACAAAATGGGGGTATACCACCATTAATGGCGAATTATACAGATTTTTCAAACGATCAATTTGGTTTCAATAAGCAGCGACCATCTACTCCTCCGTTTCCAAAGAAAAATCGAAACCGAACAGGCTTAGGTGTACGTCTACGCGGACTACCTTACTCTGTTAACGAAAATCAGATACGAGAATTTTTTCTTCCATTAGCACCAGTTAATGTAGTGCTTACAATGGGTCGTGATGGTCGACCAAGTGGTGAATGTGAATGTGATTTTGAAAGTCAAGAATTGGTCAATGAAGCTCTTACTTATGACAAAAAGTACATTGGAAATCGGTATATTGAGGTATTTCCATTGAGTGTAAATAAAGCTCAGAATACAATGACAATCGACTCATTGATGAAACAAGATTTTACTAATCGAAATCAGAATTATAATGATTTTAATCAGAATAATTACATGCAATTTGAGACTAGTTCGAATCCAATGCCAGTGCCACCACCACCACCTCTAATGCAAACACAACAAACTAACATGACATCGTTGCTAGGACCTGTACCGCCTCCACCACCGCCACCATTGGGTCAAATGGGAACGAACAATATTAATGAAATGATATTTGCCGATATGGCTAAACAAATGACACAATTGTATAGTCAATTTCAAACACAACAACAACAGTATTATGCTCAAGCTGGATTAAATATGATGAATCAAACCGGAAATAATAATAGGAGATTTTAAAGTCAGCCTAAATTTAAAAATTTTAAATTTTAAAAATTTAATTTTTTCTTTTGTTTATTTTTTTTTGTTCTTTGTGTTATTTTATGTCTCTTTTTTTTTTCGTTTTTTTTTGTTTAAATAAAAAAATCAAAGTAGATTGCTTTATTTAATAAATTAAGCGAGTTTTTGTTTATGGCTAACTTGGTAATGAGAGGCAGATCAAATCACCAAGTCATGTTAATTGCCTCTTTTAGGCATAAAATACCAATTAATATCTGATATTTCAAAAGAGAAATTAAAGACTGTTAAAATCAGGAAAAGTCTAGTAAAATTTGAATGGACAGGCCGTAATTTACATATTAACGCAATAAAAAGGAAGTCAATAGTTGTAAACCAATTTTAAAATCGTTTAAAACCAATCAACCAAAGCTTATGTTACACCAACGACACTAATTAAATAAAAAGCATATAAATTAGAAACAACATCCTAGCGTATACTCCTTAGTTGATAGCTTGCGGTCCGAGTAGAAAAAGACAGAGGATCAGATTATTCAATTGAAAACTGGTGTTGTTCATAAACGAAGTCCCCCATATGTTTTATTAGATAATCGATTGAAAGAAATATTGAAAAAATATTCCACAGATAATTTTCAATCAATTTACGATAATTTGTCATTGATCTTAGAATTTAGAATTTTGATTATTTGGAACATTAAATTACAACTTGAGATGACAAGATGATTATATGGATGAAGATGGTAAAACGGAAAAAAGCACATACCTGTTCTTATGAAGATCCAAGATTTCGAAAATATGGACGATGCGTTAAATTTTCTAATGACTTTCGATGGATACAATCGGAATAGACTTCGATCAAGATCGACACATGAAGATTACACAAATTTTTTTACTGTAACGCTGCCGGTTCATGTAAAATTAGTGCTTTTATTCTATTGAGTTTCATTACATCCAATCTTAAACGAGACATACTAAAGAACAAGTCGAAATCTTAGCCAAGAGTGGAATTTTATCTGCATCAAGAATCCAAGAAAGCTTTGAGAGAAAGGGTCGACGAATTAAACCCATAAAAATTTGAAAACGATCCGAAAATACTGAACCCCTTATTTATCTCTAGTTTACTAGTACTTGATCAAATTATCAACATGGGCTATAGCTTCTGATTTTTTTCACTCAAAAGAGTCAATTACTAAAAAGTTCTCAATTAGATCGAAGATTTATATCTTATTTAAAAAAAGAAATACTCAATGCATAAACGTTGATTATATGTCGTTTCACTCAAAATATAACGAGAGAATCTCGAAAGAGAATTTTTTTGTGGATTCACTCGTCTTCACCCCTTACAAAAAAGGATTCGAGATAGATTGATAAGATTTCAAAGTGCTTATTTATTGCGAGTAACGAACAAGCCGTGATGAGCTTTATAATCAACATATACATGTGTATTGAAAATGAAAGTGCGCGAATTCAAAAAAATATTCTTGCTAGAAATTTTTTTTAAAGAGGATGGTCATGTCCAGTAGATGAAGAAGGCATGATTTTCATAGAAATACGCTTTGTAGATAAGAATGAAATTACAATAAAAAGTTATCTAAAACTAGATGACAGTTACACAGTGGAGTTGCATATTTGATATCTCTAGCAGTGAAGCCTCGACTGTTTTCACTTGCTAAGCGAACCACTAATGGCACAGACCCTTCCAAACCCCTCCTGACATAGTTCTCCGTTAATTCAGTGAGCCTGTTAGCAACTGAATGAATTTTTAACTTCTCAAGTGCCTCGTGATGAAGTACGTTTGTAGGGGTGTCGTATTTTAATTTAAGAATGGAACGAACTGCTGCATTTTGTATGATTTGAAGTTTATTTAGATTTGTGTTAGAGATTAGGTTTATACAAGGGAAGGAATAATCGAGTATTGAACCAATTAGAGCCTTGTATAGGGTCGCTAAAGTTTTTTGAGTTAAGCCCCATTTCTTGTTCGATAGTATTTTTATGACGTTCAACCTTGAGCTACATTTTTCTCTAATATTCTCAATTTGTTTAAAAAAGACCAATCTTTCATCAAAAGTGATACCCAGAAACACAGAGTCTTTAGAATACATTAAGTTTGAGCCGTATAGTTTGATGTTCAACTTAAGAGTTGAGTTAGTGGCTTTTGTGAAGATTGTATAAGATGACTTCTCGACCGAAACCTTCATTTTCCACTTAACAAGCCAGGGTTCCAGCTCTTTGAGATATTTGTTAACTTGACCCTCTATTGAATTGTTTTTTTTGAAAATGAAAAAAGTTACGAGGTCGTCAGCATATAAAAGAGAGTAACAGGTGTTTTCATGATCTCATTTGGGAATGTCGTTTATAAAGATATTGAACAGAAGTGGACTTATAACTGAACCTTGTGGTACACCAGCTTTAATGTTGAAAAGTTGACTTAAGACCCCATTAACGTCGACCTGAAAGCGCCTATTGCTTAAGAAGGATTTAATCCAGGTGATAAGTTGACGGGGTAAACCCATACCTATTAATTTGAACAATAGACCTTCGTGCCAGACTCTGTCGAAGGCTTTGGAAATGTCAAAAAAGCGACAACAAACTTTTTTACCCCTATTGAATATAACATTCGAAAATGAATAAAGGAAATAAATTCATCAGACAATTATCTTGTCATAACTTATATTTTGATATTTTAATAATATTGAAAATAAAATTCATTCATAAAATATCAAATAAAGACGTTCACCATTTAACATTACAATTTCCTCATCTCTCATAACCCTTTTTTCACGCCGGACTTCAATAACCATTTTTTTTATTTTTAGCTTTTTTAGACTAATCAATAATGAGTCATAACCGCGATCATCATAATAATAGGCAAAACTACTATAATCCATATCATAGAACTAATCCAAACCAGAACAGACACAAAGAATTTCATAAAAGACAAAATTCAATCAAACTAAATGACACTAATGCTTTAATTTACATCCATCCATGGTCGTCCTATAACCAAGCTTATCCTTTTATGGTCAAACCAAAAGAGCTTGGAATTCTTTTAAGTGAAAGTATATTCAACTAATTCCACTTTTTATTTAAATCTGACTGACAGAAATTTCTTTAGAACGAGTTCAAGAAATTGAGTCTAAAAATAACAAAAAAGAAGATTATGAAAAATATCAGGGTATCAAATATTTAGGTAGACTATTAAACTTTGATTTGCGTATGACGATCTTGATAAAAAAAATTATCTCTTTAGCTTTGCCAAATGATTGTGACAACTTAAATTATGACCTAAGACTAGGTATAGAAAAGTTTGTTCAACATATACCTCATCAAAATGGAATTGACAACCTTCTAAAATGGATTTTAGAAAATAAACACAAAATATGTCAAAATGACACTAAAAAGCCTTTAAAAACAGATTTTGTTTGTTGGAGGGGTCTATTGACCACAATGTCCGTTTCACCGTACGATAAAAATAAAGACTGGATGTTCTCGATTATTCTTCACAGAGGAACTATTTACATGTGTGAGATTGAAACTGAGAGTCATAAAAACGAAAGACTTAATCCAGATGAGCGGACGAGGTCATTTACTTATTGGGGACACAAGTTCGAGACATACATTACTACTGGTAAATCAGATTAAGTTTTATAAGAATTAAGTGGGTCTGTGGCGCAATGGATAACGCGTCTGACTACGAATCAGGAGATTGCAGGTTCGAGTCCTGCCAGACTCGGATTTTTTTTATTCTCAAAAATAAACTTTACTTTTCCAAGATCTTCCAGGTGAAAAACCAAGTGGTCCAGACGAAGTACCCGATCCGGAAAATAATTTCTCAACCATAATCAGTAACCAAATTGGCGAACATTCGCTCATGTACGGAGCAGAAATCGACTGCTGTATTCATGATAAACACCATCAACTAAGTGATTACTGCGAAATAAAGACATCCCGTGGTGAATCTGTCAATGATCTAAATTTTAGAAAAAATTCAAAATTTTTAAAATGGTGGATTCAAAGTTATCTTGTTGATATTAAATTGATCAAAGTTGGTCTTAGGACTGATGATGGTATAATCAAAAAAATTATTGATTGTAATGTAAATGATTTATTAGACCCCAAGAGGGTAAGTTTTATATTCAGTGGTTATCATAAACTTTAACTTTCTGTTTTTCCCAAGTGGTGGAAAGAAAACATTTGTCTTAATCTAATGAAAGAAACGTTGGATTGTATTAAAAAATTTTGTACCCAAGAAGACCACGTTTACATCGCATCGAGGGACATCAATGCCGACACAATCCGAATCTACAAGACTCAAAAAGACTCGGAAGATTTTACAAAAAATTATTTTTTACACCAATGGTACACTAAATCTATCTAAAAATGTTTAACTTTTTATTAGTGAATAAAAAATTAAAAAAAAAAAATATTTTTTTCTAAAATTCATTAACTATACCAGCAGTTAATGCCATTGAGTAAAATAAACTGTTTTTATTGAATAACAAATTTTTAGGTGTATCGAACTCAATGATACTTCCTTTATCCAAAACAATAATCCGATCCGAATCCATAATTGTGTTTAAACGATGAGCTATTGTTAACATTGTACAATGGGAAAATGAGTTACGTATAGTCTCTTGGATTATGTCGTCAGTGTGATGATCAATGGCGGCAGTAGCTTCGTCTAGTAACAAAATTTTTGAGTTTCTTAACAATGCTCGTGCTAGACATATCAATTGTCTTTGACCGACGCTCAGGTTTTCCCCACCCTCGGAACACTCGAACAAAAGTTGACCATCGAGTTTTTCAATAAACGGTTTTAAATGAGCTTTTTCCAAAGCAGACCATATCTGTTCGTCCGTTGATTGCTCAAAAGGGTCCAAATTCATTCTTAAACTTCCCGAAAAAAGCACCGGATCTTGCGGGATAATTGTTAATTTTTGCCTCAAGTCATGCAAACCCATTTTGTTTATGTTCATTCCATCGATTATGATCTCCCCTTCTTTACTTTCTAAAAGTCTGAATAAGCCCAAACTTAAACTACTTTTACCAGCACCGGTTCGGCCAACAATCCCAATCTTGAAAGAAAAGTTAATAAAAAATTCCATTTGTAAATCTAAGGAGATACCTTTTCGGACGGTTTTATCTCACAATTGATCGATTTTAAAGCATAATCCAAGTCTTCACGGTACCTGACAGAATAATCTTTGAAAGTTATCTCTCCATTATTCGGCCAGTCTGAACACGGTTTATAACTTTTATTCTCCCAATCGGCTTCTTGTGGTGTTGTAGAGTACTCTTTAATACGTTCAACGCTTGTCATGTTTGATTCAAATTCAGCAGCACATTTTACCGCGTATCTAAGCATACCCGATATCTTTGAAAACAAAAAAATTGAAAATCAAATTGTAAATTTTGGCTTTTAACTTACGTTTAGGGCAAATGTAATTGAAAGTCCGATTATTCCTGGTGAGATGGAACCTTTAGCGTTTATGGCAAATATAGACGCTGCTAACGTTAAAAAGTTCCCGATTCCTTCCATTGCTATTGCAGACCACCTGAATGAAATAAAATGTTAAGTTTTATGGAATGCTTTAAAAGTTTTATGAAGTACCTATTAGTGACCATGCTTGGATAAAAAAACATATTGTTGTCATCTATCTTCTTTTCTATGATACTTATGAATCTTTTTTGCGCCTTGTAGGCTTTGATTGTAGTGATTCCGTTTAATGTTTCACCAAAATGAGAGAATATTGGAGATTTACTAGCCGAGTCTAATCGTTTAAGTTTACTTGATGAAGCGACATAGTACCTCTTTTTGAACAAAAAGTTAATCTCTTAAATAAGTCTATTTTAGAAACTTACTTGAAGAAAAAAGTAGACTAAGATCATAGGTGCTAGTACACTCAAAAATAATGGAGTTGAAATCGAAATGACCACTATTGCAGTTAGAACATCGAATAAACAATACGCGATATCCTTAAACGAATAAGGTAAAACTAATTCTAAACTAGTTGCGTCTTTGCTGAATCTGTTTAAGATACGACCAATGGGTGTCGATTCAAAAAATTGCATTGTACTTCTCATAATTGACTTTAACATACCCTCGTGTAAATTTCGACACGAGTTCATTATCATTTTGACACTGACTAACTCGGCGACCAAAGAAAAGAAATCTAAAAAAAATTTTAATGAAAAATTTTTTTATTTAAGGTGCGCGCGGAGACAAACTTCCACATCTTTATCTGAACATGTCACTTTTGACATCATAGCTGTATTCTACGACCCAAAAAAACCTAAGGGATCAATTTTTAGATGGGGGTGAAAAATCAAGAATTTTACCCCTACCTCTCCGCTTTTTGGTACCAAGTGTAAAAAAATTTAAAACCCTGGAGCAAAACATGTTTTTAAACTCTCTAAAACTTTTTATTCGATTTTTAAAAAAATGACCCGATTTCACACATTTAAAGCAAAAGTAGCCCCATAGGTTTATGTAGACTCGTCTCTTGTTGATGCTAGATTGTAGAAAAATACGGAGGGGTAGGGGTAAAATTCTTGATTTTTCACCCCCATCAAAAAATTGATTCCTTGCGGTTTTTTAGGTCGTAGAATACAGCTATGATGTCGAAAGTGACAATGTCAGAAAGTGTGGACGTTTTGCTCCGCGCGCACCTTAAATCTCGTAAAGAAATTTACTTTGGGCTAAACCTAAGATACCGTATATTAGAATCCGGTATCCTTTAGTTAGACTATCGCCAGATTCACTTATATTCGAGTTTGTCCATTCGGTTAACCAAAAACTAGACAAAGCATAGAACACGTTCATTAAAGCGTAACAAATCAAAAAAAGCATTGTTAAAGGTAACGATGATGATTTAAAATAAGAAATAATAGTCTTAAATTTTAAATTTCCAACTTCGATTTTTTCACTCTCAATTAACTTCCCGGTTTCTTCATCATCGTCTGCTTCTTGTATAATAGCTTCAATTTTGTCATCAACATGACTTTTGTTTTCCTCATCTTGTGATTTTTTACTTTCACTTTCATTAACAAATGAGTTGCTTATGAATTTTGAAAATTTTCCGTCTTGTTTCATCAAGTCAGTGTAAGAACCGACTTCGATTATATCACCTTGTTCGAGCATTAAAATTGTGTCAACTTCTGGCAAGAAATTGATGGAATTTGTGACTAAAATTCTTGTTTTATTTTTCAAGATTCCGTTGTGTCCAATTACATTGTCGAATATGTGTTTACCAACATGAGCGTCAACTGCACTTAAAGGATCGTCTAGTAAATAAATATCCGAATTGTTATAAACAGCCCGACTTAGACTTATACGTTGTTTTTGACCACCTGATAAATTGATACCTTTTTCTCCTATTTCGGTTTTATCACCGGCTGTTAGAATCGATAAATCGGTAACTAAGGCACATGATTTGAGGACTTTATTGTAGAATGCTTCGTCGTAGGGTGTTCCGAATAGAATGTTTTCTTTGACTGTTGCATTTTGAATCCAGGCTTGTTGTGGAACGTATGAGATTGAACCGTCTACGTTTAAGTAACCGGTTGTTTTGTTCATTTCGCCTAGGATTGAGGATAAGAGTGACGATTTACCTGAACCAACTTTACCAACAACTTCGAAAAAAAAAATTAAATTTTAAATCTTTTAAAATGGAAAATTTTTTATAAATACCGGCTATTAGTTTTCCGCGAGGTATGCTCAAGTTAAGGCTTGAAAAATAAAAGTTTTTAAAAAAAAAATGATGTGTCAAGTAGAAGGTGAGAATTTCCATAAAGTAAGAAAGACACAAGCTTGGTTGAACAAGTTTAACAGTGGTGATACTAGCCTTCGAAGGAAAAAGAGGTTTATAAGACCAGTGAGTTTCAATCAGGACGCCCTACGTACGGCACTAGAGAGGAACCCCCGGGTTAGCAATCGCTAATTATCAAGTGACTTTAACACTTCACAGTTCGTCACCTTAATTTGATCCATAAAGTTAATAGACGCTGCCGAGTTGTTCCACGCGAAGGTAATGTTCTGCGTTTGGTCGAATTGCCAAAGGGTCATACACTTTGAACTGGTTGCTGATGGTCGTACAATAAATGCAGGCTTTTATTGTGAACAATTGGAACAAATGTATGCTTCACTTCAAGCTAAAAACCCTTCTTTGATCAACCGAAAGCTTGGCTTGTTTCTTAAAGATAACGCAAACCCGCATACCGCTCGAAAAACCATTGAAAAAATTGAAGAGCTGGAATGGATTGAACTTCTCCCTCATCGAGCATATAGTCCCCTTCTGATTATCATCTTTTCCGCTCTATGACTCATTTCCTTATAGGACGGACTTTTACTAAAGATCAAGTCGAAGCTGGGCGCATTGAGTTTTTTAGCTCAAAAAGCCATGAATGGTACAAGAGAGGTATCGAATTGCTCGCTGATAGATGGCTAAAGACCTTAGAGCATAATGGTGTATATTTTGACGATTAGAGATTTATTTTAATAAAATAAAAAAAACGAATATTACAGTGTAAGTCCGAACTTTTTAACTTTGGAGTCAGAGTCGGGACACAGAGCCTCTTCTCTTTGAGTAAAGACCCATAATATAGACTTCGTCTCAGACTCAGACTCTAAGGTTAATAAGTTCAGACTGACACTGTAAGCTGTGTTAATGCAGAGTTTTTTCAGACGCTTATGGAAGGTTAAACAAATTTTGTTAAGGTTGGTTAAACAATAATTGTTTTTAATTCAACTTTGAATCATAAAATAAAAAACCAAAAAAATTACTTTCTCAAAAAAGCATCTTGTGAATATTTACTCCATGAAAAAGTAGCTTTTTCAAACAAAATAGCATTCTCGGCATCTTTTTCATAAGAAATTTGTCCATCATCTATTTCTTCCAAGAACAAAAATTTTTGAATACGTTTCAATGAAACCAAAGTCTACAACAACAAAAAAAAATGAATCAAAAAAATTTTTTAAAAATCATTTTTTACTTGTATAAAGTTCGAAATAGCAGGTCCGATCAAAAACAGTGGTAATCGAATTGTGTTGAACAGTGAAAAACTAACATACGCCACATTCGGTGTCAATACATTACCACTTATATAAATATAAGTCAATAATGAAAAGAATGTTACAGCAAATGTTGTGAATCCAAAACTAAAATTGAAAAAACAATATGAAATTGATGCTCGATGCAAAACTTTGAGCTCTTGATTTCGTATTTTATTGATTAAATTTTCGAATGAAATTTCCCATCCGTAAAACTTTATAACCTTAATCCCGTTTAGGACTTCGTTTAAAATTTTCATTTTAGAATCCTTGAACTTTAACTTCCGTGTTTCGGCTTTACTGTAATGTCCCATAAAAATCGAGTTCAATGGCACCAAAACAGCCATAGCACCCAAACCAGCAAACACAGCTGGGCCTAAATAGAACCATAAAATAACCGAACTGAGAATCACTTTTATCGGACCAGACCATAACTGATGACCATACATTGACAACTCAACGAATATATGAGTATTAACTTGCATTAGATTAAGAATTTCTCCAGTCGTTGCTTTACGTCTTGATTCAGTTGAAAGTCTTAAACTTTTTTTATAAATTAGATTCATTAGAGCTGAACGTGTTCGAACACCAGCTAAAAATGCGTAATTAAAGTTATGATTTTGACATAAGCTTAGAATTATCAAACGGATGAAAAGTAATATCGCAAAAAAGTATCCAACCAATTTTGGGTACTTGTCATTCGACACAAAATTTATAAGACCACTTAAAAAAGTTAAAATTTAAAAAATTTTTCTTTTATAAATTATTGGTATGTTACTCTAAAATAAGGGGTCCGGTTAGGTCTAAAAGATCATGACTTAATACCAAGACTGAAGCGATTAGAATATTTTTCAAATGAATACGAAGGATGCAAAGACCAAGAGACGGTCTTTTACCATCATTGAACTCGACTTTTTCTTTCTAAAAAAAATAATGAAATAATTTTAAGGTTCGGCCCGAGCAAAACGTCTACAATATCTGAATTCGTCATATTTGACTTTTTAACGTTAATCTACGACCTCGAAAACCACTAAAAATATATTTTTTAATGGGGGTAAAAAATTGAAAATTTTGAACCTTCCCTCCCGCTTTTTGCAGCCACACATCAAGGTGCTTTATTTAAACGTTTGAGTAAACATTATTGGAAAAAGCTATAATTGATGTAAAGATATGTTTTGAAAGCTAAAAAGCTACGATTGATGCTGGAACCACTGTCGATGGGGAAATAAAATTCCATAAAGCTATACGCGGGTGAAAACGGTAAAAACAAGGGAATTTTTCGGTCAAACCGCATCTCTTCCTAGGGGAGCCACAATACTCAAAATTTTTTTGTACCTGCTTATACAAGAGGCGATTCTCTACAAATCTCAGGAATTTTTTTTTTCATTTCATTTTTCATTTTTGTATACTAGTGGACGAAAAAAGCCATAAAAATGAAAAACCAAAAAAAAAGGGGATTTACCACTTTTTGACCTAAAATTCGGAATTTTCGCACAGAAAAACCCTAGAAAACATATATATTTTTATATAAAGTTAATTCGTTTGGTGTTTAACTAAAACGGTCTTTTTGCACCCTTTTTAGCGCCCAAAACCGATTTGTAAAAATAAAATGTTCACTATCGAAATATATATGTTTTCTAGGGTTTTTTATGCGAAAATTCCGAATTTTAGGTCAAAAAGTGGTAAATCCCTCTTTTTTTGTTTTTCATTTTCATGATTTTTTTCTTGACGTCTGGCTGCTAAAAGCGGGAGGATAGGGTCAAAATTTTAAACTTTTTACCCCCATTAAAAAATATATTTTTAGGGTTTTTTGAGGTCGTAGATTAACGTTAAAAATTCAAAAATGACAAATTCAGATAGTGTAGACGTTTTGCTCGGACCGAACCTTAAAATTGAAGGAAAAATACCAATTCGAACTCTTCGTGATGGTTAAGACTTTTTTTGGACACGGATCGTTTTTTCATGTCATAGCTTGTCTTTAAACGATTCCATTCTTGCTCAAGTTCTTCACCAACGTCTTTTGATGAATTTTCTTCATCAAAACCCCATACATCGTTTGTGTCCAAGTTTTTTTTATACCCTTTGTAAATGAGTCTATGGAAAAGTTTGTTATAAATTTTATTTTGGTCTTTAGTTTAAGATTTTACTTGCTAATCCATGTAAATGTGAGCCATGATATCAAATTAGCGTTCGATTCAGGATACAATTTCTAAAAAAACAATTATGATTGCAACATTTAGACTTTATGAGTGAAATTTACTTTATTTATTTTTTCTTTGTGTTCGGAAAAGAAACTAAGAAACCAATTAAAAATTATAAATCCCAATGTTGACACAAAAACCCAAAATTTGAAATTCTTAAACGAAAAGTTTTAACAACTTTCTTAGAACTAAAATTTAAACTCACTTTATTTTGAGGAAAATTGATTAACTTTGAGCGTAGAGTAATGGAATAGCTGATAATTAAAATGGTCCAATAGAGGGTTACAATGATACTAAATTTTTGACCATTTCGATTGAATATAAAATTTAATAAAATTACATAAACCTGAAAAAAAAAAGTTTAAATTTATTTAATTGAATTTTGAATTTATGTAAAACTTACGAATGAAATTATAAGAATAATGGAACGAATCATATCGACTAAATAAACGTTAGATAACTTGAATGATTCGATTAGTTCGGTTAAAAAAAGACCTAGCTCAAAACCGATCAATAAAAAACATACAACCTAAATATTGAAAAAAATTTAAAATTGTAACCCTGACTAACAGGGGTGAATTAAACTTTAGGGATAAACTTTTTCCTTAAATTATTCATTTAGATATGATGGATGGATTTTTTTCAATAATTTTTGTAGTGGACTAGGAACTCTGTCCAGTAACTGGTAAGGCCCTCTACAGATAGGCTGAACACGGTGTGTAACATCCAATAAAGGAAATACATTTCCAGGTCGAGTATGTTGGTTTGTGATTTATCACTACGCGGACCTGGTTGTACCCTTTCATACTAGTTGCTATGTGTTACTAATTAATTGCAATATTAATGAACATAACTTGATTTTTTGATCGAAAAAATTTTTTTTTATTGACCTTTCCCCTGCCCTTCTCTTTGTAGAACAATAGTTGATAACCTTTTCTGAATGATATCTCAGCTATTTGATCATGAATCATATATAATGGGCATATGTTCTGAAAGCGCATATTCTAATCTACAAGATAATGTGTTTAATATTGCGGGAAAAAAATAATGTGTGATTTTATCCTAGGAAAAAAGCGGATGCATGAATTTAATATAAAAAGATTTTCAAAATTTTCCAAAATATGACCAAATTAACGGCTAAAATCGACTTTTTATAGGAACATGTTCTTAGATAAGAGAGATATATAAGGATAACGAATTTTTGGTCAAAAATTCCAAATATCCTGATCTTAATGATTTTTATGAATTTTTTCGGCCTTTACTGGACTAAAAGTAAAACGAAAACGAATAAACTAAAAAATTATTTTTTCGAAATATTTTAGGGTTATTTTGGGACGCAGATCCCGAATCTGATATCGAAATAGCAAAACTTTGATTGTGTAGAAGTTTTGAATCGCCGGTACCTTATTTTGAAGACTTAAGAATTAGCTACTTACTGGTATAGTCATCTTGACAGGTTCTGTACCCTAGGTTGTATGTATAAGTACGTAGAGGAACAAAATTCTCTATAAGTTTAGAGGCAAAAGTCTAAAAATCTTTAAAATTACAAGTTTTGTAATGAAAATCCATGATAATGTAAATTTAGAATTGTATTTTTTGAACGATAAATAAACTGAGATTGGTGAGTATATAAACAAGACTAGACATGGTATCCATATAAGAATAGTTTTGTGAAAACATGACGTAAAATCCGGACTATTCGATATAATTAGAGACGAATTCTAAAACAAAAATATTAAAATTTTTGAGATGTAGAACAATCACAGCGTTACAAATTTTACGCTGCAAGTGTTATAACCAAGTCTTACCCATAATGGAGTATCACAAAATTCAATTTTTGGTTTCTCCATTTGATTATTTATCTAAAACAAAAAATAAACTTAAAATCATTAGAATTTTCTAAAAATAAGTGTTAAAAATAAATATGAACCAGGGTCTAAATTGAGAGATTATAAAATTATTTTTTTATGTCAACGCCAAAATCCTTGTCGCTTAACTTATGTTTTTTTCAATACTGTTCATGTCACAAGTTATTTATAGGAGTTTATGATTATGGGAAATTTATTGCGTATTTTTTATCTTTAGTGGAAAAAATACTTTAAAATCAGCAAAAAAGTGACGATAAGAACCATTTTTCTTATCGTTATATGTAATTAGTTGAATGTATGTTCTAGGCTTTTAATTAACAATAAAAGAAAAAAAGATAACTTTAATCTTAATTACTTTTTTTAAAGTGTCTTGTTTCAAATGACCAATGTCTTAAAACAAAGTTTATAAACAAGTATATTTTAATTACTGTCCAATAGATTATTTATAAACAGATTTGACCTTTTTTTTTTGGATGAATAATCGACTCGAAATAAAACTAATCTCGCTTAAAAAAAGTAAATCATTGACCCATATATTTGTAAAAAATATTACAACAAAATAAAACAAAATATGACGAGCATGTCAACACGTTTTTACTCAAGTTTTGTAAAACTAGCACATAATATTACAGAATGAAAATATTTGTAATTCGACTTTTTTTATTCTGTTTTAGTTTTTAAACAAACAAATTTAAATTAACATTAAAATTTAGTTTGTTTTTATTTTTGTAATTTTTAAACAAAATATAACATCTTGTTTAAATACCCGCTTCATCTATAAATCATCTTGAATGTTTCATTAAAAATTTTGATGGAAATCGGACAACGTGTAGTGAATTTATAATTGAAGAAATACGTGTCAATATAATATAACGATATCATATGATACTTATATCACATGCATATTTCTATTGAATTCTATTAAAAGTTAAGATAATCTCTTCCAGACTATCTTACCTTGGAATATGTATTTTCTTCCTTTTGAAAAATCCAAAATTTATTATGATTTTATTATAGCGTACTAAATGTGCCAAAGCTTACCATACCGAACCGAATTTTTGATTATTTTGCTCGATACGCTTTGGTATAAGCCTGATCATTCAGAAGTTCCAAAACTGAACATTCTTGAACTTACATGAACGTTCACGTTCAGCCGAATACATCCGAACGTTCAAAGCTTTGAACGTTCGATAAACCGACATAAAATATCTCAACCATATAGGTCGGATTATCGTGGGAAGATTGTAGTCCATTATAGAAAATGACTTTCAAAAAATTACGACTTTGGAACACTTTTTTCAATGAGCAACAAAATTCAAAAGAGTTTTAGAATTTAATTGGGTATTTTTATTTCCAAGCAATTGAAGAGAAGTTAAAAAGCTAATGAAGGGATAATTTCCTTCATATTAGGGTTGTTAATTAAAGTTTTCAAATTCTAAAAATTTTTAAAATTTTTTGACTTGAAAGTTATTTTATAAACTTCAAAATATCAATTATTGAAGATAGACTTTGAAATATCTTTTCAAGTTTGAAAAATAAAACTTTAAACTCTGTAAAATCCTGCTTGAAATGAGAAATTCGTCGAATTATTCGACTTATGTGCGTTTATAAAGCAATTTATAGTATGTTCTCATCATTCAGAATGTCCAGGAAGATTTTTACCTTAAAAAATTCATGATTTAACGCATTTGAAAGGTCCAGAAATCAAGATTACTTTGAAATATTTGTGTTTTTTTTAAAGAACAAAATTTCAAGTATGAAATCTTTTTCTTTGAAAAAACTTTGAAGTTGAATAAATTAGCTTGAAATTTTTAAGAAAACTTTATAATTTGATGAAATAGTTCAATTAACAACCCTACTTCATATATCAATTTAATGTATGATAGAACCAGAGTTCGGGAATCGGCAATTTTGGAAAGACTCAGTCTCAATCCCAGTCTTTAACATTTCAAAGACTCGGACTCGAGTCTGAGTCTTTCGAAAAAAGTGAAAGACTTAAAATCCCAGTCTCGAATCCCACCAAAAACAAAGACTCGAGTCTTATTGGGACTGAGTCTTTAAATATTTGAAAAAACTTTTTTTTTTATTATTTTTGGCTCATTAGAAAATACTCATAAGGCCTAAAAAAATTTAATCATCTTTGCAGGAGTTGAAAATTTTGTTAAAAATTCGTCGTGAAAAATTTTATTTTTTCTGAGGTGTCGAAAAAGATTTGAAGACGTGTCATTGAGTTTGTATTTGAACGGAACAAGTGACTCTGTTATCATCTATCTATTTAAAATTTCAGCGATTTTTTACTATAATACTTTAACATTGTGTCAAAAAGATAGGAAGTAAATGAAGATAATTTCGAGACATTAAACAAAAAAAATTCCCACGCTCTCTAAATATGACACTTTTCGGTTTTCGTAAGATAATTTACAGGTAAAATAAAAATACTAAATTTCAACTTATTCGAGGTTTAATTGTTAATTGATACAAATAATTTTAGTATCTTAATTATCATTTTTCTCCTAATTTTGTTAATCAATTAATTAACTTGACAGAAAGTTTTAAGTGAAAAAAAGCATTGTGAAGTTTAGTACAAAGAATCAGAACAATTTTGAAAAATTTAAATGATATTTTTTTTGTTGGTCTTATGATGAATCTGCGCATGTAAAAAAGTGTAACAAACTTTGTTACACCATTGAGCAACCTCTGCTAAATTTATGCAAAGTTTCAGCAAAACGGACACTATTAAAAAGTATTGAAGCTAAATGCGCAATTAGACTGTAGAGTTTTTGCTCAATGGTGTAACAAAGTTTGTTCCACTTTGTTACATGCGCAGATCCGTTATAAGACCAACAGAAAACTTATTCGAATTTATTTTAACTTTTACAAAATTCGTCTAATTTAAAAAAAATAAATCGTTCCTTTTTTGTGATGATTGATCAATTCTAAAGTAAATTAAAAAATAAAAGAGAGCAAACAGTATTTCAGATACTAGATGATATTTGATTTCGAAATATAAAATTTTCAGAGTGGTGACCGATAGTTGAAAAATTACAACTTAAACAAATAATTTTAGTTGAATTTGCTCTTTGACCATCCAATACATTTGCTTTAATTTTTTGTTCTTTAAGCTCAATTTCTCAACCTGCTTAATTGTTCATTTCGGAACCATTTTTTAAGTCACCACCATTCCCATTTGGTGGCAAATGATCTCCCCATTTAGAGTTACAATGAACGGTATATAGCGCGTTCCCAGGATTTTGTGTTTTTGAATTTTACATCATCCGATGACCGAAATTTTTCTACCCTCGAGGGAATGCTACATCTCGGTCCATTGACTCGCGACTCAGCCAAGCGCTCACTGATTCATAAAATGAGCTCGCAGGCTTTCGAGTGGTGATGACTTAAAATAAAGGTTCCGAAAGGGGCAATTTAGAAGGTGTAGCGATAGGCTCTAATGAGTTATGGTACCAGCCTTTTGATCGTGATAGGAAAAAGGGTGTCAGTCAAATTAAGGCAAAAGAAAACGAATTCGAAGGACTGGAATTCGATTAATTTGGAGAAGCCTGAGGTTCTTCTCAAATTTATTTCGTTTTTTTAATAATCGTTAATGTTTTTTTTTTTAAATTAATTGTAAACTTTTTCAAAACAAAAAATAAAATCTTAGTTTATTTCTGAGTTTGATCTAAAAAAAAAAAATAAAGAAAACACGGACTCATATTATGGACTCATATCATACCTACTAAAATACGAATCCGGATTTCTTACATCTAAAACACGGTTCCTAATTTAAAACATCAAGTTTTCATTACAAATTTTAATCTAAGCAGAGTAGCTAAGCTAAAAAAAGCTAAATTTCGAATGCATATTATACGCAAGCGAAGAGGCGATTTCCTTTTTGAATCCTTTCATGGCCTGCTAATCAGCACGCGGTTGACCTGTAGAATGTAGCCAAGAAGGAAAATGTTAAATGTATTGAGAAAAATTAAATTTTTTCGGTCCTAATCAGCTTTTTAGGAAACAGTTGAAAAATCCGGATCCGTCTTTTAGGTCCAAAAAATCCACATGTTTTAGGGATAACCTAAATAATTCTTTTTTCCCATCAAAAACACCTACCCTGTCCGGCATCATGTTCCAAAAATGTCAAAAAATTACCCTCTGACTAAAATAAAAAAAGCTACAAAAAATCATTTGAAATGATGCCAATAAAAATGGAAGATTATGCTTCTGTATTCCTGATCGAGACTGAAGTAAATTTACAAAAAAATAATTTGTTCCTATTCGATGTTTTTTCGGATACACTTTCAGAATTAAAAAAGAATTCTTTAGTCTTAAAGAGCTTAAATGAATTCTCAGTCCATTAATTCAGATCTTTCTAGGTGTTCGATAGCATTCGTCAATCAGAGATTTAGGAAATACTAGGGATATGGATCACTCTGAAATAAACAAGAATTGAAGAAATAAGAGTCGTCTCTAAAAGTCTTAATGTTCACCAGATTTGAATCTCCGAAACAAATGTTATTTAAAAATATTTATTTTTATTCGTTTACCATTGAGTGGGTTTCTAGTCTTGTTTAAATTTTTTACATTGTATAACGGGTGGAAGATCGCTTACAACGTCCAAAAGACAAAGGAATGTTTTTATTCTAATTTTCAATTTCAATTTCAATTATCTCAGATATGAATAAAAAAAGCGACAAGAATAAAATATAATACGTTTACTATGAAAATTAATTGCTTTGTAATTTATAATTGAATAAAAGAAACCGAAACAGAAAAGAAAAACGATTCATGAGAAAATTTTTTTTTCAAAAACTCAAACGTTCATCTAAAAAATAATTTACAATTTAAAAGTGCAATCCTAATTAGAATTTAGAATTTAAAGACTCGAGTCTTTCGATACTTCAAAGACTTGACTCGAGTCTGAGTCTCAACTTTCACAAGACTGAGTCTTTGAGTCTGAGTCTTAAAAATAATGAGATCAAAGACTCGGATTTTGGGACTCGGTGGGACTCAGTCTGGACTCGAGTCTTTGATTTCGATTCCCGAACTCTGGATAGAACATTTTTATTAATTCACTAGTGAATCCTGCAAATTTGAGAGTGGCAATAAATTAATGTTTTTCATTTTTTTAAGAACCCGTAAATTCTTTGCATTTTTATTGTTGTTTTAGTCATTAAAGTTGTACAGTGGTTCTTGTGAAATGTAACGGTAATCTGGAAAGGAACCTTTACTTGAAACGGAAGGCGATTTAAAAGAGTTCCGTTCCGTTCCAAAAAACGAAGTGTCGTCCAAGTACCAAACTTTTAGCTTATTAAGTTTGGTCTTAAAATGCTCCTTGCTCAAAAATCTAATAATAGTAGGCATACTTATAATATCACTGATGTATTTATGTTTCTTAATGAACATTTTGAATCTAATAAAATCTAATCAGACTCATTATTATTCGTTACTGTATTGAGAGTAGTTATGACTAAGTTTGTTTTTGTCATTTAATCATTCATGGTAGGTAGGTCGTAGTCAGATTATTAATTGTTATAGTTGTTTCTGGATGGTTGACTGTTGTTCCTTCATTAGCCTTAGTAGTTGCTGGATTATTGATTGTTGTAACTTGAAATTCTTTTGTTGTAGGTGGATCTACTTCGGTAGGACTTATTTTTTTTTTAATTTTTGAGTGAATTTATTGTAGAGTTGTGAAATTTTGTAGCTTTTACTCTTTTTCATGTTTCCAAATTCCATAAAAATACATTGCAGTTTAAATCGCCTGTAGCAAAAGTAGGCATCTTGAAGTTGAGGATCAATCGGATCAAGATCAAAAAGAATTTTCTTTATAACTTTTGAATGGTATTTTCTAAACTGGTTCTGCAAAATACTAAATAATTCAACAAACATGCTAAATATTAGATGAGGCTCTGCAAAAGCTCTGTAATTAAATTGCGCAGTTGAATTAAATACTTTTTACTGACGTGCATTTTTTTGCAGTGTGCAGAGTTTTTGCAGAGCCTCATCTAATATTTGGCATGCTTGTTGAATTATTTAGCATTTTGCAGAACTAGTTTAGAAAATACCATTCAAAAGTTATAAAGAAAATTCTTTTTGATCTTGATCCGATTGATCCTCAACTTCAAGATGCCGCAAAAGTATCAAGACTTAACAAATCGGTTGTAAGAATGTTATCAATCGGTGTACTTTCATAATTTTTTAGTTCTACATTTGTAGTTTTCACTTTCCATATTCCAATATAAACATCATTCATACCAAAAACAACAAATGTCTCATTTATTATTTTAATGATATATATTTCTGATGCATGATTTTCATATGCGTTTTTGAAAACATACATCCAGGTGTAACTTTTACACGACGAAGTGAGGTATGCACAAAATTATTTTCATTAAAGGTAGAGTAAATGAAGAGCTACAAAATTATACCATATTTAGACCACCTGTGAAGTTATTTTGGGAAGAAAACTGAGTTTTCACTTTTGAATCTTAAAGGAAAATGGCGTTTTCGGCGAAAAAATGAATAAAAATGAAAAACGAAAAAGAAGAGGGAATTTCCACTGTGAGATTGGTAAAGAATCACCTCTTGTTTGATCAGGTGCGAAAAAAAATTTGGGTATTGTGGTTCCCTTAAGAGGAAATGCTTTAAGATGTTCCTTTAAGACTGAAAAGTGAAAGTTAGGTGTATGTTTTTCAAGGGTCCCACATTTTTCACAAAATAACTTTTTTTTTTCTATTTATTTAGAAATTGAATGATAAAGTTCTATTTGACGAACAAACATTTAAACTTTTTAGCTTAAGGTAAAAACAATTTAAATAAATTTTAATTCAAAATAAAAATCTAAAAAAATTTAAAAATTATTATTCTATGTTGTACCTTTTTATTTACTTTATAATCCTTCCTTTAGTTTTTGACATAAAAATGCTCACATAATATAGCAATCGCTATTGATGGACTCTTGAAAGAAAAACGAAGGATAACCATGAATGAGTTTAATTTAAAAATTTAAATGAATTTTTTAACTTCAGTATAAACTTAATCATAATGATAGTCTTTGAAATTATTTATAATGATTAGGACGAGCTCAATAGGTCGGAAAACCGGTAAAGTAATTTTTTGGGGTTCACAATAATAATAATTGCATAACATTAATGTTATGCATTATTATTATTATTTAATGTCAATTAACAACTAAAGGTTTAGACAATATGCGTGTTAAGAAAAAACCTACTTTAAATCTTTAAAGAAAAAATTTATACTCTCAATCCTTTTTTCGTGTCAGATAATTCTAGTATTTAAGTTAATTTGCCTCTTAATAACTGAAAAAATGTATCCATGAAAATATTATGCAACGATTTATTCGAAAACATTTTTTTTAATGAGCCGTAACCATGCCTTCGGTCCTAAGCCCGGATGTGAAAATGGGAAGGCGGTGATATTGTTGTAATTCTAACATCGTTCTAAATGTGCTGTATTACGGGTAAGGACCGCTGGCTTTGACCATCACAACGTAAAGAAGCCTGGGAACGGGCGCAAGAACTTGTTTTACAGAAGACCTATTTAGCAATAGATGTATCCCTAGTGACAAAGTTAAGTATCCTCCTTCGGGTTAATACGCTTAGTTTGTGGTTCCAAGCTAGTCTAGATAGTTGTCGAGTTCGCAGCTCCGGCTCGGATGAGTGGCGCTGTTTATGATGAACGTCCCACAGTCACTAGGGTGAATGAAAGTAGCATATTTGTAACCATGCCTTGCTCGCCCGGATGAGAAAATGGGAGGGTGACTTCTTAAATTCTTAAAACAAATAGAATTTTTTCTGTCTACCTGTTATTCTAACGCTTGAATGTTTAGAATTTAAAAACAAAAAATTTTCAAACTCAAAACATTCCAAGTTAAACAATAATCAATTAGAAACATTTGCTTTTAAATTTTATTATTTTTTCAATAAAAAAAAAACTTTTTTAAAAATTATTTTCTTAAAAATAACTTGCGAAAAAAAAAAAAACTAAACTCAATGATAATATTCCTTTCTCAATCTTTGCCTTTGTAAAATTTGTGTCCGTCTTTGTCTTTCGGGAAATTTAACTGGATTCATAGTTTGCAGTGGTGGTAAATGTACTATGGATGGTAGATTGACCGTTGAACTTGCTGTTGTCAGTGTTGCTGAACCGTTCAAATCGTAGCCAAGGCCGTTTGTGGTCAATAATTGCGAATGATATTTCGGATTAAAATTGAGTCGTCCGTTTGAACTTTTTGGCAAATTGTTCAACGGAGCCAACACCGTTCTGATCAAAAAAAAAAAGTTAAAACTCCATTTTTTTTTCAAAAAGTTTTAATACCTACAATTTTTGAATACCAGAATTATCGAGGACATAATGACTCGTTTTATTCGAATTTTCCAATAAATCTCTTGTCAAAATCATAGCTTGACTCGATAGATTTTCATTATGCATCAAATCTTTTAACACAACTTTCATATTGCTTATCTAAAACACAAAACAAAATTAAAAAAAAAAACCGAAACAGAGATAGAACTTGATTACTTGTTGTTTTTGTTGTTTGTAAGTATCAAACAATTTTTTGATTATAATTTCAGATTCTTCAAGACTAGGTGCTCTTGGCTCTTCACTTTCAGACATTTTAATGCGTATCGGATCGACACTGTATATGTGATTTATATTTATTTTTGTGTTCGCCGTAATAACGATTGCGTTGTTATTTACACTTGGATTCTCTCTTAAATGAAAAATCAATAATGTTTCGTTGTAAAAACCGAATTAACCGGAAAATACTCACTTGAATTCATTGTTAGCATTTTGTTTAGCTTGTAACTTTGTTAATAAATTAGTTAAATACTCATTTTTGTTTTCAGCATCGACTAATCTATTGAATAAGTCCTCGAATTTATTCGATTCAAAACTAGTCTTAATATCTCCCAAACGCTTGTCTATATTACGCTCTTTAAGAGCTTCTTTTAAAGCTTTATCAAAACCCTTTTGTTCGATTTTATCATGTAGTAAGTCCTCAGTCTTTTTGTTATCATTAAAGCTTTGTTTGGAGTTGGTAGCTGAGTTGGTTAACGAGCTTCGTTTTGTCGCCAGTTTAAAATGAAGTTCTAAAAAATTTAAAAATAAAATAAGCGAAGATAGGTTCGTATTAAAGTATTCGTACCTCTGTTCTCATCTTTGAGTTTTTCAATTTCATTATGAAGACTATTCAAAGTCTCAGTATGTTGTTGTTGTATAAACTTGATACTCTTTTCCAAATATTTAAGTTTAAGATTTGGGTCATACTGATTCGAATCGCTTATTATTTTAATATTTTTGTTCTGATGACTAGCCGAATTTTGGTTGCGATTATTAGACATAGGTCTATCAGGATTAACACCCGAATTATCATTTAAATTTGATCTTTGTCTATTATTATAATTCGAATAAAAATTAACAGTTTCACTTCCATCATAATCATCGTCATCATTATCAGAAGATTTTAAAAATATTTTCGAATCATTAGTCGATTTGATTTTAATTTTTGAATTTGATGATGAATTAGTAGTTTTAATAAGTCGTGGCCATTGACCAGAATGAGGTAATATTATGTCATTTGGCGGTGTGGAATCATTCGATGCAACTTTAACTGATGTTTGTGCAGCAGCAGCCATTGTTAAATCGCTAAGTTTTTCCTGAACCAGAGATTGCTTTAACATTATTCTATCTATCACAAAACAAAAAAATTCCAAGCCAAATTATTCAGAAGCTTTTTTTTTTTAAGTTTCAATCAAAAAAATTTTCTCTTTTTTTTTTTTCTAAGGATTTTTTATTTCGAAAATTAACATAAAAAAGAACCATCCGTCATATTTTTTTTCAATTTCGATTTTCTAATTTAATAGTGTTACCATAGTTACGAGAAAAAAAAAGCATACATACTAGGTGACATTATGTTTTAATAAATTTGAGTTCTCAAGCAATCAAAGCTCGTTTTGTGTTTCGTAAAGATTTTATTTTCTTTAGGATTATTGAGAATAATTTAGAAAAGAGCTTTTTTATTTTTTCAATTTCAACATAAAGAAACTATATTTTTTTTCGATTTGTTGGTTATTAATTATTAAAAATTATTACAGACTGCCTTTGAATATGACCAAATGACAATTCATTTTAAGCTTTTGAGAAAAAGGAAATAATCTACAGAATAACCTTTGAGGTAACGACTAATCATAGCCTTTGATTTGAGTCTAAAAAATATGCTTTTTACCCATTAGATTTTCCCTTTGTTTACTATATATGGTTCAAATAAAAAATTATTTACATAATATTGAAAAAAATACAATAAAAAATAATGTAAGACGGTGAAATGAACTGAATGAATTTTTCGGAGCGATAGTTTGGATGTAAAATTTATTTTTTAAGTATACTTTGACCCTTCTTCTTGTAGAGAATTCCGTCCTCTACAAGCCGATATATTTTGTTTATGTTCTAATTCATATTAGCTTTGGTACAGACCCTGTCAAAGTGATTTTAGAGGAATTATGTGAGGGACTTTTTCACCCAAAAGAGATTTTAACATGTCAAAGTTAAACATATCAACAAGTAGCTAATCCTGTCCTCTTTAAAATGAACTATATGTAGTGCAGAGAAGCACTTAATAAAAAGCTGTCTAGATTAATGTAAAAGCCGTGGCTGAGTGGATCGCGTATTCGCCTGAAGAGAGCAAGGAATCTCGAAACGCATCGCGGGTTCGATACTCGGCGGCAACACATTTTTCTAGGACAGATTCTCAAATCAAGTAGTAATCGCCAGCATTACTCATAAATAAGGGGTATTAATTATAAGAATAAAGTGAATGAACATATTTTCTGGACCATACTATTTTACCAAGAGGAAAAAAATAAGAATTCAATTTAAAAACACAAGTTTAACCAACTGATTATTTATTTTGCACAGACGTGTGCGCCCATATATTTACAGGTATTGGGTCGGTTTGAGTAATCCGAGAAAATTGAGTATAGGGTTCGGGTAGGGTATATGTTACCCATAAATTTTGGGTTTGCGGGTATAGGTTGGGTTGGATTACCCATTAAAATAGGATATTTGGGGTTAAAAATGGAGTTTTGGGGTATTCTTACCCTTTTATGGGTAATCCAACCCAACCTATACCCGCAAACCCAAAATTTATGGGTAACATATACCCTACCCGAACCCTAAAACTCAATTTTCTCGGTTTACTCAAACCGACCCAATACCTGAAAATAAATGGGTGCACATGTCTGATTTTGCATATCTATTCATAGTTCATTTTAAAGAGGACAGGATTAGCTACTTGTTGATATGTTTAATTTTGACATGTTAAAATCTCCTTTGGGTGAAAAAGTCCCTCACATAATTCCCCTAAAATCACTTTGACAGGGTCTGCACCATAGGTGATGTGGACGATATCTTAATAATATATATTGATTTGTAGAAGAATGAATTATCTTTAAGCTGAGAGGCATTTGTCTATCGATAAGCTTTATTCTTAATCTTAAAGATTAAAATACATAAATTGATTCTCGCATAAATTTGTTTTTTTAGAAAGTTAGAGACCTCGAAATGGGAATAAAACATATAATTCTCATCAATTCAGATGGTCTAAAAGTTCAGGATATCTTTCCAATTTATTTTACGATAGTGAGATTTGATTTGACCCTTTTTTGACAATTATTGAAAATTTTTCCTTAAAATATTTGATGATTTGCAAATGCACAATTTTGCAGAGTTTTTGCATACCACAAGTTCAAGGTCAAGCAAACCTCAAATCAAGAACGAAACAGGTTCTTGAACAAAAGCAGTTGGAGACGTGGATTGCAAATATGGACAATTTTGGACTAAAGACCATAGATATACGAGATCAAAAACAACAAATTAAGAAATTTATTTTCGACAAAAATAAAATTACTTAGACACATAAAAAATAAAAAAAATTTTGTTAAAAACATACAAAAAAGCATATCACAAATAACATAATAAAATAAAAATTAAAATTTTTAATTTTATTTCCAGTATTACATCCATCCTCCCAACATGTTTGAAAACACGTTTTAAAAGGTTCAAATGAATTATTACTTTCACGACATTGAGTGCCAAAGTTAACTTCTGTACAAGCACGTACAACACCAGTTACATTTCCAATTTTATCATAATGTTTTATAACTACACAATACATTGCATTACCAACACATTTTTTAATCTCCGGAAAATCCGAAAAACATTTTAGACCAATTTTTCTTGAATCACATTCATAACATTGTAAACAATCAACTTAATACATAAAATTCAATTAAAATTTATTTTTCTTTTGTTCGTGTAGAAGTAGCTGTTTTTGTTGTTAAAATAATATTTTTTTACAGGTTGGAATTTTAAGGTATTATTTGTATAAGAAAATTGGAAAGAATTTGCTTGCTTTGATTTACCTTGTTTATAATTTATTAGATCTAACATAAGGCAAAAAACTTGATTTTTTTGTTTCCGCGGAAAAGCGTCGGAAAACATGGAGATATCCGCGAATTACCGCGGAAAATCCTCGGGAAAAAAAACGTGAAAAATTTAGGATTCTAAATACAATTAGATGACATCCAAATGAAGATGAATGAAGCGGTATTCCAATGTCATTTTTTAATAATTCCAAAAAACGATAGCTAAGTAAAAAATGTAATTAAAATTACCATTTAAAATGGGGAAATAGACAAACATTAAAATTAAACTGTTAACCATGCACTTGTAAAACATTTTTATGAGCAAAAAAAAATGAACTGATATAAAATTTTTTCTTATATTTTTAGTTTCTCTTGTCGAATTTGTTGTTTAAACAAATTTATTATATCATTTTATCTAAATCAATTTTATTTTTGTTCTCTTTAGTTTTTGAGAGTTAGAATTTAAAACAATAAACAAATTGAATTTATTTTTTTATAATTGATAATAAATTCAAAAATAAGCATTGAGAAATACTTGAGATCTCTAAAAAGAAAAGAAAAAACGAAACCAAACGATAATTTAAAGTTATGAAAAATCAATTTTTTTTTTTTTTTTTTTTTCTCAAAACCAAAAAAAACTAAAGTTTTTCCTAACCAAATTATCATATCAAATCAATTCTAGTTTTCTTTTTTTTTTGTTCAAATAAATTTTTTGTTGTTAGAAAAAGATTTTCTCTACACAACTTTAGATTTTGAATTAATTAAATAATTAATTAGGAAGTTTCAAGTCTTTTTTTTTGAAATGTTTTTATCTTTTTTTCCGATTGTATAATTGAAAAGTCAAATTATTTTTTTTATTTTTGACTTAGAGAAAAAAATTGATTAGTTACTAGTAATTAAATTGGAATGCAAATTTACGTTCCGAGTCGCTTTTGTTCCAAGGGCTGATTATTAATTCAATCTTTGTTTGATCAGTTTTCACGTGGAATATGAATCATGTTAAAAAGTAATGCTTAAATCGCCAGTGACCGTGGGACGTTCATCATAAACAGCGTCACTCATCCGAGCCGAAGCTGCGAACTCGACAACTATCTAGACTAGCTTGGAACCACAAACCAAGCGTATCAACCTGAAGGAGAATACTTAACTTTGTCACTAGGGCTACATCTATTGCTAAATGGGTCTGCTGTAAAACAAGTTCTTGCGCCCGTTCTCAGGCGTCTACAGATACGTTGTGATGGTCAAAGCCAGCGGCACCCCAATACGACAAGATTCGAACGCGATCCTTGGATCCACGTACCCGGAATACAGCACATTCAAAATAATGTTAGAATGACAGTAGTATTGCCACCCTCCCATTTTCACATCCAGGCTTGGGACTGGCCACGGCATGGTTACGACGATAATTTTTGTGTTTAATTGCATAAAGTTATTATAAAGAAAAATCTACATGTCAAAATCGATTAAAAATATTGAACTAAAAAAATAGAAATTTTAATTATTTTATTATTCATTCGAATTGCCTTTCTCTTTGTTTTGTTGATACATCATCAATTTATTGATCTTAACTAAGTTTTATGATTAAACTGTGAAAGCATTACTAATAAAATGCCTTGTTTGCAAGGATACTTTTGATTATAAATAGGTTCATTTGAAATAATTTAAAATAAAAAACAACGAGAGAATATTACCTGTTCGTTTAAAATACTTAATTTACTGTTGTACATTTTGTAGATAATACTTAATCTTTGTTCAAAATTATTATTTTTCTGTTTGTAATATTTACCTGTAATAAAAATGTACAAAATAATTAAAGTATGTTAGTCATATTTATTTTACGTATAAAAAAAAAACAAAAAAAAATTTAGTCAAATTAGAAAAAAATATAAAAATAATCTATCTTATTGTCGAACAAGGGGTCCTTTAGCTAATGCTTTACGTCCTACTTTAGCCTTAGGTTCAATGGCAACCCGAATATATCGTGTAGGTATCGTTGTTTTTTTTAGATTAACAGCTAAAGCTATAGCGTGGTAACAAAAGTAGTTCTTCATAAAAAAGCTACAACTACAAATGCTCTTGGACCATTCATTTTCATCTAACCTTATCACATTCAGGCTCTTCATGTATTTAACCAAACCATCGAAATCTAAGCCTTTAATCTTTGAATACTTTTTATTAACAAAGTCAGTATTAATAATATTTTGATGCTCTTTTTTTGTCAAAACATAAACATTCTCTTTCGAGTTGATTCTTTTGATTAAAGCTTCACCCGAATGTAAATAGTCGTAAGCCATTGTCCATGTTACTTCGTTAACGTCAAAACAATCTCTAAACGGTTTTTCACTAACAGCATCTAATGACCAATTTCGAAACATTTTAAAGGCATTTTTAAAGTACACATTTACAGCTAAACGTTGACGTAGAGTATGAATACTTTTGATTTTTCCATTTATACTTTCGAGTGCATTGTCAGTCGATGGAGTGTTATGAGCGAAGCCTTCAAACCAACCTGAATTTTTTGAATTGATCCACTCATTTTTGAAGTAATCCAAAAAAATATTGATTGGTGTTTTTTCTTCCTTAGTTTTCCATTTTTTGACAAATAAATCATACCCGAAATTGAACATTTCAATGCAAGATGACTCCTGTAATCGATGAATATCATAAAATATTTTTTCTTTTATTGTATCTCCTACAAAATTTAACTTCTTGTCTATAGCGCTAACAAGATGAGCCCAACACATAACTCGACTAAATTCTTCAATACTATTGTAACCGAAAGCTGACATAAAACCATTCTTGTACCAGTAGTGACACTCGAACGATACAGAATTCCAATTTGATGCTTCGTTATCTTATTAATACCCTTTTTTTTTTTTTCATCTACTTTATGATCATGTGCTATATCATTCAACCAGAGCGATACTTGTTCATCGTCCTCGTGTAGTAAAATATACGCTTTTGCTTTACAATCGTCACCCATTAAGCAAATAAAACACTCCTTTTTCCCTTCATTGGTTATTCTTAATCTCTCTTTGCTCCAAGTATTGTCTCTGTCATCAATCAAAAACTGTAAAGCTTCTTCAAACAATAGATACTGTTGAAATATTCGATAAACAGCTTTTACTTTAACTCGTTTATTATTGACGTTTATAACATCTTCTTCCTCTTCATCGTCGTCGACTTCTATATGAGGTGGTTGTATTGGTATTTCGACTAAATCGTTTGTTGCTACTTCTTCGACGTTTGTTGCAACTTCTTCGTCGTTTGTTACTATTTCATCGACGTTTGTTGCTACTTCATTGACGTTTTGTTGTGAATAATATTCATTCAGTCTTTTGACGAGATCAACCTTTTTTCCTTGGTAGGAAATTTTGAGTTCTTTACATTTGTCCTTAAGGGCATTCACTAACATGTCATTGTTAAACATTTTTATGTTAAGTATTCTAAACAAATAAAAAAAAAATAAACAAGAAAAAAAAAATTATTCAAAATAAAAAAACTACAACATACACTAAGTAAATTGAAACAAAGATTAAGTAAGAAAATAAATATGAAATGTTGTATTGAGACAATTATTTTTATTTACGTAAAAAAAATATTATAAACATAGATTAAGTAATTTAAACGAACAGGTAATTAACAGCCAAAAACAACTTCGAATTTACAAACAAATTAAGAAAAAAATGTCTTTTGGTTTCGGTTTTCAATCATATGGTTCACCAAATGGCTTTGGATTTGGCTCTGGTCATGGGGCTTATGGTTTTTCAAATCATTCACTTGGATTTGGTGGTTTAAATTCATGTCAACCATCATCGTTTAATCAATTTTCATCTCTTTATCATCCATCATCATTTGGTCAATTTACTTCACCTTTACAACATTCTTTATATGGCCGAGCATTTGGCTTTAATCAACAAAGCTTTGGTATGACATCACCTTTTGGATATAACAGATATTGTTAATTTTGTATCCTTATTTATTTTTTATTAAATAAGTTAATCTTTTGACTTCTTCCATTTAATAATTTATTAAAACAAATGGAAGAGTCTTAAAGGATAAAAACTTATTAAGTCATTATTTTTAAAGACAAGCTTGTTGAGTAATAAAATAAACAGTACTGTTCAAATTTTTTTAGCTCTTAGATGTTCATTTTCCATTCAAGTAACTTGACCTTATAAGTGATTAGTTCTGTCATAAATTAAAGTTGAAAATTTTCTATATGTGTTGATGAAACTCAATAAATTAATATCAAGATAAATAAAGGACCCGTTTCGAAGTTGTCTAGAAGCGTCTGTTCCAATTAACTTAGACATCCAACACACCAGTTTTTCAGCCACACTTCTAAGGTTTTTAATTTTAAAACGGTTGTTAAAACACTTATCAGAAGAGATAATTGCGTTTTTTTCGTGTAAAATTGTAGCAAAATTGCAAATTAAGTGTAAACCTATTAGTCCCATATTTTGATCCAACATTCGAAATCCAATTTTGGGATCAAAAATAATGGTAAACCTTTTGTCTTTTGCGAACCTTAAATATTTAAGAAAATAATCAGCTTGGTTTTATTTTATTTTAAAAAATTAATTAAATCATCTTTTATTCAAGAAAGTACGGTTAAAAAAAATAAAAAATTTTATAAAAAAAATTTTTTTTTCTTATAAAACTGAAATTAAAAAAAAGAGACTACATTTTTTATTTTGATAGAAAAAAATCAGAAAAAAAAAATTATAATTTACAAGTTTTTAATTCTTGTTGTTTAAAGAAACTAAAAAATAGTTTCATGACGTTATCACTGTGTTCAAGACGGTTGCTGGTTGTCCCGGTGGAGTATACTTAACTTTACTTGTCGTTGTTTTTATAGTCAAATCATCATGATTTGTATGCTTCTCTATTACAACGGACCGATATGGTGGCATATTTGAACTTAATTGTGGCACTAGGGCTTTACTTGTTTGTGGTAATGATCCTATTTTTGCTCTCACATTTGTCATTTTATTTGACGGTTTCTGAAAATTTAAAAAATTTTTAAAATTGACTCTTCATGTTTCAGTTGTTCTTACTTTTTTTAACATAATATTATGTTCTGTTAACTCATCAAATAATTTATTATTTGAACAAAACTTTTGACTTTCTTGATTAAATTTTTCGACCACTTGTTCTTCACTCGAATTTTTCAGACCAGTGCTTAGTAATTGAAGTTTAGCCTTGGCAACGGCTGATATGTTTGTTGTATCCTGAGTTTTTCTAGATAAACTTGTTTCACAATATGTCTTTACTTTTCTTGCTAGTTCTTTACTCTCACTGTGTTTACGATTCAAATCGTTGAGACTTGATGATGGCTTGGTATAATTTTCTGTTTGTTGATGACTTTCGATTTGATTTGATGCATTTTCGTTAAAAATTGACATGGCTTCCATGTTCAATGCACAAACACCCCTCATTAATGCTTTACGCATGTTCTCTTCGTGTTTTGACATTTCAATTTTGTATTTTTCAATTTCGTTTTTGCTTGAGTTGAGTTCTTCTTCAAGCTGTAAAACCAAAAAAAAGTTAGTCTTGGTTCGAATTTAACAATTTTTTTTTTGACATACCTTTTTGACTTTACTCTCATAATTCGTGGCCAGGTCATAACAAACTTCTTCAGCTTTTTTTTTACACGCTTTTTCAACTTTAGCCTTGTGTTTATGAATCAAAAAAATTTGCCAACTAAAAAAAGTTTTCAATTTTAAACGTTGCGTGTAATATTTATCAGCAAGTTTAGTCGTAAATGTTTCTTTAGCATTTTCAACACGTTTAAACTTCCATTCCATCATGACACGTTGTAGCTCGTTTTTTTCGCGTTGTTTTTCCAATGCTTTAGTCAAATTTTCAATGACATCGTCTTTTTTAAGTAAATTTTTTTCGTTAACTTTGATTGTTTCTCTCAATAGGTCAACTTCTTTTCTCAAACGGGTAATCTCCAATGATTGTTTTTCTTTTTCTTCGACCAATTTTTTTTGTTGTTCTTGAAAGATTTGAATTTTTGTTTTTTCAAATTCGCTTAAAACTTGACCTTTAAGCTCTCGGTACCATTTGTCCAAACAAGTTGATATTTTATCGCCTTTTTCTTTTTTCGTGCCAACTCGTTTAAATGCTGAAGTATGCTCGTGATTATTCAACGAACTCAAGTGTTCAAGTGATTCATTTTCGATTTCAATATTAGTCGGTGGTGATGCAGGAACTTGAAATTTTAAAACTGAAATAAAAAACTTAACTTAAGGATCGAAACAAAAAAAACTTACTTGGTGAATTTTTTCGAGGATTTGCATCGTTTGAGTAATCATGTTGAAAATTGTTAAAATATTGATGAAGTGAATCTTGATTTGTAGACGAACATGTTTCAGACGGTGACGAAAACGACATATTCATTTTAATCTCGTCTAATTTTAACTTGGTATCTGAAAAATCAATTAAATCGTCCTCTTTAAACTTGTTTTCAAAAACTTAAAAAAACATTTTTTGTCATCACGTGATCGAAATACAAAATTCAAAACTTACACTCTTCATTTTTGACTTGTGTTTTAATTTCATCTGTTTCTTGACTCTCGACTAAAGGAAGAATAAGCGCAGACTGTATTAATTCGTAGCACTCGTGCTTAAACACAATACTATTAAATTGAAATTTAATTTTTTAAGGGACTTACCTCCATTTCAGTGGAAACCGAACTTCCCATAGTAGAGTCCGGGAGTCTAGGTAAACTGTTAGAGTCCTCGTTTAAAGTTGCATCCATTTTTTGTTTCAAAGATTTTAAAGCGATTGAAAAAAAATTTTTTTTTAAAAATAAAATATGCAGTCCAACATTTTAAGCCTTCAACTGGTAGCCATAACAACAAGACTTATTTTGATAAAAAAAATTATTTTTTGTTGAGCGATGACTTTAAAATGTTATTGTTTTGTTCGAAGGGGCTATGAAAAATGATTATTTTAACCCAAATAATTAATTGTAATACAAAAATTTTTGAATACCTTTTTGCCTTTTGGAAGGGTGTCTCTATCATTTAGGGATCGTTAAAAATTTAAATAAGTATTGTAATTTAAAATTTTGAGGATATCTTAAAATCATTTCTTCCATTTTATTCCTTCTCCTCCAAATTATGCAGCCTAATGACAAAGTGCTATATTTAAATATTCTAAGTACTAATTTTGCGTAAAATAATTTATTGATCTGAACAAATGGTCTAAAAGCTAAAAAGCTTCTAATGACGCTGGTGTCGAAATCGATAGGAAAAGAAATTTTCAAAAGGTCTTTAATGATGGTCCGTAAAGATTCAAAAGATTTCAAGCCTGTTTTTGTTTGAGTTTGGGGATCTAATTGTATCGGATTAATTAAGATTTAATAGTTGTGGCGGATCTAGGAATTGAAGAGAGGCATGCTGAAATAAGTGACTTGGCCCTTGAGAATAAAGGAGTGAGTACTCGAGTTTCGATTGAATCATGTCTAACCGCCATTAGACTGATGAGTTGACTTAATCGAGGTACTGCTGTTCAAAATAAAAATGTATTTTTTACATTTCCGAAAAAATATTTTTTGACAAAATATTCAAAAATTCGTAACCCTCATGCAAGGAAACCTTAAAAAAACATCTTGCTTGTTCCTTTCAAAAGTCGATTTTGAGAAAAGGGCACCAATTTGGTCATTTTTTGGGTTTTTTTGGGACGCTGATTCCGAATCTGATATTGAAATTGAAAAGTTTTGATAGCGTGGAAGTTTTGAATTGCCGTAACCTTATGTTGGTCAGTAAATTTATAAGTTTTGATGAGAATTGATGAAAATTATTCTTGAATGTTAATAATGTAAACCAAGGAGAATATCGGTCTCCGCAAGCTAGTCAACCTTTTGAGAACGGAAAAGTGGAGGTCCGTGTTTTAGCAATAACCCGAAAGAGACTTAAAATGAGCAGCTTCATTGACAATGCACCCACTTGACTAGAGCTTCGGTTATTAATTACAAACAGTTTAAGGACCTATTAGAATTATTTAACATAAACGAGACGCCATAGAAGATTCCAAACAAATTCGGCATAGGGTGAGACATAGGGTAATTAACGGTCAAGTTATGAAAATCCAAGATTTTATTTTAGAAAAAAATAACTTTGAAAAAAATTCAGAATAATGATGAAAAAAAAAAATATATAATTTAATTTTGATTGGCGTCATCTGTTGCTGCTGGCTCCGATGGTGGTGGTGCTTGATTATCTTGATCCATTTTTTTCTTTCGTTTAGCTTTTTCTTCTTCAACAATTTTGAAAAAGTCTTTTTCTGCTTTTTCTATTGGATCTGCTTCTTTCAAACCAGTCTCATCAGCAGGCTCTCCTTCTTTCTTTTCTTTATTCTAAAAAAATTGGTTTTAATAAAAAGATGGGCTAAGTTAGATGTTAAAAATTATACTTCAGTTGAATCATGAGCAGCACCAGCTTTTTCTTTTTCTTTCAATTTCAATTCACGATTTCTTGCTTCTAATATTTTTTCTCTACGAGTCTCTCTTTCAAACATCTTAAAAGAAACAAGTTTTAAAAAATAAGAATTTTAAAATTAATTTTCCAGTTTTACTTACAGTGGATACCAAATTTTTTTCATTTCGTTGAAGTGTACACAAATTATCAGATAACTCTAAAAGTGTAATTGTACCCGATTGAGAACCAGTTGCAATTAAACGACCTTGTTCTTGTACTCTTAAACAATGTAATGGCTCATCACAAACTTGGATGTTAAGTGTCGGATCATTTTGTTTAAACAAGAAATCCCATACATCCAAAGTACCGTCCATTTTAGTCGTAAAAAATACACCTGGTCTAACTGGTGACCATTGAGCATCTGACAAGTAAGACATATGAAACTTAGTCCACATGATACAATCGTCTTTAATTTCTTCCGACCAAATTCTAGCTGTCCAATCCCCAACTGACAAAAAGTTTTTGGGGAAAAACGGGTTTCTTTGTAAGGCATAAACTGGTCCATAATGACCTGGGTAAATATGAGCAATTTTTTCAGCATCTGATTTACCACGTCTGTTACAATTTACAATGTAACCTTGTTCTGTACCGATCATGAATTTAGTTGGCATGGTTGATTCATACTCGAGTACCATCGCGCCTAGAGCGTTCTTAATATCTCCTTTCTTTTCAGGGTCTAGGATTAAAGTTTCAATTGGATCTTGAAGTTTACGATAATCCCACCATAAGACTTGACCGTCAGTGCTCGATGAAAAAAACTCAGAGCCTGTCTTTGATTGCACCCATAGGGTTCGATAAGCAGGATCTCTGTGACTTTTTTCAATTAGTGATATCTCAACAGGTTGACTTCCTTTACGAGTATCAAATATGCAAACTTGACCGTTGTAACAACCACCTACAAGGACATGCGTATCCTTAGGATTAAACTCTATACAAACTAATGGGGATATTGGTTTAAGTGTAAGCTCTGGTTTGTTCGGGTTTTCTTAACAAAAAGAAATAATTTTAAGACAAACTTATAGAAAGAGTTAGAATTAGAATTACCAACGTCCCATATGTACGAGTCAACACAAGCTTCGGACCTTGCTTTTTGAAATTCTAAATTACAATACGATGCAGCTATCTTTTTAGGCCCGTCTATATACCATGAAATATGATTTGCAGTTCGTTTAATCGGATTCGGATCCCTGAATACATTAATAGTTTTAGCCGATGGTAAATCTTCAACTTGTTCTTGACCCATATCACTAAAATAAGTCTCGTAAATATCAATTGCATTATTTTGTTTGATAACATGTTCCATAGAACCACCAAGTTGAACAATAGTATTCATATAGGCTTCGTCTTTTTCAACTTTTTTACGATAACGTATTGTTTGTTCAGGTTCAAATGGGTTAACATCTTTAGGCCATCCACCTTCAACGTGATTAATACTACGATTCTCTGTTTCAAAACGAATTGTATTAACTTCATGTTCCGAGTATTCTTTTGATACTTGAATACCAACATCAATTGGATTTTTGGCAATAAAATTTTGAGATGCTGTTTCATCGGGCAATATATTTACGTGTAATTCAGCTGGTCTATCACTAAAGTGACATTGTCGACCAAATTCGGATCTCTTTTTTGTATAAACATAAACAATCTCCATGTTAAAACCAAGGGAGTATTAATAAAACTATTATAAATGTTTGATTTGTTATTTATTTTTGAATATAGTATTAGAAAAAAAAAGGGTTCAAAGAAAATTAAAAAAGGAAAAATATAATTATGATGTTTTTTTTTTGTTCAGGTTAGTAACTATGGTAATCTCTATGCGACCCTCCTTGAATAATAGAAAAAGTTACAATAATCTAATTATTTTGAGTTTTTGTTAACGTTTTTAAGGCAAAAAGTTGTCTTTTGTTATTAGAGGCTCAAATAAATTAAATCGACTGGCCTTGTTAAACTTGAATAACTTGAGATTGATACCCCTCTATAATGGCGGAAGGTATACCTTCATGAAGATCTCTATGAAGAAAGATGTTTAATTTCCTGGCTGTAGTTTATATTTAAAACTCGTTAAAGACTTCCAGACCATCCTATTATGTTTCATATGTTTTAACAAACATGGTCTCTGAAACTCAACTACCCCTCTACGAGGCTTCAAGCTCAAACACGTTTTTTTTTTTGAAATATAATGAAACACAAACATAAGAAGCTTATGGAGAAGTATAAGAAGAAGTTGTATCAATTGATATTTTTGATCATAAAGTGTAAGTTCCTTTGAGTCTTTGAGGTTTTTGGTTTTCACCACCTTTTTAAGGGTTTAGTTTTCCATTAAGCAAAAAAAAAATTAGAAAAATTTTTTGCTCTTTAAGTTAATGAACAAAAAATTTATGTTTTGGGGCATTTCAAGGAAATTCGACCCCCTAAAATTAGTGAAAATTAATCACTTATAAGTTACTTAAATGAAAAATGAAAAACAAAGAGCTAAAAAATTTTGAACAGTACTGTTTTATTTTATTACTCAACAAGCTTGTCTTTAAAAATAATGACTTAATAAGTTTTTATCCTTTAAGACTCTTCCATTTGTTTTAATAAATTATTAAATGGAAGAGGTCAAAAGATTAACTTATTTAATAAAAAATAAATAAGGATACAAAATTAACAATATCTGTTATATCCAAAAGGGACCAAATGATGATGGATGATAAAGAGATGAAAATTGGTTAAACGATGATGGTTGTCATGAATTTAAACCACCAAATCCAAGTGAATGATTTGAAAGCCCCATGACCATAAGCCCATGACCAGAGCCAAGTCCAAAGCCATTTGGTGAACCATATGATTGAAAACCGAAACCAAAAGACATTTTTTTCTTAATTTGTTTGTAAATTCGAAGTTGTTTTTTATTTTAAATTATTTCAAATGAACCTATTTATAATCAAAAGTATCCTTGCAAACAAGGCATTTTATTAGTAATGATTTCACAGTTTAATCATAAAACTTAGTTAAGATCAATAAATTGATGATGTATCAACAAAACAAAGAGAAAGACTATTCGAATGAATAATAAAATAATTAAAATTTCTATTTTTTTAGTTCAATATTTTTAATCGATTTTGACACGTAGATTTTTCTTTATAATAACTTAGTAGCCCTAGTGATAAAGTTAAGTATTCTACTTGATGTACAATACGCTTGGTTTGTGGTTCCAAGCTAAGTCTAGATAGTTGTCGAGTTCGAAGCTCCACAGTTACTGGTGTGAATGACAGTAGCACAGTCGTCACCATGCCATGGGTGGATGAGAAAATGGGAGACCGAAATTCAAAATTTCATTTAAAGACATATTTTAAATTTCCTTTTTGTCTCAGGACAAATTTCAACTAAGTTTAAAATATTCAGAATAAAACGAACAAAATTTTGAAAAAATCTTCTCAATTTGTACCCAACCAAGAAAAAATTTAAATCAAAAATAAAAAAACTCTAAATTTTTTTAAATTAAACAAAAATATAGAGTTAAATATAAAAATTAGAAATGATCCCATCGAACCCAAAGCCCGCCGGTTCAGTCGATAACGAATCTTCATTTTCAAAGCGTCGTTTAACCAAACCCGAACAATCCAAACTAACCGGGTCTTCATCATCGTCTAATTTACAAAAATTTCATCATCATCAATTACACTTACCCCAATCCGATTCTAAACTCTACAATCTAGTCAGCATTGAACCTAAAGACAATCTCGAACTAACACTCGAAGAGTCTTATAATAAACTTCAAAATCTAATAAACCCAACCCAACAATCTGATAGTTCTGGATTTAATGAACTATCCTCATACGGTAATCAATCAAAACAACACAACGACGAGGTCTCAAACGCACTTCTCTACTCTATTTTAATCGATCCAGCATCAAGTTCAAAGTGTTTACGTTACCTTTTTTTATGCAATAATGTTTCATTTAATTTTTCACAAGCACAACCTGACATGCCAAACACCCCCTACGGAACCCTTATTAATAATTTATTGAACATAATTATTGAATCATACACAAAATTACAAGATGTACCACGACAGCAGTTGTTATGGTTGATTAAGGAATTGGCCAAGTCCCGAGTCAATCAATTCGAAAAGTTAATGCTTCACATGATACGCAACATACAGTCAGGATGCTTGACGGATAAAAATATATGGCTAGCCGAAAGTATATTGGATATATTTACGGATCAGAATACGAATGGTAACAATACACAAGAGTCGAACCCGCAAAGTCTTTGGATCTATCAGTACAATGAACTTATGACTCAAACTGTTTATTCATATCTTAGATTAATCAGTGATCATGTACAAAGCTCGACTCTACAACAACTGAGGCAACGAGAAAGTGATTTTTGTGTACAAGTCTTAAGGGATAAATGGAATGATTGTATGTTGATTGGGCGTGATCTAGTAAGATTGTTACAAAATTTAGCTCGGATACCAGAATTTGAAAATTTATGGAAAGACATAATTCAATCGCCTCAAGTAAGTTTCATTCCAAGTTTAAACAAATGCCTGGAAATGAAAGAGCAAGGGTTCATTTTATTGTTAAAATTCAACTTACCTTGAGGGCACTCCACCTATCGTCAAACAGAGCAAAAATCCCAACAGTGGGATAGGACCACCTTCTTTCTGAACTTTTTAAACTTAAGTCTGAAGGGGCTCTGTAACCTGGGAGTTTTAGAGTCAAAGAGGGTAACTGTGTCAAGCAAATTTCAAAAAGTCTCTAGCGGATCTCAAACGGATTCTTAAATGCATGGATTTGGATTACAAAAAGTTCAAAAAGACCAAAAGTGGAAGGCCCTCCTCCTTTGATTTTTTTCCAGCAGATCTTTTTAAGTCTCAGTTGAGAAATCAGCCCCTTATTGACGATACACGGACATTCCATATTGAATAAAAATCTTTAGTTCAAAATTTTGTTTTTTTGGACTTCCGCAGAATAAATTTTTAAAAACCGCGGAAAAAAAACACGGAAAATTTCGTTAATTCAATTAAAACAAAAGGTAATAAATATCGGAAAAATAAGTGCGACCATTCAGCTTGTAGCATTCTTCTTGCTTTATCATAATATGTGTGAGTTTAAGCCAATTGCCGAGAAGTGAAATCCCGAAAGATGCGATTTTTGGACCACTGGTTAATTTCTATTTTATACCTACAGTCCTAGTTGTCTTGGTAAGCTTCAGTCGTGACGAAACGTCCGCGCTATCAGTTTTGATAAAAAACTGTGATCTACAGTTCTAAAACGTTTAATAAAAGCACATTGACATAAGGCTGGAAAAAAAGAAGGTAAAGGAACACAAATACTCTCTAAATCTTTTCACTTGTCAACGAAAGTTCGAAACTCAACATTATTAATCCTTTTTTTTTCAATAAGGTCTTGTCACCCCAGTTCGCACAAATCGGCGGTCTATTATACCTCATGAGACTTCCAACAAAACGGCGTTGTTTAATATCAAGATTAACCGTTGACATGGAACGTAAAGTTTATTTTTTAATAACCCAAGTAAAAGCAAATCAACAAAAAAAATATCTCGAATGGTTTCAAAGACAATATTTAAACACTCCTGAGAGTCAAAGTTTGCGAGTTGATATAATGCGATACATTTGTGTGGTTGTTCATCCGACTAATGAACAACTAAATGCTGGACTAGTACCACGTTGGGGTCTATGCTCATGGCTTTTAAACACATGCACAAGCCCAATCGATTCAGCTAACCTTAAACTAGCTCTCTATTACGATTGGTTAATGTACGACTCGAAAAAAGAAAATATAATGTTAATAGAACCTGCAGTACTGTTAATGTTTCACTTAATCCGGTTAAACAATATCCCAGGGTTGACTTTAGGAATGTTATTTGACTTTTTATGTCGATTATCAGTCAACTATCACGCTCCATTTCGAGAGCATATTCAAAATGGAATAATGCAAAGTTTTAAAGACAGTGTAGACAAACGAGTTATACCTTCGACTCAAATATTTTTTGGTACCCAACCAGATCCTAAATCACTAATCCAAGTCCCGTGTTTGGATCGTGATTTAAAAAATCTAATCCAATCAACATTCGGTAATTTTTTTCAGACCCTAAGTCTTAAACCAGTCGAAACTGTCAAAGTTGAGCCCAAAACCGAAGTCGAAACATTTCAAACAATCAAACAAGAAAGTGAAAGTTTCATGGCTACGTTTAGTAGTGATGATGAAGAAGACTTGGAAGTTAAAACCGTAACTTCCCAAGCACTTCCACCAACAATCCAACAACCTCAAATTCAATCAGCTCCAATAAACGATTCAATTCAACTTCAATTACAACAATTCATACAAAAACCGTTCAAAGTATTCACGACTTTAGACGATAATTTAAGTGTAGTCCAAAGTCTTACATCGACTTGTTTGAGTTCGAATATCGAGAGCCAGTTGAGTTCGATCGGTTCCGATGATTTAAGAGATAAACTAACCGAGCTCAATTCAAAACTCAAAGAGTATTATCAAAGTTTACAATCAAGTCTGTCCTCTTCATGGTCGACAAAATCCTATCTCGTAAATTCTTTATTCAAAGAATGTCTTAATTTGGTTTACCGAGACCCGGAGTTTTCGGACAGTAGTCTTCTAGCCGAATTAGCCGTCTGTTTAACCATCATGTTTAAAAACGATTTCACTAACAATCTCCTACCGACCCAATTTTATAAAAACGAAATTGACATATTTGACCCTAATTGTTACACATTACTTAACGAATGTGTTCAACAAAAACCAATTTTTATCTTGTTCAAAGAGTTGGCATCGACTCAAAATATGTCCAATGAAAGAGAGTTGTTAATCCAATTGTTAACCGAGGTCTATTTAAAACAAAACCGCATTGGCTATTACTTTTTATTTTATATTTATGTTATGAGTCTTAAGAATCAGTTTAACACGACTCAAGTGAATCAATCGACAAGTGAAACCGCCAATTTGATTCGTATATTTAACGAATTTGTTAAAGAAAGATCGAGTCTAAGTGGTAAAGTAACAGTTAAAGATGACATCGAAAAAGTATCGACTAGCTCAGGGTCTGTAAGTGATTCGGATGATGAGTCGCATGGCGATGAAGAATTCACTGAAAATGAGTTACTATTGGGTAACTGTTTAATGCAAGATTTAAGATTGTGTCAACAAGATGACCCGGTGCTGTTTTGTTTTATGCTTCCGTTTGTTTGTGGTTCAAATTTATTACCTAAATATATGATTAATAACAGTGAATTGGTGTATTTAATTGTTAGTTGTGTTGACTCGAGACAATTGAAAGATATTTTGTCCAATATTACAACACAAGATTTAGAATTGTTAAAACAACCTGAAGAAGAAAAGGGTAAATTTTGTTGATTTTCTATTTACGATGTCGGATTAGGGTGTAAGGCGTGTTTGCACCTTAAACACGGAATCGAATTACGGAATGCAGGAACGGAATCGAACCCTGAACGAAGCTTATTCAACGGCGGGAACATGCAACGCCTAATAAATTATGGTACCTTGAACGTGCTAAAATACCAAAAATGAAAATTACTGAATAAGACAAATTTTTTAGTACTGTAAGACGGCCTAATGGGGTGAATGAAATTATCAGAACGATTTTAAAGAGTTAGAATAAAGCTTATCGTTAGACAAAGACTCCTCAGCTTAAAGATAATTCATTCTTGCCAATATATGTTGTTTAGATACCGTCCACGTCACCTATGGTACAGACCAGACACGTGCACCAATTTATATTCAAGTATTGGTTCGGTTTGAGTAAACCGAAAAAATTGGGTTTTAGGGTTCGGGTAGGGTATATGCTATCAATTAATTTTGGGTTTTCGGGTAAAGGTTGGGTTGGATTACCCATTAAAAATAGGGTAAGTATACCCAAAACTCCAATTTAAAACTCAATTTTTAAACCCAAATACAGTGTTAGCCCGGACTTTTTAACTTTGGAGTCAGAGTCTGAGCCTACGACGACGGAGTCTAGGTTATGGGTCTTTACTCGAAGAGAACAGGCTTTTTGTTAGATTAAGAGTCGCGTAATTTCCAACTAGGCTCAGACTCTGACTCCAAAGTTAAAAAGTTCGGGCTCACACTGTACCCTATTTTTATGGGTAAACCTATAACCGAAAACCCAAAATTTATGGATAACCTATACCCTACCCGAACTACCAAAACGCAATTTTTTCGGGTTACTCAAACCGACCCAGTACCTGGAAATAAATGGTTGCACATGTCTGGTACAGACCCTGTCAAAGTGATTTTGGGGTAAATGGATAAAAATGGGGCAATTATGTGAGAGACTTTTTCACCCAAAAGAGATTTTAACATGTCAAAGTTAAACATATCAACAAGTAGCTCTTTATAATAAAACTATAAATAAGGGATATGAATTTTAAGAATATAGTGTATGAACATACTTTCTGGATCATACTTTTTTTAACTACAGAAAAAAAAGGTATACCATTTAAAATCACAAGTTAAAACCACTGATTATAGTAAGCAAAATAAATAATCGACATTTTAAAATCTATTTTGGGTGAAAAAGTCTATCACATAATTGCCCCATTTTTATCCATTTACCCCAAAATCACTTTGACAGGGTCTGTACCATAGCCATTATGAATAAGTACATAAACAAAATATACCGGCTTGTAGAGGACGAAAATTTCATTCACTCCATTACACCGTCATACAATATATTTCTCATTAATGAAGACCTTCGATGCAATCCGTAATTCGATTCTGAGTTTAAGGTACATCCTGGAAAAAAAATTCTAGATGTAAATCACAAAAAATACTTACAGAGGTCTAAGTTCGCTAGCTTTACTTAATGTGACCTGATTTTTTTAATTGAAAAAACAAAAAAAAAACGCCCCTAAAATCATCCTGATAACTTTCACGACTACTAATTGATACACACTTGACTTGACGTCAGGTGTGGTGGAATTTTAATTTTAGTTTCAGTATGAATTACCCTTTATAAACCTTCAATTTCAAGAAAATTGCCTCTTAATGTTGAGGTCAACCTTTTTTCGATTTGTTCTTTTTCTAGTGAGCCTTGCTAATTTTATATTTTAAGTCAAAGGGTGCGGTAAAAAAAATTCCAAATCTCAACAAAACACAAAAAAGGTATCAACTGGAATAAAACGAAAACGTAAATCGAGCGAAACAAACGAAAAATTAATAATCCGAAATCGTCGATCATCAAAAGGTAAATTTCGAAAAGAAACTCTAATTGACGTATTAAGTTCAAGTCTCAATTGGGAATCAATAGAACAAATATTTTTTTGGGAAATTTTGTTATCACACGATGACATAACACTCGAGTATCTTCTCCCTATTTTTAATCGTTTAGACTCAATCAAAAATTCCGAAGCTGTTTGTTATTTATTTCAAATGATAAAGTTATCCGATCCGAGTTATGATTTAATCAAGTACATAATCCAACGTAAAGTCGAAGACAACGTGGCTAGAGCTTTGTTCATTAACTGGGCTAAAAAATCATCAAACAGTCAAATGTCTCAAATATTTATAAAATTACTTAACAAGTCCGCTAATCAACAAACTGGCGGTAAACCTGAGACAACCTTAAAAAAAATCACTTTAGGCTCTAACAATAAAGTTAAATTAACTGCTCAACAACAGTTAGAACAGAACAAAAATCGTGGATCAAGTATATATGATGAAGAGGATTTGAACAAAATTCCTTCACTCGATCAAGTACTTGGACATTTGAACAAGCTTCGACTTAACAACTCTTGTATTGGATTCATCTTAAACGAAAATTTAATAGAATGTTTAAAAAAAATTTATAACAAAAATTTGGATGATGATTTAAAAAAAAAGTATTCGGATTTGTTCACGTTGGCTGATGAGTTTAATCAACAAGACGAGCAGAGTGAGAGTCAAGAAGATGAAGAGGAGGATGATGAGGAAAAAGTGACGGACAGTGATGAAGAAGAACGTAAACAACGAAAGAATCGTGCTCATAAAAAGACTAAACGAGGCAAGAACTCGCGTGGTAAACAACCGGGTAAGAAACCAAAATTTAAAGCATCAAGTTCGGGTGATGAAGACGATCAAGATGATAATGAGGAGAATGATGAAGAAAATGATGACGATGAAAATGAATCGTCAAGTGATTCGTCCGATGAGAAAAAGAAAAAACAAAAACGTGGTAAAGGTTCAAATCAACAACCACCGCGTAAAAAACTTAAACATTTAAAAACAAGTGACAATGACAGTGACGATTAGAAATGTTTAAAATTTATTTTTTTTTTAAATTGGACAAAATTGTAAAAATTATTAATTTTTTGGTTTAGTAGTACTTTTTTTTTTGATGGGATGGGAAAAAATACATTTTTTTGGTCTAAGACGGGTCATCTAAAACTATTTTCTTTTTTTTTTTTAATCTTATTTTCTTTCGTTTAAGTATTCAAATAAATTAAATAACTTTAAACAAGCTGTTGGTAAATTTTTCTTTAATCGACAATGGAAGGAATGTACCAATTAATTTTAAGGTCTTGGTGGGTATGGGTTACCCAGAAATATTGGGTTTCAGGTATCGGTCTGGGTCGGGTAATCCCAAAACCCAATTTTAGTCGAAAAAAAAAAATTAAAAATCCTATAAAATACCAAAATTTTATGGGTTACCCAACCCATACACATACTTGGAATCCAAAACTTCTGGGTAACCCGTACTAAACCAATATCTTAAAATTAATGGAAACATATGTCTGGACAATGAACGAAGAGTTTCGGATGTTATTACTTAGCAAAGTTTACAACGACTAGTCGTCCTCCCATTTTCTCATCCGGGCTTGGGACCGGTCAAGGCATAGTTACGACAAAATTTTTGTAAAAATCTAATTTACCTTTAAAAAAATTATTGAGGGGAAGATAAATAGTTTCAGTTCTTTAATTAGTCTAAAATGGTGCCTACCTTATACAGAAAGAGGTTTTTCATTTATTGAAGATTTTATGGGAAAAGCAGCACTGTATTTTAAATCGGTAAAATATGATCTTAAGAACATTTGTTATTCTAGGTTAAAATATTAGGCGCATTCCTCGAGCTAAATCGTTGCCTTTCAGTTTATTCCAAAAACCATAATTTATTCAAAATTATTTAAAATAGGTGGCAAATAATACCAATTTTTAAGAATTTTGTTTTACTTTTTTTTGAACTCCCTCCTATTTTTTTCTAAACAAAATTTCCATTTTAGACAAATGAGACTTGGTGTGGGGTTTGATTTAAAATGCAAATTTCCAATAAAAAAATACGAAAAAATCAAGAAAAATTGAGGGGATAAGTGGATAAAATTTGTCTCGATTGGTGATGAATAAAATACCAATTTTTAAGAATTTTTAAGAATTTTGTTTTACTTATTTTTGAACTCCCTCCTATTTTTTTCTAAACAAAAATGCCATTTTACACAAATTACCACGAGACTTGGGTGGGGTTTGATTTAGAACAAAAAAAATTCGAAAAAATCAAAAAAAATTGAGGGGGTAGGTTTGTCATGAGAAATAAATTGGTCTCGTTTGATAATGAATATTGAAGGAATTTTAAGGTGCTCATTCGAGCAGAACCTTCACCACTAGACTATCCTAAGAATATCGTCATAAAATTCTAAAATTTTGCTTTTTTACATAAGTTTAAAGCAGGTTTTATTAACTCAAATTTTCTCTATCGTTAAAAAATTAAGCATTTCAATTTAATCGTGGTGTTTTCGGCTGTTTTTATTACGGTTTCGGTATTTAGGGGGTATGAATCTTTTGGATTTTTAGCCAACGCCATTACCGTTTTTCTTTAAATCTAAGAATTCGGAATTTTATCTTTTCTTCGAGGCCCTTTTATGCCAGGAGTTTCATTTCGTATTTTTTTTGATTTAAGTTTACTTAAAGCGATTTCCTTGGTCAAGTAGATCTTATTAATTCTCAAGGAATCATTGTGCGAAGACAACCACGCGTTCATTACTGTGCCGACTAAGAGACAGAAAGTGACATACATCATTTCCATTCCATGTTTATTCAATGTCGATTGAAAGACATCCCATGGAAATATTAATTCAATTTTAAGTCAATTTTCTTGGACATCATGTAAATTAAATACCAAATCAAGTGATGTGTCATCAATAGACATTGAATAGAAATTGAATTGTAATGATGAAGTACAATAGTCAGTTTATGTTCCTTTGCTGGCACAGTATTTCTAGAGGATATAAATGACTTAGAGAAAATAAAGCAGCTTTTAGAGCAGACATGGAGCTTTTAGAGACTCCAATATTTCAAAAAATAAAATCTGTTTATACCTTTTCACAAAAATTAATGCTTGACTTAGCATTTCATTTAAGGTTTTCTTTTTTTTTTATTTATATATTTTCCTACATAAATATTCAAAAGCATTCATCAAACAAAAGCGTAATGTGCTTTATCTAAAACAATTATTTGCCAAATGAATGCTTTTCTAATCATCATACTAGAAGGAGTGTATTATAAACATCATAAAAATAATTTATAGCAGCATACACTTAACATTAACATGAAATGCACGAGAGTGAGCATCAAAAAAATATCTTGAAAACTTAAGCTTAAAATTTTTGAAAAGTAACCTGATAAAATCTTTAAATTTACTCAATAATTTATAATAATGATGGTGAGGGTTCGACTAAATATGATTTCAATTGAATCGTAAAGATATATTTAAAAATTTTTTCACTCAATTATGGATTTAAATGATACTTTTTAAAGATTAAAATTAATGAATTTAGGAAAGAGTTGACAAAAAAAATTATTTTTTTTCTTTATAAATAAAATTGCTTCAAAAAAATTAAAGCTCTCTATTTTTTTCAACAATTGGCACCGGTTGTTGTCGACTAGCATACTCATCATAGAATCTAACCACTTCATCCCAATTAACAACATTCCACCATTGTTGAATGTACTCAGCACGACGATTTTGATATTTTAAGTAATACGCATGTTCCCATACATCTAAACCTAAAATTGGAATCATTTCAACATCGGCAACACCAGCCATCAATGGATTATCTTGATTTGCAGTTGACGAAACAGCTAATGAACCATCGTTTTTAACTCCCAACCATGCCCAACCTGAACCAAATCGTGTCGATGCTGCTTCTGTAAATGTTTTCTTCATTTCATCAACTGAACCAAATGTTGATTCAATTTTATCTTTAAGCTTTGAAAAAAATCTTTTACCAAAACGAAATAAAATTGAAATACAAAATTTACTGTTCCATGAGGAGCTGGATTTGAAGTACCTACTGGTGCCATCCATTTCCAAAACAAACTATGATTATAATGACCACCGCCATTATTTCGAACAACAGCGGGATAATTTTTCATATTCTGAAAAATGGCGATAATATCAGAATCTTTAGTCGATTTATTCAATGTTTCAACATAAGTTTGATGATGCTTGGTATGGTGTATATTCATGGTCTCCTTATCGACATAAGGTTCCAATAAATTGTATTCATAAGGTAGCTGTGGTAGTTTGTAAAGCATTTTTAAAAAATTCAAATTTTTTTTTTTGAAAAGAATAATTTTTTTAGTTGATTTTAAATATTATGATGATTATCCTATTATATTTTTAGTTGTTTAGGGTGTTTCGTTTCATTTTTTTGCTCTTCAGTATTTTTATCTTTGACTATTTTTATAAAAATTTTAGCCTAGAACAAAAGGGAACTTTCAAAAAAATAAACACTTAAAATAAAGTTTTTTTATCATTTTAAAATAGACATTTAGCATACAGTCATGTAAAATAAAGATTAACATATATTTGTTCTTGGCTTGAGCCTATAGTCTTTTGATTAATAAAAAAAAAAGTTTTTTAATGATTTGCTATGGTGTTCTTGAAATCCATTTAAAAAAATGTTTGGAAACTTCGAAGTCAACCTAGCAAAAAAGCTTTTATATTCATCTTTAATTCTTTCTTCAAGGGATCCACATTTTTTCATACTTTGAATAAAATAACCAAGTTTTTGCGCCTCTAAAAAAGATCAATAGAAAGATAGACAAAAAAGCTTCATTTTTTTTCCAAATTATAATTTGAAACTAAACAATATTATTTAGATGATGGTGATACTTGAATTGAATAGCTAAATATTTTTATTAAAAAACAACAAAAAAAAATTTGATCTTAATTTCAATTGAAACCTTTTGTTAAACTTTGGTATTTAAAAAACATGTTTTTTTCAGGTTTTTTAAATTATTTTTTGAGGAAAAAAAACAATGTTTCAAAATTTGTTCAAGGCAGGCTTTGTTCTATCGCTTCTATTTTGTGCTAGTCTTCAGCAAACAACTGAAGAAGATGAAGACTTGTTTCCATTTTGTGATGAGACCCCATCTACATCTTACTCTGAAAATTCAACTGGAACTACAAATTTTTATCAAGCAACCAGTGAAGGTCTAACGACTGAAGGTCCAACGACTGAAGGCCCAACGACTGAAGGTCTAACGACTGAAGGTCCAACGACTGAAGGTCCAGCGACTGAAGGTCTAACGACTGAAGGTCCAACGACTGAAGGTCCAACGACTGAAGGCCCAACGACTGAAGGTCTAACGACTGAAGGTCCAACGACTGAAAGCCCAACGACTGAAGGTCCAACGACTGAAGGTCCAACGACTGAAGGTCCAACGACTGAAGGTCCAACGACTGAAGGTCCAACGACTGAAGGTCCAACGACTGAAGGTCCAGCGACTGAAGGTCTAACGACTGAAGGTCCAACGACTGAAGGTCCAACGACTGAAGGTCCAACGACTGAAGGCCCAACGACTGAAGGTCTAACGACTGAAGGTCCAACGACTGAAGGTCCAACGACTGAAAGCCCAACGACTGAAGGTCCAACGACTGAAGGTCCAACGACTGAAGGTCCAGCGACTGAAAATCAATCGACTTTGGGTCAATCTACTATAGGACAAGAGACGAGAGTACAAACGAACAGAGGACAAACGTCGAGAGGACAAACAACTGCTGGTCAATCTACTGGAGAACAAAATCTAGAAGGACGAACAACTGAAGGACAAACTACAGAAGAACAAACAACACCAAAAAGAAATCCTTCGGGTGTTCAAACAACTCGAAATGATCCCACACAAAGCAGAAGCCAATTAACAAGTCCTAGAATACCAGTTAGTAGTAGAGCAACGTCACGTGACACATCTAAAACTTCAACATCAATGGATATTTCTTCAGCTCAAGATACAGGTCAAACAAGTCGAGCAACAAGTATTGGAGATAATTTTGAAACGACCTCCGAATCGCTAACATCAACAAATGCGGAAACAGTAGTCAATCTAAATAATTTGTTTTTTGAACTAAAAGGAGGTTTAGAAATAACTACAAATGGAGCTGGTAGGTCAATGATTCAAACATATAAAGTTATGTTTCGAATTATGTTAGAAGGAAACTATGATATGACCAATCTTCAAAATGGACTTATATCAATTGTACAATCGAATGTACCAGAATCCAAAGTCTCTGTTGATTTTGAAAAGTAAATTTTTAATTTTATCACTTCTTTTTTTGTTTGTCAGATGAGTAATTTCTAATGACTAGTACTGGACCGAGCACATATATATCAGTCATTAAAGTAGAAGCAAATACTGTTGATGATTCTAATTTTAGTCTTGATAATGTATTGAAAAAGACCATAAACGATATTGAAACTCAAGAAAATAATCTCAAACAAATGACACCAAGTGGAATGTCTCTTAGTTTTGATTCGTCTAAAATTCAAGTTTCATGTAAATTTTTTATAAACCATTCAAATATATTTTAAGTTATGATTTAATTTTTAGCAAATGAAACAAAAATGGTTGATGGTGCTAGAAGAATTTTGTCCTGTTCAAAAACATCGACTCAAAAAGATCTTGATTGTCTTAAAGGTAAAATTCATGCAAATGGTACAATTACTTACGATGAAGGCACTCAAATAGTTAAATTGAGTTCATTTGCACTCAAAGTTAACAGTCAAAATTTCGTTATGGTTCTTTGTTTGATATTAGGTATTATAATGTTTGGTTAATCAAAATACCATTTTGAATACGTTTTTTTTATTTTCTCTAACCCCTCTTTTAAAACTTATTTTCTTTAATAAATGGTGCATTCAAATTTTTTTTGTTGCTTAAACCCTAAACTCTTGCTCGCAAAACCTTTATCAAATGAGGCATTTTTTCCGAGATAATAAAAAATCGCCTTAAAAATTGAAACTAAAGTTACCGCGTTTAAGCAGCCTTTAGATGCTTCTCTATTTTATTATTTAAAGTACTTAAAAGTTTTTTGAAATTTTGGGTCTTACCACGTGTTAAGTGATTGATTAGTCACTTAACTTTCAAGCTGAATTTTTATAACTGTCAATTTTTATTAAAAAACATTTTAAAAAAAAAGAGATGATTATGGACTTCTAAGCACGAATCAAAAGCCCTTGCTAACAACCTTCTTCTCAATTATAAGGAATTCGAGAGGGACCGAATGTTTATTTAATGAAATATTTTGACCCTTTCTCCTGTTAATTGTAAATTATTCGATTATTAAGAAAAATCAAAAATTTTATAAAATTTTATAATTTTTTAAGCTTAGCTAAAAAGTTTTCTACAAACTAAAGTCTTTTCTTCGGGCTAATTAATTGATAAGGTGTTTTGTCGTGCTATATTCAACTATAACAACGTGTCTTGTGTAAAGTTGGATGGTGAAATAACTAAAGTTCTTGAAATTTCTGGAGGTAATATACAAGCTGGGATTTTATCACTAAATTTTGGTAATGTTGAGATTGTTGGTGGCCACGTTGTTGCTGTTCGTCTTGATGTTGTTATTGTTGCTTTTGTCTCGACGCATTTGCCATTTCAGTCATACTTTTTGTGTTGATCGTCGACTTTGGCCTGCATCTCTTTGCTCCTCTCATCATACAATTAAATTTTTTTTCTTGTTTCTTGTTATTTGATGAACTTTTCAACTAAAGTTTTTTCTTTTTCTCAGCGGAAAGTCAACTTTTAAGTTTTAGAACAAGGTTTGTCTGTTAATTATCTTGCGTTTCATGTGAAAATTTTCAAAATTTTACTTTTAATTTTTTTGAAAAGATGATTTAAATAACTCACACAAAGAAGACGCTTTTGGAAGATTTCTGAGGATTGCTCTTTATTCGTTAAAAAATATTAATTGATTTTTGTATTTTTTTCAAGAATATTTTTTTTGGGGTACCTCAAAAAAAGCTTCATCTTTTTGTGCTTAAATACTTATCAACTAACATAATTGCATAAGTTTACACATATTCTTAAAGCTCATGATCTCAGGATGCTTGAAAAAACAACAACAGTTGTGTCCATTCACGTGTTACTGTAATGAATTTTCATGAACCTTTTTAATCTCACCGAAGTACCCTATAGCTAACCGAAATTCACCGTAGTTTCCCATAGTTTCACACTCTAAATATCAATTTCCTTTTAAAATATCGAAATCCGAAATTAGAATTTAAAATATATTTTTTTATGGTATTTTCAAATTCGCAAAAATAAAAAATTTAATTAAAAATTTAACTTTTTGCTTATCTTTGAAGGCTATGTACAAGTAAATGAATAGGTAAACTTGAAAAAGTGAATTCACCATCTTGTTTCTCTTGAAATTTCCTGCAAGCTAGTATATTTTTTTATGGTACTTTCTTACTCAGGGAATTTTCAAATGAATTAACGCACTAACGCTTCGCGAAACATATTAACCTATGATTGTACAAAAATTTATTCTCTTTCCGAATATGTATGAATGTATGGACTTTTGTTTGAAAATTTTAGTGAAAAAGCTTAAAAACTGGAACAACTATTCAAGACCCTCCAGTCCAAAATTTTTTTTTTGACCCCCCTGTGGTCAATGATTAGAACAGTTTCTTGATGAATTTTGTGGATACAACTTGATTAATTTCATTCAAAGCGAAACTTGAGGTCTGGTTTAGAACAAATGAACGGTAAAATGATACTAAGGCAAAGAACAGCCACAGCCTCACGACTTAACTCGACTAAGTCGGTTCGCAGTTATTTTTACTACTCCTTCTACTACCTATCTATTACAAACTTGCTGATTTGAGATCATCATGGGCGGCATATTTTCTGATAATCTGAATTTTCGCATCTTTTTTCTACAAGAGATCTTCAACCACGCGAACAAGTAGTAGTCAGTTGCGCTTTTCCTTCCAAAGCTTGATTTAAACACATTGACGGCAATGAAAAAGGGTGCGATTTTTGAAAGTGTAGTTTTTTTAAACTTAAAAATTATATATCTGTGGATCCCTCCTCCAATACTCCCCCACACACACATACAAAGAATATTTTTCGCCATACCTCTCAACAATTCCTGGATCCGCCACTGCTCAAATTCACTGAGGATTTTAGCTGCCTTAGCGGCATAAATTCTCGTATTTAAGTAGGTAATATTTTGGAATGTGATGATAAAATTCTTTTCGAAATTCCGTAAAAATCCGTAATCTGCATTCCGCGTTTTAGGGATAGTCCATAAATTAAACTTTAATTCAATTAAATTAATAAAGTGTTGATCAGTCTAATAATTAGATAAGGGGCACTAGCCTGTTGATCAACCTTGAAACCTCTTTGAAACCTCTTAAACCATAAATTAAACTTTAATTCAATTAAATAAATAATCCTATTATTTATTTTTCAACATCTAGTTCTATCACATAGTTTAATCACCGGTATTTCGAATATACAAGTTGGGTGATATAAGTGTAAGTATAATAAAAATTTTAGGTATCAGTCGATGTATTTTTATTTAATTTTTTTTCGATTACCATTGGGTGTATTGTTTTTTTTTTTTTTAAAAATTATTAATTTTTTTCTTAAAATTTAATTTAGTCCACCTATCGTCAAGCAGAGCAAAAAATTCAAGCTGGAACCATTTGAAAAAAATATTTTAAAAAATTTTGAATTCAGTCCCATTTAAGAAATTTTGAGAAAAGGCTGAATCAAGAGGGGGGGACCCTCTTTTTGGTCCCAAAAAAAAATGGGATTGAATGGCAAAAAGGCCAAAAAGAGGGGGACCGCCCTCTCGGTCCAGCCGAAATGGATTGTAAGCCTGAGAGTTTTTGTCATTCAATTCCTAGTTAAATAACATTTTAATCTAAATTATAATTAGCTCAGACGGATCGTTTTGAGGTTCAGCTGGAATTTACCAGGCTCATTGGCGATACCTCAATTCATAATATCGAAAGATATTCCAAATAGACAGACAATTTTCCATGTAAACGAAAAAAAAAAAATTTAATTCAAAGAGCAACAAAAAGAGATGTATAATAGATTTATCTTCGAGAAAAAAAATAATTTTAACAAATATTTCAATTGAAAAAGGTGATTCTTCAACACACAAACATTGTTTTTCTTTTGTTGAAAATTATTTCTGAAGATGTTTAAAAAATTCACCATTTTGGTTCTAATCATTCTTGTTAATTCTAGTTATCAGCAAATTCAAGAGGATGAGTATGATTACTCCTGTGAAGAAGAAGAATCAACTGAGTTTACTCGGGAAGCCACAACGCCTTCATCCAGCTATTTCCAAACACAAAGTAGTGAGTCTATTATTGGAACATCTGAGCCTGCTCGGACCAACACAAACAAAATAACAAAGCAGACCCTTTTTCAATCAAAAACGTCATCGAATTTAAATTCTGAAACAACTGTAAGCAAATCAACTCAAACAACAACTAGCCTAATAACTTCAAGTGCTTTTCAACAAACGTTTGGTGGTGATATTTCAATAGAAAGTGTTGGTAAAACTTCAAATACTTTCTCTTCGTTTCCATCGTCAACAAAATTCAGCAGTTCAATTGGAACTTCAAAGGGAAATTCTGGTCGACCAGAAACAATGTTTAGAGATTTATCAACAACTTTAAAAGACTCTACAACAACTCTATTAAAAGTAATTACGGGCGAACCTGAACAAATTTTAAGAGTCTCTTCAACAACTGGATTGAACAAACAAAATAATTTGTATGCTAAACTTAGAGGGGGTTTTCAAATATCAACATTTGAAATTGGTAGATTCGTTAAAAGTCAATTTAAAGTAGTTTTTAGAATAATGTTGGAGGGAAAATATGACATGACAAAAATAGAAAATAAGATTATTTCAATAACACAATCTAATCTAAAAGGCGCTCAAGCGAGTGTTGATTTTGAAAAGTAAAACTTATTTTATTATTTAATTTTGACTTGAATAATTATTATTTGGGTGAATCCAGAACTGGACCAAACAGCTATGAATCAGTTATTCAATTAGAAGCAAATACTGATTCTGACTCAAATTTCAATCTCGATACAGTCTTACAAAAAACAATCCGGGACATTCAATTTCAAGAAGTTGCGTTCAAACAGCTTGTTCCAAGTGGACTAACTCTTAAATTTGATCCATTAACTTTTCAAGTTTCATGTAAATATTTACAAAAACAAGCTTTCGTCTATGTTTTAGTTTAATCGCTTTTTTTAGCTAATGAAACAAAAATGATAAATGGTGTCCAACAAGTTTTATCGTGTTCGAAAACTTTAACTCAAACAATAAGCAACGTTGAAGTTTGGAGCAAATTTTTGGAGCAAAGCAAATTCAAATATTAAAAAAGCTAATAATGTTTCATCGAAATTTAAAATCGATAAAATAAAAATTGAACAAAGTTGAACAAATTTTGTTAATTCTTAAACTAATTAAAAAATCAAAAAAAATATTTTCCTTTTTAATTTATTGATATTTGAAATCAATACTAACTTTTTGTTAATTTTATTTTAAATCCTGCATTATGAAAATTTCTAAAAAAAAAAGAGAATGGTAATTATGTATTACGAGAATAAAAATTTGAATTTGTATTTCAAAAATCCTTAACATTTTCTTAATTTTTTTTTTTTGAAATTTATAATATTTTATCATATCTTTTTTTCCATTGAATTAAAGAAAAAAAATTGAAAATTCTGATCGTATTTACTGCGAACTCGACGACTATTAAGACTGAGCTTGGAACTACAAACCAAGCGTATTCTCTTATTAAAGAACACTTAACCTTGTACCCTAACCCTAGTTTATGTGTTGTTATTTGTTTAATTTAAAAAAAAAAAAAAATTTTTTATTTTTTTCACCTCGAAATTGAGCGAGTCGATATTTTTTAATTATTTTTCAATTTAGAATCGGTAAACAATTTCGACACCACAATTATTTGTCACTAAATCAAACAACATTATGAAACATTAATATTATGACAAATATTCGACTAAATGGAATCTAACATACTTGTTACAACTTACAAATTTAAGCGATAAGACCACTAACTCGTATCTCATCAAATGGTTTAGTCTTAAAATTACTTCGTTGTTACTCAACTTGAATTCGAATGATGAAATTTTTTTAAACCTAAAAGTCTTCAAGAAACAACTTACAAGTAAGACTTTTCCGACACCAAACCCATTTTTGACCATTTTTCAATTAATTTTTAACCTTTTAGAGTTCATGAAATTCTAATCAATGAGCCAGAGCTCAATCCAAATGAGGATACAATCATAAAAACAAACTTTAACAAACTTGACATGGATTTATTTCGTCATGAACAAGATGAATCGAATGATTACATCGAATTCGATGGTCTTAGACTCCCAAAAAAAGAGGAAAACGATCTCAAAAATCAAAACGTTTAGTCTTTGTGGATACGACTAAACACAACTTGAACAAAATTGTAATGTCAATCATAACCGATCAATCAATCGTAATCGAAGGTGATTTAAGCACTGGAAAGACCACTTTAATCGAGTATTTATCCGAACAAACGAATAATAACTTGATAAAGTATCAAATGGACGAGTTAATGGACAGTAAAACTTTAATCGGAAATGACACTTGTTCAGACATACCCGGTGAGTTTTTATGGAAACCAGGACCTTTAATCTCGGCGGTGTGTAACGGAACATGGATACTTTTAGAAGATTTTGATCACGCATCAGTCGATTTATTGTCTCTTTTAATCGATTTATTGGAGACTAGAATAATCAAACTTCGGATAACATGATTAAATTCTAATCGGACTATTAAACGATTTATACGAGTGTTTTCTCTGTTTTATATCAAATCGAGCATTACGTTTTGAGTATTCGATTAAAGTTGGAGCTAAGTTAAACATCAATAGGAGATGAGGTCGAGAATTTATTGTTTAATAAAAAAACTGGATTTATGAAAAAAGACTCTGTAATAACATGTGGTCGTGTCCGACTTAGACTGGAAAAGAACAAAGATAATTTAGAAACGATTGGAATGCGGTTTGTTTATACAAAATCGTCTCTGAATTTGTAAGAAAAAATAGCAAGATGTATCGAGTGTAATGAGCCTGTTCTTTTGTTTGGTGAAACTGGTGTTGGTAAAACTACGGTTCTACAACATTTGGCACGTCTGTTGGGTAAGAAGTAAGTGTTATCAATTTGAATCAACAAACTGAGACAAGTGATTTGTTGGGTAGCTTTAAACCCGTCGATATTAAAACACAAATGAAATTTTTTTCTGATTTGTTTAATTTGTTCACTGATTGTTTTAAAATTGATGAAAATCAAACTTTTTTGAATCATGTTCAGGTAAGATTAATTTTTACTCCCTTTAATTTATCATTTTTGACATCATATATGTTACTTACCCCTCTGTAAACTTTAGAAAATGACATACCTGGGTGAAAACAACCCAAAAAAGGGTATTTTTTTATAAATATCAAATCTAGTCCTAGGAGACCCTCAATACACATAACTTTTATGCATCCGCTTAAACCATAGGCGATTATGCATAAGTGCCAGGAGCTTTTTTTTCAATTTTTTCTTTGAATCCCTGTACAAAATAGATATGATTTGACAGAAAAATTACATTTTTTTCCCTCGTTTTGACCACAAAATTCCTTGTGATAAAGCTTTTTCCACTTCGATATGGGTACCAGCATCAACTAGAGTCTTTTAGCTTTCAGATATTATCTAAAAATCAATGATATCTTGTTCTAATAATGACTGCTTGAAAGTTTAAACAAAGCACCTTGACATTAGTCTGCAAAAAGCCGAAATGAAGTGTTTTTTTAATTTTTATTCGAATAAAAAAAAATTATTTTCTTAGGTTTTCGGAGTCGTAGATTACCAAAATGATGTCCAAAATGACAAATTCATCTTTAAATTTTTAAACACTAATTTTTATTTTCTTTTAAGACATGTTTTAAGAGTTTAAATTGGAAGTATTTGCTCAAATTAATTTCACATGCGACCGAATCGATCTTATAAACAAATTTACATTTCAATTTTTCGATGGTAAACTATCCGAAGCCATAGTCAACGGTGAATGGATAATTTTGGACGAGATTAATTTAGCTTCACCAGAAATACTTCAATTTCTCGGTTCTCTTTTTGACAACACTGAATCGGGACCATCGAGTATTATTTTATATGAAAAAGGCGATCATGAGCCGTTAAAACGTCATTCGATTTTTGTCTCTACGGCGCTATGAATCCAGCATCGGACGTTGGTAAACGAAACCTACCCTCCAATATCCGAAACCGATTCACCGAGATCTTTGTCGATGAAATCGAAGACGAAAACGACCTCGCATTACTCATCAAATCATACCTCGAGTACTTACCCGACGTAAACACTTCACTCATCAACTCAATCGTAACTTTTTACAAATCAGTCCGAGACCAAACTTTTATTTTAAAGACAAGTAAGATCAAGGGTAAAGTCCAACGAGTCCGACCGGTACCTGAGGTCTTCACAAATCCGTTATCACTCAAACTAGGGACACTTTACTACGTTAATATTTAAGACTATTGGATCCTTAGGAATCAGATTGTTAATCACGATCACGCTGATTTAGCCGAGTATATCTGGTAGGATGTAATGGACACGAATTAAAATTTAGTTTTTAAAGAAGGGTTATTAGTCCAAGTAATGCGACATGGGTATTGGATTTTACTAGACGAGTTGAATTTAGCGTCAAGTGAGGTCTTGGAAGCGTTGAATCGAGTACTTGATGATAATAGAGAATTGTACATCCTTGAATTTGATAAATATTGTATCGATTCCGAGACTACTTCGAGTAATCTCGTAAGGGTCATGCGGTGTATGGTAATGGACTCACTTCATGTTAGAAGGATCCCCAGGTGTTGGTAAAACATCTTTAATCGAAGCCCTCGGTCGTCTAACAAACAATAAAGTAATACGAATTAATTTGTCAGAACAAACCGATTTAAATGAATTATTCGGCGCTGATTTACCCGTTTCGGACTCGACAATATTCCAACAAAAATTCGAATGGCTTGACGGACCGTTCTTACTAGCTCTCAAAAAAGGCTACTGGGTCATTGTTGACGAGATTAATCTAGCAACCAAATCAGTTCTAGAAGGTCTAAACTCTTGTTTTGACCATCGTAACGAAATTTATATCACCGAACTAAACAGAAAATTTACAGCCGATAAAAAACGGACCAAAATATTCGCATGTCAAAACCCGTTCTGTCAAGGCGGAGGTCGTAAAGGTCTACCAAATTCGTTTCTCAACCGGTTCTCAAAAGTATACGTCGATAAAATGACTCAAAATGACTTATTACACATTACCGGTTAAATTTATGATCAAATAGACCGCGAAGTCTTGTCAAAAATGATCGAGTTTTACACTTTAATCGACTCGAAAATGTTTAAAAAAGTCATGGGGTACTTTAGGATTACCGTGGAAGTTTAATTTAAGAGATTTGTTCCGTTGGTGTGATTTAATGGTCCTAAAAAACCGTGTCAAAAAACTGGGTCAAAAAAACCTGGAGATTTTATTTATTTGATTTACGCTCCTTAGTCGTTTTCGTGATCTCAAAGACAAAAGTTTGGTCTATGAAAAATTAAAAAACTCATTCGGGGTTGAAGCTTACAAACGAGATGGTATCATGGTCCGTTTAGGTCACGGAGATGTTCAAATAGGCCAAGACTTTGCTTCAAACATATCTCAAAATTTCCTAAAATTTTCCAAAGTTATGTTTTTACTAACAAAAATTTACAATACTTAGAATGTGTTTTAAAGTTTGTTGAAATGAACTGGATGATTGTACTATTTGGTCAGTCCTCAACCGGCAAAACAAGTCTTGTCCGTCTTGTAGCTGCAATGTTGGGTAAGACCCTGGTAGAATTCAGTGTCAAAAATTCAACAGACACAAGTGACCTTCTTGGTGGGTACGAAAAAATAAAACAATAACGTTCCAACTTGATCAATTTGTATCAAAAAATCAAAAATTTATACCAAAAAATAATAATTTCAGACGTCATAAATCAAAAATTATTCGTCAAAAATTTCGAATTCATGTTCCAAACTAAACGTCTCAATCACCAGGACTTTTTGAAGGTGACGAGTACTCGACTTTGATGACTCAATGTAAAGAAGGGGCTCAACGAGACGGGTTAATGTTGGACTCATCTGAAGAATTGTACAAATGGTTTACAAACGAAGTCATGAAAAATCTTCACGTTGTGTTTACCATGAACCCGAGTGCAGACGGGTTAAAAACTCGTGCATCAACATCACCTGCTTTATTCAATCGTTGTGTGCTCAACTGGTTCGGTGATTGGAGTCATCACGCTTATTATCAAGTTGGTAAAGAGTCTACGATTAGAATTGACCTCGAAAAATCAGACTACTTCCCACCAAACACTCTTCAAATCTTACATGATCCGAGTATACAATCAATCGGGCATCGTGAAGCGGTTGTTAACACGTTTGTTCACATCCACGACTCATTACACCAAGCGAACACTCGGTTACAAAAGAAAGGAGTCCATGAGACAACTATAACCCCACGTCATTATTTAGACTTTATCAATCATTTTGCTAAGTTGTACAATGAGAAACGTTCTGAGTTAGAGGATCAACAAGTCCACTTGAACATTGGTTTGGCAAAGATCAAAGAAACTGTTGAACAAGTCGAAGAGTTACAGAAGAGCTTGGCAGTAAAACGAACCGAGCTTGAGAAAAAAAATAACGAAGCTAACTCAAAATTGAAACAAATGATGACTGATCAACAAGAAGCCGAAAAAAAGAAAGTCGCATCACATGAAATACAGGTCAAACTTGCTAAAGCTCAACAAGCTGTAAAATCAATCAACCGTCAACATTTAGTCGAGTTGAAAAGCTTGGTAAATCCGCCAGCTGCTGTTAAACTTGGTCTCGAATCGGTTTGTTTAATCCTTAACCAAGAGACAAGCGATTGGAAGGTAATCCGTGGTATTATCGTTAAAGACAATTTTATCAACACGATTATAAACTTTCAGACTGATAATATATCAACACAGATAAAAGAAAAAATGAAGACTAAATTTTTGTCCGCTCATAATAGACCCCTCAGGTCAAGCCACTGAGTTCATTTTGAACATGTACAAGGACGAGAAGATTCCTCGAACATCATTTTTGGACACATCGTTCCGTAAGAATTTAGAAAGTGGCCTTCGTTTTGGTAACCCAATTTTGATACAAGACGTCGAAAATTACGATCCGATCCTTAACCCGGTTTTGAACAGGGAAATAAGACGTTCAGGTGGTCGGGTTTTGATAACTCTTGGTGATCAAGACATCGATTTTTCACCCATGTTTACAATGTTCTTGTCAACCCGTGATCCGACTGTTGAATTTCCACCAGACATTTGTTCTCGAGTGACTTTTGTTAACTTTACAGTCACTCGTTCAAGTTTACAATCACAATGTTTACATCAAGTTCTTAAATCCGAGCGACCGGATGTTGCAGAAAAGAGATTGGATTTGTTAAAGACTCAAGGTGAGTTTTGGCTCCATCACAAGCTTGCTCGAACATCTACTTCACTATGAATGTCCTTAAAGAAATTTTTATCAATTAAAACAAACGAAAGACAACCAAAACAAGGCGTAATTGATCTCTTAGAAACAACTAATTCTATCAAAAAATTATTGTTTATCAATGCACTTCGTCCCGATCGATTCATAACAACAGCTGAAACATTTGTGAGTTCAGTGTTTGGTGAAGAATTTTTAAATCAAGCCGAAAAGCTGTTAGACTTGGGTTATATTGTTGAAAATGAAATAAAAGCAACGACGCCTATCTTAATGTGCTCAGTAGCTGGTTACAATGCATCAGGTCGTGTTGAAGACCTCGCAGCCGAGAATAACAAACAACTAATCGCATTGCAATCGGTTCATCCAAAGGTTTTACCCAAGCCGAAAAAGCGATAAACAACTCATCGAAAACAGGAAAATGGGTCTTGTTAAAAAATGTACATCTAGCACCACAATGGTTAGTTCAACTCGAAAAGAAGTTGCAAAAAAAATCGGTTTGTAAACATCTTGTGTTGGATCAAGAGACTTTAATCGATGATGATAAAGAGAACAAACTCTTTCCTAGTTTAAGTGAATTGAAGAAAAAAGACAACAAAATTAAGACTTTGTGCCCGAATTTGGAGAGTTTGGACACAATGAGCCATCAGCAAGTTGTAAAAGACGAAATGGATAAAATGAAGATGATGAATTTAGTTTGAATGGACAAAATGATGAAGACTATCCCTATGGTAAGTCAATTGTTTAAAAGAATGAAATTCTTCTTATTCTGCTCTTTTGTTGCGTTATTTTATTCAAAAATGAACCTTAAATTTTTTAAATAAAAAAAATAAATTTTTTCCCAATAAAAGTTTTTTGAACTTGTTCGATGGGTGGTGCGCAGTTGATCCTCAAAAGTTCAAGTCTTAATCGTCTTTATAAAATGACAAAATAAAGTAATTTTGCCGAAAAAGCAAAATTGGCACTAGCTCGCGCAGAACTTCCATGCAGCTACGTCCCGAACTCGAAAGCCAATCGAGTTTACGGGACGCATTTTACATCTCAGCTTGAATTTAGGTATAAAATGACTTCGTTTGGGTGTTTTCCTGGGCGAATGTTCTTTTAAAGGGATGATGAGGCAGACTCTGGCCTTGTTATTTCGATTGAGAAAGTTAGATTAAAATGACTTCGTTTGGGTGTTTTCCTGGGCGAATGTTATTTTAAAGTGATGATGAGGCAGACTTTGATTTCTTTTTGAATTTAGGTATAAAATGACTTCGTTTGGGTGTTTTCCTGGGCGAATGTTATTTTAAAGGGATGATGAGGCAGACTCTGGCCTTGTTATTTTGATTGAAAAAGTTAGATTAAAATGACTTCGTTTGGGTGTTTTCCTGGGCGAATGTTATTTTAAAGTGATGATGAGGCAGACTTTGATTTCTTTTTGAATTTAGGTATAAAATGACTTCGTTTGGGTGTTTTCCTGGGCGAATGTTATTTTAAATGGATCTTGAGGATCTTGATTTCGTAACTAGACCATGAACATTTTTCAGACTGTTATTTTACAAAATAGTATTTAAATTAGAAATAAGTTAAATTTGCATTTTTGTTTAAGAATATAAATTCGTAAAAAAGTTTAATGGCTCTCTAACGGTCCTTTTTTGTTTTAGACTCATGATCTTCGTTTGGAAAGAATCGGTTGTTAATGTCAAACTTTTTTCGATCATTTAAACATCTGCTTATTTACCAAGACTCATCGGTTTATGTGACTCTAGCAGCGGGACAAGGCGGGACTTGTTTTGAGCTAGATCCATCAAAACGTTCAAACAAAGACTTCTGAGTCATTAATGAACTAGCTCAAGACAACGGGTTCATTTTAACTGATTGTTATAAGTTTAAACAAGACAAATTTGAGTATTTTAGATCGACTGGGTGAAATGATCGATTGTGATCATGTAGTGAATGGCGGGATCAATTTGACCACAACAAACAAAGATCGAAATGATTTAACACTTCGTGAAAAATTGAATTATGAAAATTCGGATAAATCAAAATGTATGTTATTTAGGTAAATATTCTCGGGGATTTTTTCCTTTCATAATTCTCATCAATTTGATAAACTTGTCCACTTTTTTGGCGTTCGAAGTATTCATTTAAATACTTCGAACAAAGTTTTTTAAATACTTCGAACTGGTCATGTTGTCCCTAATGTTATTATTATTTTTAAAAAATTTTTTAACTACGATGAAATATATTTATTTTTTACGAAAATTATTCTGATGACTAAATATTGGCAGAAATAAAAAGCTGCTTATTGTTATAAATTTTTATAATATAATCTCAACAATTAATATTATTTAGTTCAGAAAAAATTTACCTAAAAAAATGCAGGAGACAAGAAACAAAAATAGAAAGGATCTCGAGAGGTTTTTTATATACAAATGCTTTGCCTCATTGAAAAAAAATTTTGATGACTTCGAAATGAAATACAATGAGAAGTGTTTTCTAAATTACTTAAAAGGTATGTTCTTTACATCTTAATAAAAAAGACTTTATCTAATTAGTTTTCTTTTAAGAGAAAAATATTACCATCTTCAATGTCGAAGAATTAAGCAGGGAACAGCTTTTCATGTACCCTAACTTTAATACAGTTAAAAACTCATACGAACTCTACGATGCTAATAATGAGTTCACAAATAATATTCAAAGCACATTTCAAATATGTCAAGAACAAAAGGTTTTTTTTAATTTAAACAGCTAAAAAATTAAAAGGTTTATCTAATCAATTTTTTTAAAGGACAATCATTTAGAAATTTTAAATATGCTCAATAGCCTGACCCTTTTCAAACAAATATTTTCATCAGACACTAGCTCTGGAACTAATTCGTCTTCATGCTCTTCACAAGTAATTTAAAAAATTTAGATTCAGAAAATATTTAATCAAAATTTGTAATCTTTTTTACTTAAGAAATCAAAAGGAAAACAAAATAAAAACAGAGCGAAGAGTTGCGTATTTCGTTGCAAAATATTGTATTGCATCATTTTCAACAAAATAATTTCGCTTGAATCGTTCAAGAATGAGATTAAGGGTATTTTTAAAAAAAACAATTTAATATTACATATTTTTATTTTTTTTTTAAAAGAAAAAGATCTCGTTCCTGACTTTATGAGTCAAAACAATTGTTTCGCCGACAATTTGGTTTATGATTATATCACCAAAAAATTCAGAATAGAATTTGATGTAGAGTTGATTGAAGAATTCTACTCAAATCTCATATCAAACAACATCTCCGTAATTTTGGAACAAAAAGAAGCTCTTGACCAAATAAAAAGAAACACGAAGAATGTTGATAACAAAAAAGAATCTGAACAAGTAAGCCAGAATCAAAGTGCGACAATCAATACAGACACAAACAAACAAAAAAATCAGCCACAGTCAACAAACGGTCAATCAACGGTCGAGTCAACAGTCGAGTCAACAGTCGAGTCAACAGTCGAATCAACAGTCGAGTCAACAGTCCAGTCAACGGTCGAGTCAACGGATAAACGGTCAAGAGAAATAGCCGAAGATCGGGAAGTGTCTGAAGAAGTCAAAGATTTGCAAAACTCTCCATCAAAAAAATCGAAACATGAACAAGTGTCAAAAAACACAAACAAAAAAAAGTCAATCGGTAGTCCCAATCGAATTAGAACCCAATTAACAGCACCAAATATTCAAAAAATAAGCCACAATCTAATAACGGTCAATCAGAAAAAATAGTTCAAAACCAAGTGTCACAAAACCGAAAGAAAAAAAACAAAAAAAGTGAACAGATAAGTCCGAAATCGACAACACAACATAACCAAAACAAACCAACCAACGAAACACAATCGAATGGCTGTCAAAACAAAAGTAAAACAGCTAACGAGGTATTGGCGGCACCACCTCCACCACCTGCGAAATTTCAATTAAAAAAAAATTCTGAAAATGACAACAGGAACCAACAGTCACAAAAGCAGAACAAAAGTCTGCAAGCCAAACCAACAGATGCAAGCAAAAACGACATTGTCAAAAGGTCTAAAAGCGGAGACGACTTTTTCTTACCTCTCTTCGAACCTGCGAATCTCCAAGTCAAAAAAAATCCAAAAAAACTGGTCAAAAAAACTCAATCGAGTGAAAAAGCGTTAGCCGAGAACCTATTCAAAATAACATAGATAAGCATCTTTCTAACAAAATGCAAGAGTCACAAAACCAAATCAAAAGTCAACAAGCCAAACCAACAGGTGCAAGCAAAAACGACATTGTTAAAAGAACAAAAAGCGCAGACGGCTTTTTATTACCTCTCTTCGAACCTGCGAATCTCCAAGTCAAAAAAACGCCACAAAAACTTGGCAAAAAAACTCAACCGAGTGAAAAAAGCGTTAGCCGAGAGCCTAGTCAAAATAGCAAAGAACCAATTAAACAATCAAACAATAACGGTCAAACAAAAACACCAGAAAAACAAGGTACGCAAAGCTCAATTAATATTCAAAAAATAAATAAAAAAGCAGAAGAGACGGTAAAAACTCAGCACAATGAAAATGACGTTTCTTTGAATACGAGACCTCGAAAGCGTCAATCGATAAATCCGGATCAGAGTAATGATTCGTTGACTCCACCAAAAATTACACGGAATGTCGATCATATTATTAGTGAAGAATCAAGATCAAGTCATAGTCGAGATGAAGAAGATGTCGCAAATATTATGTCTGAGATGGAAAATGATATAAAAAGAAAAGAATTGGAAGAAAAATTTAAAGAATCAACAAATTACGATATAAGAAACGTGAAATTTAAGGTAATATTATAAAACTAATTTGGAAGAAACTTCGTTTGGGTGTTTTCCTAGGCGAATGTTATTTTAAAGGGATGATGAGGCAGACTCTGGCCTTGTTATTTCGATTGAGAAAATTAGATAAAAATGACTTCGTTTGGGTGTTTTCCTGGGCGAATGTTATTTTAAATTGATGTAGAGGTAGACTTTGATTCTTTTTGAATGTTGGTATAAAATGACTTCGTTTGGGTGTTTTCCTGGGCGAATGTTATTTTAAATTGATGTAGAGGTAGACTTTGATTCTTTTTGAATGTTGGTATAAAATGACTTCGTTTGGGTGTTTTCCTGGGCGAATGTGATTTTAAAGGGATGATGAGGCAGACTCTGGCCTTGTTATTTCGATTGAGAAAATTTGATTAAAATGACTTCGTTTGGGTGTTTTCCTGGGCGAATGTTATTTTAAATTGATGTAGAGGTAGACTTTGATTCTTTTTGAATGTTGGTATAAAATGACTTCGTTTGGGTGTTTTCCTGGGCGAATGTTATTTTAAAGGGATGATGAGGCAGACTCTGGCCTTGTTATTTTGATTGAAAAAGTTAGATTAAAATGACTTCGTTTGGGTGTTTTCCTGGGCGAATGTTATTTTAAAGTGATGATGAGGCAGACTTTGATTTCTTTTTGAATGTTGGAATAAAATCACTTCGCTTGGGTGAGGCAGATTGTGGGGATGGTTATTTAATTCGATAAAGGCGCTTTGAAGTTCATAGCAATAAAGCAATAGCAATTTTGTAGAATCGTTATAAAAATTGTTCAAGTGGTTCACAGCCTCGATATAACTTGTCTTTTCTGAAACAAAATTTGTGTAATCTAAATTAAGCGTTTGCAAAAACTCTGCAAATTAATTACGCAGTTATTTTAAATCTTTTTTAATGGTTTGCATTTTGAGAATTTTCAGAGTTTTTGAAGGCGCTTAATTTCGATTACAGTTTCGATTACCACTAGAACAATTTTTATAACGATTCCGCAAAATTGCTATGAACTTCACAGCGCCTTTGATAAAGCTAAAAAACAATTCATTTTTTTAACTTTCAATTAAAACTAAATGTTTCTTTTAGATTAAATCAATTTTAAATGATCGCGTAAACCCAATATCAAAGAAGGTCGAGCTCTTTTTGGACTGGCAAGAAGTCATGAGAACGAAATACGGACCGTAAATTAATTTCTCAAACTTTTTTCCCATTCCTTAAATTTTATTTTTACAGATCTTGGGAATCACAAAGTCGAGTTGATTCGGAGATTGTTGACAATTACAAAAAAACAAACCAGAAAAATTTCGAAAAAGCTGTTCAGCATCCAGTTTACCCGAATAAATCAGAGGCCGAGGAAGAATTCATTTTTGCAGAAGATTTAACAGAAGAACAGCTTCAGCTTGCAAACGAAATTTTTGCTTTAGATGGTCAGTTGCCGATGGAAACTCTTAAGAAAAAATTAAAAAAATAAATATTATCAATTTACGAATTCTTTTCATTTAACATACTGTATTAAAATTTAATAAATTTTTTTAAATTTACCCATTTTTTTTATTATTTTTTTTTTGATTCAAAAATTTAGATTTATTCCAATTTTTTAAACACCGATTTTTAATTCATCATTTCAAGATTAAATTAATTAAATTCTTTCATTTAATTAGTTATTTCTATGATCACATGAAATAAATCTTAACAAAATACAGTCACTTTGAAAATATAAAAGAGTCAGAATTTTAGCTCTTGAAAAAGCCGAAATAAATATACCTGTTTTAAACAGTCAGATTAACTTGAACGTAAAATAACTTAAGTCTTAAAAAGCCTTATAAATATAGTAACTTTGAAAAGTGTGTTATTTAAGTCCCGATGCAAAAGTCGTCCTTATTAAGTTCCTATATTTAATGGGTTCTTCTGTTATATTGCAAGTAATGAAAGAAAAAAGGTGAATTAAAATGTTTAAAATGGATTTATTCTTTTTTCTTTCATTACTTGCAATAAATCAACAATAAGTGTTGGTAATTATATCATTCGGTTAGACCCAAAAAGACCTACAACCGACACCAAACCTCAGCAATTATCTTTTTCTTTTATATAATCATTAAATATCAAATTATACTGCTATTGCTAACATTTAATTGCCAACTAATTTTTTTAATCTTAATACCATTTCTTGGAGCTGTCTTTTTGAAAATTTTTAATTTATTTTAGACTCGAAAAATTTTAACCAAAAAACATAAAAACCAAAAATGTCATCAAACGATTGTAAAAGAAGAAATTCGGATTCGATCCTAGAAGAAAAAACTGAAAAAAGAACTGAATTACGAATTCCTAAAGCTTTTTTGGTCTCGAATTCACAAAAAACCAGTAAAATGGACGAGAACATGAAGGTTAATATTAATGGAAACAAGAATTTCATTAAGTTTTTGAATAGTCCAACAAGAACAACATCGCTACTATACCTCGAAGAAAACATTCAGAAAAAAGAGGACGAAATGATGAACTCCTCCTTTTTGAAAAAATAAAGGTATACAATTAAAAAAATTTCTAAAATTAAAAATATATTGTTTTTTTTATAGAATAAATCGATTGAATTGATTGAACAAGTGTCTACTTCTATTGTTCAGAAGGTTCAGAATTTTGTTCCTGACACAGAACCAAAAATTAACAATCGAGTAAATTTAAGACTTTTTTCTACACATCTTGTATAGATTGTTTGAATTTTTTTTTTAAAGTTAGTAAATGGTTCCTCAACACCGATTCACAATCGATCCATGAATATTGATGATTGTGAAAATTTGCAAAATTTAAACAATGATTTGATAAAAGCTTATGAAGAAATCGACGCATTAAATAACAAGATGATCCTTATGACTTCTGAAAACGAAGATGCTATTAATCATCTGAGAACCGAATTTATGGATTTAGAAGTAAATTGTGTTGAAAATATTAATTTAAAAAAAAAATTTCTGAATAATAATTTTTTTAGAACGCATACAAAAATCAATTAAAATCAAACGAGCAGCTTTTAAAAGATTTTCAAGAAAATGAAGAAGTAATACTAAAAGAGAAGGCAAATATTCAGTCCAAAGTCGATAATTTGTAGGTTTTTAAGTTCGACAAAAATAAAATTTGTAAATAAATTATTTTATTTTAAGATCTAAACAATCTTTAAAATACCAAAGGGATACAGAGGAATATATCAAAAACCTTCAAAAAGAGTTGATTGAAGTAAAAAATCAATATAATTCGCTTGAATCACAATTTAAGGGAAGAAAGTGCCCGTACCCAAAATGTGATGGAGAGGGAAACGTAAATTCAGCTCACAAAAAGCACACAACCTTAAACAATTGTCCAAAAAGACAAAAGGAAATAGATTCTCACAAGGATTTAGAGCGAGAAAATCAACTTTTAAAAAACGAAAAATGCAAGTTGAAACAAGATTTTGAATATGATTTAAAAAGTGAAAAAGAAGCTTTCAATTCGCGATTAATTGATCAAAAAAAAGAAATTAACAATTTGGAAGAAGAAATAATGCGATTAAACAATCAAATTGATAATTTGCAAAAACAAAATACAGATTTAATGGGTGAAAACGGCCACTTAAGGGTAAACATGGTAAAAAATGATTCAGAAAAGTAAGCTTTATTAAATTGTTTTGTTATCAGAAGTTAATTTTTTTTTTTAAATATCTCTAGGGAAAATACAATTCAAGCCAAAAATGTTGATATCGGTAAGCTCAAAACACAAGTAACTGAGCTGCTTGAAGAAAATGGTCGATTGAAGCTCAACAACAACACAATTTCAGAAAAGTAAGACTTAAAAATTCAATTTTATGATAAGCGAAGTTTATTCACTCGAATTTACTAAAGGGACCAAACCATTCAAAATCAAAAGACTCAAATAGACCAACTCCAAACACAAGTCACTCAGTTACTTAATGAAAACGATCAATTGAAAGTCAACAACAATAATACCGAATCAGAACAGTATTAAAGCTTTTATTTTTTATCTAAAATTGAGCATTTTAAATTATAAAAATTTAAAGGTTCAAGGCTACACAGGCTAAAAATACTGAAATCGACCGTCTCCAAAAACAAGTGACTAGCTTGCTTGGAGAAAATGGTGAATTAAAGCTCAACAACATAAAAACAGTTAATGAAAAGTAAGCTTTATTAAATTGTTTTGTTATCAGAAGTTAATTTTTTTTTTTAAATATCTCTAGGGAAAATACAATTCAAGCCAAAATGTTGATATCGGTAAGCTCAAAACACAAGTAACTGAGCTGCTTGAAGAAAATGGCCGATTGAAGCTCAACAACAACACAATTTCAGAAAAGTAAGACTTAAAAATTCAATTTTATGATAAGCGAAGTTTATTCACTCGAATTTACTAAAGGGACCAAACCATTCAAAATCAAAAGGCTCAAATAGACCAACTCCAAACACAAGTCACTCAGTTACTTAATGAAAACGATCAATTGAAAGTCAACAACAATAATACCGAATCAGAACAGTATTAAAGCTTTTATTTTTTATCTAAAATTGAGCATTTTAAATTATAAAAATTTAAAGGTTCAAGGCTACACAGGCTAAAAATACTGAAATCGACCGTCTCCAAAAACAAGTGACTAGCTTGCTTGGAGAAAATGGTGAATTAAAGCTCAACAACATAAAAACAGTTAATGAAAAGTAAGCTTTATTAAATTGTTTTGTTATCAGAAGTTAATTTTTTTTTTTAAATATCTCTAGGGAAAATACAATTCAAGCCAAAAATGTTGATATCGGTAAGCTCAAAACACAAGTAACTGAGCTGCTTGAAGAAAATGGCCGATTGAAGCTCAACAACAACACAATTTCAGAAAAGTAAGACTTAAAAATTCAATTTTATGATAAGCGAAGTTTATTCACTCGAATTTACTAAAGGGACCAAACCATTCAAAATCAAAAGACTCAAATAGACCAACTCCAAACACAAGTCACTCAGTTACTTAATGAAAACGATCAATTGAAAGTCAACAACAATAATACCGAATCAGAACAGTATTAAAGCTTTTATTTTTTATCTAAAATTGAGCATTTTAAATTATAAAAATTTAAAGGTTCAAGGCTACACAGGCTAAAAATACTGAAATCGACCGTCTCCAAAAACAAGTGACTAGCTTGCTTGGAGAAAATGGTGAATTAAAGCTCAACAACATAAAAACAGTTAATGAAAAGTAAGCTTTATTAAATTGTTTTGTTATCAGAAGTTAATTTTTTTTTTTAAATATCTCTAGGGAAAATACAATTCAAGCCAAAAATGTTGATATCGGTAAGCTCAAAACACAAGTAACTGAGCTGCTTGAAGAAAATGGCCGATTGAAGCTCAACAACAACACAATTTCAGAAAAGTAAGACTTAAAAATTCAATTTTATGATAAGCGAAGTTTATTCACTCGAATTTACTAAAGGGACCAAACCATTCAAAATCAAAAGGCTCAAATAGACCAACTCCAAACACAAGTCACTCAGTTACTTAATGAAAACGATCAATTGAAAGTCAACAACAATAATTCCGAATCAGAACTTAATGAAGTATCTGTCCAACATATTAGAAATCAATTAAACGAAGAAATGCTAAAAAATAACCAACTAATTGATGAAATGTAACTTTTAATAATTGAATCTTTTTACTTCACGATATTCAATGTCAAACGTGATTTTAGAAAAAAAATTACTAGCCAGTTTCAAGAATTCAAAAATCAATATCAAGTATCTGAATTTGACGAATATGACCTTTTAAATTACGGTATCGTTTTTAATCCAGAAGCATATTCATCTAAATGTGGTTATCCTGGTTGTGATGGTTCCGGTAATGTGAATGAAAAGCATAATAAGCATTACAAGTATCTTTGGTTTTGATGGGTTTTTTCTAATTTTAATTCTAAATAATCTAATTTATTTTTAAGAGCAAAGCATTGTCCATATAACCCAAGAAATAAAGTTATAATTGAGCAAAGAAAAAGAATTCACCAGTTAAATCATTCACTTTTAACCTTCCAAGCTGACTTAAATGATTTGCCTTCGCAGTTATCCGAATGCCTTTTCCAATTAAACGATCTGAAAGAAAAAATTCAAGTTAAAGATCAAGAAATAAATACATTAAAACAGAATTTAGGTATATTTTTGTAAACATTTTAAACCTTATATTTTTTAAATTTTTTATTTTAAATTTTATTTTAGAAAATCAAATAAATCCAATCAACAATGAAAGAAAATCTTTAAAGAGACCAGCACAAGAAGCTTTTGCTTATTATACAAGCACCGGCAGTGCTAATGGAAAAGATTTATTTGAAGGTCCGCGAGGAGGTGTATTTTATATAAGCGATAAAGGCAAACCTACGTACGTTAAAACAGGAATCAAAACTTTTGCTACGGATATGCAAGTTGATACTCAAAAAAGATCAGATTTAGAGAATGGTCGCATTCCTGTAAACGGAAACCAATGTAAAAAGTTCAATTTTGAAATTGATGGTTCAAAATCTAATGGTCCTTTAACGGTTAAATTTCATTTTTAAAATTTTTACTTTTTATTTTTTATGATTTTTATTTTTTATTTTTTTTATACTTTTTATGTTTTATTTTTTCAATCCTTAAAATTTTTTGAATCAGTTAATGACGTTCGTTTCAGTAATTGGTATGAAATGGTTTTACATTTCATCCTGATATGAACCCTATGATTGTGTCCGATTATCTTGAAGTTTGGAATCGAATCAAGCATGTTTTGAGTTCAAAAAGCTAATTTCTGACAGTAATTTTGATCAAAAATTGATCAAAATACCCAAGAGGTAGATTTAAGAAATGAAATCAGAAATTAGCTTATTTTGGACCCAAAATAAGCTTGTGAAGATTTTGGATTTCAAGATTAATTGGACCAAACATAGGGGGATTATCAGGATTAGATGTAAAATCAAATCATACTAAAACTGAAAACTAATCGAGACAGATTTTAAAAACTAATTTTATTTTACATAATTTTGATTTTTTAAAAAATAAATTATTTAATTTTATCTTTTTATTGATTTTTGCTTACAATACACAAAAACACAAAGACAAACAGAGAAATACTAGAATTCGATCTCGTTGTTATTTTGTTTTTTTAAAAACATGCAATATTTGATAAATAATCGTGAACTCTGCTATTTTCAGCAAGTTAATCTTTTAATAGATCTCTTGTGTACAGATCTTCCATTTCACCAGCCTCAATTTTTTTGGTTGATTATAATCCGGACTATAATTTCGATAAATCCGATCTGCGTCATCAAAAGCTTAATTGATTGGGGTTTGGATATCGTTCGCGATTCTTTCGTATTCCCAGTGTATTCAATAAGTTTTCTAGATGAATTTTTTGTGTTTTCTTGGTGTATTCTTGTTTCTACGGAACTCTTGAATGTATTCTTTAAAGATGTATTTTTTTAAAGTTTTCTGGAATACATCTGGAAGGATTCTGCAATACACATAAGAATTCTTTGAGTTTTCAGGAATACATTATTTTCAAAATTATGTATTTTTTCCTTTTAAAAAACACATAGAATATATTAAGAATACACTTGTGGATTCATTTGTTAGTATTCTGGAAGTAAAGTCGACTCACTTTAATCCGAACTACGTTAATCCGAATTTTTTACCAGTTCGGTTAAAATTTGTCTCCCATTCAGGTCTCCATACATGTAAATGTACGGGTTTAATCCGGATTATTTTATCCAAACTAAATTTTCTGGGTCCGGAAATGTTCGGATTAAAGCGAGCCCACTGTATTCCCATATACATTGCCAAAACCAAGTTTTAAGATTCATTTATAGCAATAATACCGTAGATAAAATTTTATTTTTATAGCTATAAAATGCAAATCTAACTTAACAATATTATTGATTGAGATCAATCAATTTTATTTTTCTGAATTAAGAATCTAAATTAACAAAAAAAATTGAACATAATTGTAATAATTTCAATTTCTTAAAAAAATTAATTAACTTTTTAATTTGTTTTAAAAGATTTTGCTCTGCTCCGACAGAAATTGCTCCAAACTTCAACGTCGCACAATAATTGATTGCCTCAAAGCAATTTCAAATGGAACAACTGTTTACGATCAAAAATATAAACAAATTAGCCTGGCTTCATCTTCTCAAAAAGTTGTCAGTTCGAGTTTTATTGTTTTATTTTTGAGTTTAGTTGGTCTAATACTTTGCTAAATTTTTTCCAAATTATTGTAATCGTTTTTTTGATTTAATAAATTTACTATGCATAACATGACATAAAAAAGTTAAGTAAATAAGAGAGCTTGAAAAAGGCTCGTTGTTTTCACTGGCTCTTTGTTAAGTTCATTCTCTTGAATTAACAAGAATGATTAGAACCAAAATGGTGAATTTTTTAAACATCTTCAGAAATAATTTTCAACAAAAGAAAAACAATGTTTGTGTGTTGAAGAATCACCTTTTTCAATTGAAATATTTGTTAAAATTATTTTTTTTCTCGAAGATAAATCTATTATACATCTCTTTTTGTTGCTCTTTGAATTAAATTTTTTTTTTTTCGTTTACATGGAAAATTGTCTGTCTATTTGGTATATCTTTTGATATTCTGAATCTCAATTCTATTCGTTTAATAATTCAGAATTTCGCCATTATATTTTAGATCATGATTCTTTATGAATGGTTCTAAGCTAATATTTATATTTTTCCTTAAAAAGAATCTTTAATTAGACAATATCAATCAGTTTATAAAATTAGAACTCGAGACCTGATTAGATTTTAAAGAATAAAAATTTCTTACTAATTTAAAAATAAAACGCTCAATATTAATCGAACCATAGTCTTTTTTCAAGCGTAAAAGACTGTAATGGGTCAAAATTAAAAAAAAATATAACATTAAATATTTTAAACTCACAAAAGACTAAGACCGGGTCAAATTTGACCCAATATTTTTGATCATAGGGATTGTTTTCAAACGATTCTTTTATATCTTTTAATTAATTTCTTGATTGAATAATTTTTTGAATTTTACCGCTGATAAACTTAAATCTGAAATTCTAACTGAAAAAATCAAAGAGGAATAATCGAGTCCTTAAGAGCGAGAGATCAAAGGTAAAATTTTTATTTTTAAAAAAAATTCACTGGCTTGGAAACGGTTTTAATTGAAATTCATAGCGAATCTTAATTTACTTATCGACAAAAAGCACGAGGGAGTAAATAACTTAACAGTCATTTCAGCTTTAAATTAGATTTCAGCAATCCTTGTTAGAAAATGGGAAAAATTCCAATTTTTTTGACATTATTGAAATTGAGCCATCTCAAGTAAATTTGGTTATTATATATGATTTACAGTGCTGCTATGGTATCATGAATTCACCAAATTTTACGCTAAATTACCAAATTTGACGATAAATTACTTGAAATGCATAGCATTGTGAAGCTTAGTTCAAAAACTTCACTTCAATTTTGAAAAATCGAAATAACTTTTTTCACAAAGGTCTTATGCTGGCTCTGCATATGTAACAAAGTGTAACAAACTTTGTTACACCATTGGGCGACTTCTGCAAAAAACTCTTTATTTAAATACTTTCTAATGGTGTGTATTTTGCAGAGAATATGCACACATTTTGCAGAGGTCACTCAATGGTGTAACAAAGTTTGTTACACTTTGTTACATATGCAGAGCCAGCATAAGACCTTTGTGAAAAAAGTTATTTCGATTTTTCAAAATTGAACTGAAGTTTTAGAACTAAACTTCACAATGCTCAAATGCATGATTCTAGAAAACATCATTTAACGTAAAATATCGAAAATTAACGTTTTTATGGTAAAATTTGGTAAAACCCAAAATTTCCAAAATGGTGCAACAAACGGTTACTTCATTCCTGAAGTTATCGAACAAACTGATAAACTTGACCGCGAAGGATTTTATTTACTATTTCATCAAATAATTTACCCAAAGTGTTTTCTTCGGCTGAGATAACCTCAACTCACACAATTTCAGTCATTGTATGATGTCAAACGCAATTTAGATGGCCAATCGTAATCGTCTTGCATATCAAACACAAAGCAATGCGGATGTGCAACATACGGCACTCTGAGATGGGCGCCAACATTCGCCACCAAGTGGGGCTGATTTATAAATAACCAAGCTTGCGAGTCGTGGTGACTTAAAATAAGGGTTCCGAAATGAGCAATTTAGCAAGTGTAGCGATCGGCTCAATGATTTATTGCCAAAAGCGTTTCGGTCGTGGAAGGAAAAAAAATAAAATAAAAAAATAAATTGAATAAATTTTAAAAACCTATTTTATTTGTTTAAACTTTTATTAAACCTAACTAAAAACACTTTTGACATTTAAAAATAAGCCTAAAAAAACACAGAATAAAATCTATATCTTTGATTTAAATAAATTTTCAATTCATATTGGTACAGGTTGATTTTTGCTAGCAAATTCATCATAATATCTAACAACTTCATCCCAATTAACAACATTCCACCATTGTTGAATGTATTCAGCACGACGATTTTGATATTTTAAGTAATATGCATGTTCCCATACATCTAAACCTAAAATTGGAATCATTTCAACATCGGCAACACCAGCCATCAATGGATTATCTTGATTTGGTGTTGATGTAATGGCCAAAGAACCATCGCTTTTAACTCCTAACCAAGCCCAACCTGAGCCAAAACGAGTAATGGCGGCTTCGGTGAACTTTTTTTTCATCTCTTCAACTGAACCAAAAGTGGCTTCGACTTTTTCTTTCAACTTTAAATAAAATTTAGAATTTCTTTCGACTTAATATAAGTGATTAAATCATTACTTGACCAGTTGGGGTTACATTTGATGATCCAACTGGGCTCATCCACTTCCAGAATAAACTGTGATTATAATGACCACCACCATTATTTCTAATAGCAGTCGAGTAATTTTTAATATTTTTACAAATAGAAACAAGATCTGTTTCTTGTGTGGCGTTGTTCAAGTTTGTTACATAAGCTTGATGATGTTTAGTGTGATGGATGTTCATTGTTTCTTTGTCAACAAACGGTTCCAATACTTGATAATCGTATGGTAATTGAGGTAATTGAAAACTCATTTTTTTTTTCTTGTCTAAAAATTTCAATATAAGCTTAATAAAAAATTAGATAACTTAATAAATGATTTTTGTGCTGGATGTTGATTAGACAGAAATTTTTCAATCCCTTTTTTTTTAATTTTTTTTGCTTTAACATCTATTTGATATTGACATGTGACGCTACCGATTAAATAACAAAAAAATAATAAGAAAATTTTGCAATTTTTTTGTTTTTTTTAATAGAATGTTCTTTGAAATTTATTTCATTAATGTTTTTACATTAGTCTTTGTTATTTAGGAGTGTTATACTCTTTTACAAATGCAGAACAACCAAAAGATCAACAAAAAATTTTTTTTTGAACTATGACAGAAGTTATCGTATCTCCTAGGGAACAAATATGATAATAGAACACAGTCCGAATCAAAGTTAACACTATTTTTCTACGTTGCTTAATCAGTGTGAATTAAAAATGAAACAGTTTTGATTGATTGACAAATGGCTAATTTCATCAAATGGTTTACTTGGGTCCTTTGTTTGCAAAAAATTATAGTGCTTTTAAATCTCAAGGCACATGTATATCCATCTTCAATTTACATGATTCATCTAATTTTGCCTTGAAATTAAAACGAACTGCACAGTTCTTTACCAATTCTCAATTAATGCCTATTGAGTGATAAAATAAATGTTAAGGTTCATTTAACTTAAAACTTCAAGGATGCATTGAACTTACCGATAATAGTCTCCGATTGCGCCTGTTTCCGGCATCACTAGATTTTTCAATTTTAATATTGACTAAAATTCCTCTTTTCTCACGTGTAGATATCTCCAACACAGCCTTATTCGCACATTGTGAATTTGGGTGCAAAAAACAAATACAAAATTTGTATCCGATAAAATATTTTTCCTTCTAGTGCAAAATCATTTCTTTAAATTGTATCAGGTGATACAGAGTCTGTTTCAGCAAATTAGCAGCTCTGCAAAAAGTCTGCAAATTAATTACGCATTTGATTTTAATTTCTTTGAATGTCGTGAATTTAGCAGAAATATTTAAGAGATTTTGCAGAGCTTGTGATTTTGTGAAACAGCCTCTGTATCAGCATGATTTTGGTTGTCCAATCAAAAGTCATGTAAAGGAAATTTCAATGAAACTAAATAAAAATATTTAAAAATATTCGATAATGACCTGCTTATTTTGAGTATTTATGGTTTGCTATTTATAATCGAAATTATTTTAGGTAGTTAAAAAAAAATAATTTAGTATAAAAAGATCTTAGCTTTTTATTAAAAATTGTGTTTATGCCTCATGTTAAACTTATTTCTCATACTTTTAGGTAGTAAATTTACAATTTCAAAAAAAAAAATGAATTTTAAAATTAAAATTTTTGCAGTCTCCGCTAATTTTTTAAGCCAAAATTGTGAGGATTACAGACCTCACAAGTATTCACCTCAATTACGAGCTTCAAACATACTCGAACCACCAATCAAAATAGGTACATTTAACTTGAACTTTATAATTTATTCATAATTATTAAAGCCTATTGTTAAAGAAATTTCTTTTGATGAGTTTCAAAAATCTTTGACATTTAACAACTTTTCTTCACCTTCATTCGATCAGTACACAAATTTTATAACACAATTAGATGTAACAAATGCAATTACATCTAAAAGAGAAGCGGCTATGTTTTTATCTCAAATAATACACGAATCAATCGGGTTGAGGTTCAAAAAAGAAATAGCTTGTCAAAAAGATGGTTGTCCTGGCTCGTACCATTTAACGCCAGGAATCGGAATACCCGGTAGATTTTACTATGGTCGTGGTTACATTCAACTAGTAAGTTATTTCTAATGTAGACGAGTTTTTTTTTTTTATAATTAGTTTTAAGACATGGGACTTTAATTATGAATTGGCAAGTTTAGATCTATTTGGTGATAGACGGTTATTAATCGACCCAGATTTGGTTTCTGATGTTGAAGAAATTAGTTGGTCGACTGCGTTCTGGTTTTGGAAAACAAACGTAGCAATTGATCCAAATGTAAAATTAGGTAGGTTTGGAGCAACCACGAATCGTATTAATGGATTTTTAGAATGTAGAGGACATAATTTAGATCGTGCTAAAGTTCGATATGAACACTATAAGATTATTTTAAAAGTGTTTGATATTAATGAGATACCCGATGAGTCAGGCTGCTATAATTAATTAATTAATAAAAATTTTAAATTTTATTGAAAATTTCGCCTTGAACAGAAATATTTTAGTTAAGTTGAAAATCTTGTCCTCCTTTGTCTAATGAGCTTAGACTTCGAAACCATTTATCTTGATCAGAGCGACCTGAAGCCCAAATTTTATAGGTAACCCATACCCAACCAATAGCTTAAAATTAATGTAAATCTGTGCAAAGGGGGGTTTTGACCAAAACAAAAATTATTGCAGTTGAAACAAATTTTGCTGCACCTTTATAAAATTCTGCAAAATAGATGCAGATTGCACGTCACTCAAAAGTTTTCTATTAAAATTCGCAATTGAATCGCACAAATTTGCAGACTTTTATACAGTGTTAGCAAAAGTTTTGTAACAGGGCGTCATCTGACGTTTGATGACGTCATTTTTTAGGGATCAATTTAAGCGTCAGCTGATGTCATATGGCGTCATTTTTCTATTACGAGTGCTGAAGTCAGCTGAACAATGAACACGAAATTTTGTTGTGCGTCAGCTGACGTCAGCACTCGTAATAGAAAAATGACGTCATATGACATCAGCTGACGCTTAAATTGATCCCTAAAAAAAGACGTCAGCTGACGTCATGTAAAAAATTGCATCATTTGACGTCAAATGATGCACTGCTACAATACATTTTCTTTCACTTTGTCTCAACAAATTTGTTTCAACTGCAACAATTTTTATTTTGGTCAAAACTCCCCTTTGCACAGATTTTTAACGGTTTTAAAATTGAGAAAAAGAAAATCTATTAAAAACTTTAACTTGCCCAGGTTAAAAAGTAAAGTATGGTTATTTTATCGCCCCCTAAAAAATTTGATTTCCTAGGTTTTCGTATATGTAGATTACGATTTTGAGGTCGAAAATCAATTTAAAAATTAGTGTAGACGTTTTTCATTTACGGAACCTTACGACTCTTTTGCTTGAGGTTTTCCACCACGTTTGTTTTTCATTCCAATATTTTTTAAGTCAAAGTCTATTTTAGTGAGCTTAAGTTTTACTGCAACGCAAATAATATGCTCACAAATGTACAACTTTAAGTAATCCTTACAAGTACAGGTGCTAAAAATCCATCTTATTTTATTCAGTTTCACTATATGCTCGCGCTCTCGAAGGGTGTGATTCTAATCCGTTATTCGTACTCCGCTAAGTTAAGTCAACCCTTTTGTCCAGTCTTTGAGAGTATGTAAATGCATCATCACTGGACATTTCAAATTGATTGAACACTTATAGTTTTGTTTATAACCTTTTTTGGGGAGGATAGTTCAGTTTATACCGTCGTGGACGTTCATGCAGAAGGTCAAAGGTTCAAATCCAAGTTTTATTTTTTTGAAAAAGGCAAATTAGTTGTTTAAACAAATTACGACAAGACATTAATATTTTAAATTATTTATTTCATTAAAATTTAATAATTAAACCAACTAAAAGAAAAAAAAAAACAAACATCAAAAAGAAGAGAAAAAAAATAAAGGACTAAAAAAAAAAATTTTGACAAGCTTTTTAATAATCAAAAATATGGTTGTTGTTGTTTTTTTTTTCAAAAATAAAATTACACGGGAAAAAAAATAAACAGCAAAAGAGGTAAATAACTTGAATGTATTCATTTTTCTTTTTTTTTTTTAAGTATTTATAAAATTATTAACAAAAAAAAACTAAAGAATACTTAGAAAAAAAATTTTTTTTTTTCTCAAAAATCTTTTTTACAAATACGTATGAATGCATTTGTAAAAAATTGCGGATAATTGGTCATAAAATCGTTCCAATCGGAATTTTGTGTTACTTTATCTATGTTTTCATTTATAAATTTTAATGATTGCTTACGTAACATTGAGTCATTATACATTTCGGCTAGTATGTATACTTGAATACAATTATCTAGACTTAAATTTTCAACAAGAAATTCTCTACACTTTATTTTAAGAGATTCAATAAAATATTTTTCAGCAGCTATGTACAAATCGAATGCTATTTTTCTTACATCATCGGGCAAATACGCTGTGTATATATATTTTAACATGGCTTTAACAACCTCAGGTCGACAATCTTCAATGACAACTTGATTTGTTAGATTTTCTTTTAGTTTATAATTGAACATGGCTTTGAAGACTGGCGAACGTGCAGCTAGTATACATTTGTGAGCTTTAAATTCGACAAAATTTACCGTGTCACAGGCACAATTGTTGTTCATGTCAACTCTAAGTCGTTTAGCAGACGGATAAACATCGATATTCGATGTACGTTTAGATTTTTTGTCATTCGAACAATCACATATTTCATCTTCGTTTTGTTTAACTAGTAATAAAATATCGTAATAATTCGAATCGGTCACGGGACTAGATAGAATGGAAGTAGAGGGTTGTGTGGACGTGCTCGGCTCACTGGGTACTTCATTAGTATTATAAAATTGACTTAAATTATCCGATAATAATTTACAATAATGTAAATTTTCGGTCAATTTTTTTAAATAATCGTTTTTGTGTTCGTCTAATCTCATTTTTACTCGAACAAGTAAACCTTTATTTTCTTTTAAAAATTTATCTTTTTGATATAAAATGGCGTTTTTGTGTATGAGTTGTTTAAAGCCCCAGTCATTTGATTTTTGAAATTTATTTACAGTATACTTTACATAAACATCTTCATTATTATTATCGACTATAGAAAACATCATTTGTATTTTAACCGGTTCATCGGACATGTATTTAAGAAAAATGCTTAAAAAATTTTTACAATCTGTACCAGCACCATTTGGATAGAATATTAAACGCCAATTTGATGCTTGTTTAATATTGTCTGTGTCTGTGGTCGTATCGGCGACAAGATGATTTGTAAACGAAAATGAAGGACTTTGTACAAAACCTTGTTGAGTCTCATGTGATTTAATTAAATCTTCAATATTATCTAATTTATATTCGTATGTAAACCAATCACGACTTGGCGATGCTGATGACGAACTAACTGATGACGAACAAGGCAGTTGATTTATGTTGATACAATTTTGTGTTAGTATAGATGTATTTGACGACGATGGCAACGATGCTGTTTGAGTTAATGTTGTGTTTAATTGTTGTACGATTGGTATAAGTGGTGCTGTTGTTGTAAGAGTTGTAAGAGGCGTGGCAGTGATTAGAGTAAGAGTTAAATTCGAATTGAAATGTGGTTGAAAATTAGAGCACGATTGGTGTGTGTAAGTAGACGAGGATGGCGGTGACGAAGACGACGAGTCGAATAAATCAGCATGATAAAAGTGTCTATTGTTACAAGCTGGTATGTTAATGGAACTCGAAGTCGGACGTGGATTGAACGGTGTGTTTGACGTTGAGTACGAGGCAACGCCGACTCCTACCCCCACTTGGATAGACGTGTTTGTTTGAGTACTCGACGATGACGACGGTGTTATATTCATTTTTGTTTTGTTTCAACTAAAAATTTTGTATTTTTTCATAAATGTTTAATTCATTTCTAAAAAAATAAAAATTTCAATATTTTCTGGTCGAGTGAAGACGCGATTATAATAAGAGCTTAGGGTTCGAAAGAAAAAAAAAATGAAGCTTTTTAGAATTAACTTGAATTTGCTCAACACACATATAAAGAGCTTAGGCTAAAAAAGAAAAAAATAATTTTTTCTTTAAATTACTTTTTTAAAGCAAAATGATTTATTATTTGTGTAACTTTGAAAAAAAAAATAAAAATTTTCCCTCTTTTCAAAACCAAATTATGATAATTTTTTCTCTTCTCTTCGACGAGAGGGTTCGTTTTTGTTTTGTTTTAATAAAACTTGTCGAAAAAAAAGAAATCTAGAAATAAATATTTGAAAAACTTGAATTGCAACTAAAAGCAAAAATAAAAAAAAATAATTAAAGGAGAGCGATCGAGCACGAGAGAAGCTTGACTTTGTTTTATTTCAAATTCATTATCTTGAATCATCCAAAAATCGTGTGACACGTGATTATGCAGCATTAATCTCTCATTTTTGTTAATTGTAAATATTAAGAGAAAACTACTTGTTCTTACATGATTAACAACTAATGGAATCTAAATCTCAAAATTATACAGTTTAATATAAGTAATTACCTTTGGAAGCATTTGAAAACCGCGGCTATTGAGTTCCGAAGCGTTTAGCGCATTGCTTAAGAATGTTAAGTTAATTCAGATTTGTACTGTATATTATTTTTTTGGTACAATTTTTTTGTAAATGTTTTTAGTTCATATTGTTACGTATATGCGGTGACGGCATGTTAAATTTTTTTATCAATTTCTCTATTTCTCTATTTTTTGCTTCTTTGCAAATGGGATAAAATATTTGTGGATGAAAATTTTCAAAAAATGTAAATGCAGCTTTATGCAGCAAAAATTGCTGCATCCACTGGTAAAGTCTGCAAAAAATTCTGCAAAAGATCTGCAACTTTAATTGCGCAGTTAATTGAGACATTTTTCAATGAAATGTGATTGTGCAATATTTTGCAACTTTTGCAGAGTTGCAGACAATTGAAAAATGTTATAATTAACTGCGCAATTAAAGTTGCAGATCTTTTGCAGAATTTTTTGCAGACTTTACCAGTGGATGCAGCAATTTTAGCTGCATAAAGCTGCATTTACATTTTTTGAAAATTTTCATCCAAGAATATTTTATCCCATTTGCAAAGAAGCCGAAGCCAGTCTCTAATCTAAAATATGAAGACTTATGAAGCTTCAAGATGTTGACCAGATAGAACAGACCAGTCCGTTTTTCAGTTTTAATAAACAAGAATACCGGGAAAAGCTAACCCGCAGTTTGCGAAGCTTGGATTACGTAACAAGTATTAGGTAACAATAGGGGCTATTAATGAAGAAGATATGGTAAAAGAAGGCTTAGAAAGTTTTCTATATTTGTTTTTGCCCAAAATAACTGATGGTAAGCTGGACCTACTAAGTCTAACCCGACATAAGGTTCCGTAAATGTAAAACATCCACACTAATTTTTAAATTGACCTTAGAATCGTAATCTACATGTATGAAAACCTAAGAAAGGCAATTTTTTAGGGAGGGTCCAAAAGTAAATTTTAGGACACTAGGGGTCCGAAGTGTCAAGATCCCTCAAAAACCATTCTTTAATTTTTAACCCTTAACTATTGTTTTAACCCCTCAACACTACATTTTTTGATGATCCTTGAGTTATTTGAAGGGTGTAAATTTTAGAACTTTTTTTGCTCTTTTTGATATAACTTCTAATATTTACTTTTGGACCCTTCGAAAATTTTCTTTCTTAGGTTTTCATACATGTAGATTAAGATTCTAAGGTCAATTTAAAAATTAGTGTGAATGTTTTACATTTCCTGAACCTTACTTTTGTTTAGTATCTTTTAAAGTGATAAGCTTAAAAATTAATTTAGATTTGTTTTGATTAAATTAAGAATTCTTTTTTTAGAAATAAATTTAGTTATAAATTTTCGATTAAATCAATTCATTCGACTTGAATATTGAAAACAGGTTTGACAAGATCATTTAGGTCCCCCTTTCCGCCTCAAGGTTTCATGATAAAACATATTAAACGATTATTACATTTTGATGACAAAAAAAAATTTGATTAAGACTAGGTAGACTTTTTGTAGAAAGGATCTTTTGTTGTTGTTAAATCGATTGATTTACAAAAACTAGTCAAATGCTCTAATTTTCTAATTTTGACCTAGAAAATTGTGATAAACATACATTGCATAAATATTAAGGTCAATCCTTAGCAACCTAAAAAAAAAAAAACAAACTGGGTGTGATACAAAAAGAGAGATGACTCGATGTAATAGAAATAAAAAAAAAAAGTTAAGCGTTTCTTTATTATTTAGCATAATAATTTAATTGAACCATATGAAACGAACGAAAAACTAAAAAAGTTTTTTTTTTTTGATAAAGCAAACTGAAACGAATAAGGATAATTAAAATAAAATTATAAAGTTAGCAAGAACTAAAAAAAAAAATATTTATAAAACTTTAAAAAACAAAAAACGAGATAAACTAGAGTATGTAGATTTCTTCGTTTTTTGTTTATTAAACAGAAACATATGATTAGATTTGATTTCTTTGATTATTCGATTATTTAAATTAGAAAGAGAAAGAGAGAGAAACCTCTTTAAACAATCGTAGTTTTAAGGTTTATCAGCCAACAAAACTAGAACAACTACAAAAATAGGTGAAAAGTTATAATTTTTATGAGATTATTGTAATAATAACTTTAATTAGACATCGACCTAGAATGTTTAAATAAATTAATGAAAACTTGAATTGAATACCCTAAATGCTTATGTTTTCGTTAGCAAAAGGCTCATCGGTCTCGACTTGTATTATTATTATCTTAGTCATGTACCTCCAAAAAATAAAGACTAGCAATGGTAAAAATTGACCTAAAAAATTTCAAGATTACAGTAGACTTAAATAGACTTTTGAGCTTATGGAGACAAAACTTCATCTATAATAAGACAAGTGTGTATCTTTCAAGATGACAAGGCATCGTGCAAATTTGATAAATTCCAATTTATACAAAATTATCTAAATTGTTTAATGAAAAAAAAAAATTCTTTTAAGGTACCGGTGGGGTAATTATGTATATGGTTAAATGAGGGAGAAATTTTATTTTTTTGGTTGAGAACCATTTGACGTATAGTTATTATGAGCTATGCTATATGTAGACAAAAGGCCAAAGAAAACAAAAAATAAGGTTTTCAAAATTTTCTGCTTAAGTGAAAAAAATTTAATTTCACATCGAATTATGAGTGAAAATTAATAATTTCTGTCATAAAAATTTGCTTACACGATAAAAAATTTTTAATTTTGAGCCTTATGATTTTGAGCCATTAAGTCCAGCATATTTAACCCATTTACCTGAGGATGAAATAAAATTTAAAAGATGACTTTTCAAGTGCTTTTAATAGATTGTTGATGAAATTTTTTTTCTCTTGAGGCATCGGGTACTTGAAAAAAAAAATCCTGAGCACTAAACCTTTTTTTAGAAATTTTTACATTCTTTTTCCAATTTAAGAATACCATCCCCCTCTAAAATTTTTAGGCGGTTTTTTCACCTGTTAATAATAAACTGAACCTTAGAAAAAAGCATTTAATTTTGAAACTCTTTTGTTAAAACGTAGAAAAAAAATCTATCAACTTTTCAAGAAACGAAATCACATTTATTAGAATATTGTCTTTCGACCACCAGAAATTGCAGTTTTCCCTCTCTAAATTTATATATACAATGTCCTATAAGGCAGTCTTCAGTAGCATAAGAAAAAAAATCATTTAAGTTTCATTTTTGCCAGTTTTTCAGTTTTTAAAAACAATTTTCACAATTTTTAAACACTTTTTTTAAACTCTCCCTCCCCTTATTTTTGAACTTTTTATGAGTAAAAATATACCGGCTGTGACCTAGTGTGTCAGAATTTCTAAAATGTTACCCCATGCTTGAGAAACCAAATTAATCGGAAAATACCAATTTCGTGTTTTTTTTTACCGTTTTCATCAGAGTTTGGCATCTTCTGTACAGAGCTGCAAAAAGCTGAGGGGTATGTGGAAAAAAATTTGATTTGCTAACCCCATGAAAAATATCGTTTTTAGGTGTATAGGGTCCTATATTTCAGTTATAATGCAAAAAATTCAGAAAGCACAGAAGCTTTGGATTTAAAAAGGATAAATGACCAATTTAGAGTTGCATAGAATATTCATTTACAAATTGAATATCAATTCTTGAAAAGGTACAAAGAGCAACAAAACTCGTAAAATTAATTAAAGACCAGTCTCAACATAGCGATGTGGCTACATTAATCTAATTGTTGAAATTCATGTTGTTTTTTTGTTCAAAATGAAACTAAAATTTTTCTCTCTAAAAAAAAATGAGCGCCTTAAGTTCAATTTAAATCCTAAGAATAACCTTAAAGAAATTTAATAAATCGAGAAAGTCCTAGTATATTTAAATCAATTTGTCCTTAAAATAGATTTTTTGTGTATCCCTGAAGATTAAACAAAAGTAATTAATCAAACAATTTAACAAAAAATAAATCTCAAAGCTAAACAACAAAATAAAAAAAAAAGAAAGAATGAAATTTACATAATAATTCTAACCAAAAAAAAAATAACAAACTATAAAAATGTGTCTTGAATTATAAAATACCCGAATTTGTGTGTGTTTACAAACTTGTTCCTAGACTCTTAAAATCAAAAAAAAAAACTACCAAGCAACAGAATTTTTTTTTGTTTTCAACCAAATATTTTGTTAGTGAAACCCTATAGTAGACATGTTGAATTCCCGATTTGAATCAAGATAAACCCTTTTTTTTTTTTATTAACGTGTATAAATTGTTTCTTTTTATGGAAATCAAATTTCATAACCATAATTATGTCTTAACTAGAACAACAACAATATCTAAATCGATATTTGAAAATTAATTAAACATAAATCAACTTTTTTAGTTCTCTCTCTCTCTTTTTTGCTTTATCTCTATAAAAATAAATATTTCAAAAAATTGAACTTCAAAAATAACATTATCAATCGATTGTATTTGACTTAGAAATTGTGAGTTTTTGACATAGATTCAATGGTTTAATTATGCGAGAGCTAAATCGAGTCGAGGTTTTATCTACAACTTGACTAATCATCAAAAAATAAAAATTGTAATTGATTTAAAAAAGAAAACAATTATCGATTGAATTAAATTAGCATATTTCATTCAAAATTTGAAAACAAAAACACACAAACTCGTATTAAATCTTGAAATTTTTGTGTGTTCTCTTGATAATTCGTCTTATGAACATTAATAGCAAATATACTTTTACTCTGTGATTCGTGAAAATAAAAAATTTATTTATTTTAATTGACATTTTTTTGTCATCACGTGTATGCACCCTATATTCTTGAATTTTAAATTATTCTCCTTTTAACATGAGTAGTGTAAGCTTAAAAAAAGATCTTTCAATTGAACGTGGTAGACTCTAGACAGGACCGACACTACAGCTAAAAGTTACCGACTAATTTTAAGGTATTGGGTGGGTGGGTTACAAGAAAAAATTAGGTTTTGGGTTACCTGAAAATTTTGGATTACAGGTACGATAAAGTAGCCAGGTACTTTTGGTTAGTGTTTTTGGATAGTGGGACCAAGCTGTTCTTATTAAGGTTCCATTAATGGTCCTGAATGGACGGGCAATCGACAGCGATCGCTTTACCGCTTGGAGACCAACAGGTAAATAAAGTTGAGGATTTTAAATATTTAGGTTCGAAACTCAAGTCGACGGAAGCGGATTTCATCCATCGTAAGTCACTATTATGGGCTGCCTATTGGAAAATGGACAAGATCTGGAAAGCGAATTATGTCCCAACCAAGTTGAAAGCTAGCATATTTGAAGCTACAGTAGTGTCCATACTTCTATACTTCCAGAAACCGATTGTATCGAAGCTCCTTCAAAGACAGCTCTGCTGGGTTGGTCACACGCTTAGAAGACCGTAAAGTGAGCCAGCAAAAATTTTTATATTTTACGAACCCGAAGCCGGATTAGGTACTTGCAAACGAGGACGTAAGCCCACAAGCTACTTTAAATACATCAGTGAATTATTGTTCCCGAAACTCGATCGCAAATTATGGAAATTATACGTCGCCGAATGTTGCAAAACAACAGTCGATTAAAGAAGAAGAAGAGAAGAATGGTCCTGAATAGACTTTATTTACAAATCCATGTCTTCGTAAGAATTGTTGACTGACCTTTTAAAATTACCATTGAATTTTTTAACTGAAATTTTTTTAGCGAATTTAAAAAAATTTTAATTCTCAGAATACTTTAAAATGGTGTGGCGACCAACACACTTCGCCTCAATTGAGCTCCGCCACCGAACCCATAACCTACCCGAACCTAAAACATAATTATTTTAGGATAACCCATGCCAACTTAATACCTTAATATTAATAGTTTCATATGGCTGCTTCAAGCCAATAACGAAATAGTTTGTCTTACCGTTTAGAGCCTGCAGGCGACATTCCTGGCAATAGGTTTCCAAGAAGATTAATCAATACATTAACATTTAATGATCCCTAAACTCCCCACTTGACCCAACAAAAAAGTCACATGAGACCCATAAAAAAAATAATTTTCTTTTTGTGAAAACAAGAAACAAAATTTACACGTTTTTTTTTATTCTAATTTAAAGATGAATTTTTTTAACACTTATTAAATATTAAAAAAAAACGATAAATAAGATTAAAGGTTTTCTAATGCAAGCACATTCTTTCTAATTCAATAATTGCTCCCCTTTTTATTTTTTTTTTAATATAATTTTAAAAATTTAATTATGTAAATAATACGACCCTTTGAAATTATAACAAAAATTGATACTAACAAATTACTAAATAGAAAAAATTGAGAGATGCTAATTCTTGGATGATTATTGCTAAAAATTCTAAAATAAAAAATTCTCTCTCTCTCTCTCTACATATTAAAAATGCAACAAATAAAATTTCAAGATATTTTTTGATAGAGAGTCGACGAGTATAGAGAGAGAGAGTGAGTTAAGAAATACATTTTCAAATGATTAATTAATGTTTTTTTTTATTATTTAGAGCAACAACTAGAAATGCGCAGTTTATCGTGGTATCTAGAAACACTTATCAGTGATCTTATCTTCAGAACACTTACATATATTGAATACAAAATTTGTTCAGGGATTTTTAAGCTTACCCTAATTAAGAGGCTATTACAATAGAAATCCAACTTTTTGTGTTTAATTATTCATTTTTTTTATACAACTGCTGCTTAATTTATGCTCGGAGGCTTTTTATATTTTTTCCATACCCTCTATTCCATTATCTATAAATATCTATACCTATTGCCGAGTCTTTCAAATGAAGATGACATAATTGGCTCCAATGGACGATCAAAATTGAAAGTGATTTTGTTACTACTTCATTTTAAAAATGCAACAAATAATTTATTTTTGAGAGAGAGAGAGAGTGAGTAAAGAAACATATTTGAAATGATTAATTAATGTTTTTAATTTAGAACAACAACTAAAAAAGTGCTGAAATGCGCAATTGATCGTGGTAAAACTATCTAGACACACTTAACCCGCTTTTTTTCGTGAACATTATGTAAAATACTACATCGAGAAAAATAGAAACTCAAAACAAAACAAAAAATAACTAATTTTGATGTTGGGTCGAGACTATTTTTTTGTTGTTGTTAACAAATATCGTGTTGGTATGCGTTTTTAATTTTTGAAAAAAAAAAAATATATAGCCCCAATATTTTTTTTTGATAATTATTAATCCTTTGAGTTATTCTAGATATGTTTTATTTTTTATTTAGGTTATTGTACAAAGTTAATTTCAACTCGGTTAAGATTTTGAATGACTTTAATATCCCGAATATTGAAACGTTCACCGTAAACCTAGCGATCTAAACTTATCTCAACAACAAAAATAAATTAAGATTTTTACCTAATAATTTATTTATTTGAAAGGAAAAAAATGAATCTCTCTGTCTTTTTTTTGATTTTCTTATTTAACATATGATTGCTAAACAAATCTAAATGATGTCATTTTGAATTATGAGTCATAGATGATACTTAATTTATGCCAACTCCAAAATCTAATGACATCTTAAGAAGATGTAAACACAAGTTGAAAAACACTCTCCATAAGGTATAAAGTTGGTATGGTTTATCCGAAAAAATTATGTTTTAGGTTTTTTTTTTTTTTTTTTTTTTTTTTTTACCACGACCGAAAGGCTTTGTAGCCAATACTCATAATGAGCCGATCGCTACACTTGCTACATTGCCCCTCTCAGAGCCCTTATTTTAAGTCACCGTGACTCGCAAGCCCAATTAATTAAAATTGGTCCCATTTTGTGGCGAATGGTTGCGCCCATCTAGAGTTAAAATGCGCTGTATGTTTCGCATTCTCACGGCCGGGAGGAGTCGAATGTTTGGCGCTTGATGGCTTTCATAATTACATTTATGTGCAAGCACAATACAGTTGACATTTTACAATGTCTGAAAATTTACGACCCCAGAAGGGTTTGAACCAGCCACCAATCGCCCTATTGTCTTCGACTCGACCCACTGGACTATGAGCTCTCTTTTGTGTAGGCGAAGTGTGTTGGTCGCCACACCATTTTAAAATATTCTGAGAATTTAAAATAAAACCTCTCCTTTTAAATTCGTTAAAAAAATTCCTGTTAAAAAATTCAAAAGTAATTTTAAAAGAGCTTGGTCCTACTATCCAAAAACACTAACCAAAAGTATCTGGCTACTGTATGGGTTACCGGAAAATTTTGGATTTCAGGTATAGGTCTGGGTTGGGTAACCTATAAAATGTGGGTATACAGTACATTTCTGAAATAAGTTGACATGTTTCGAAGCATTGCTTAAGAAACTCAGGCGCATTGCTTAAGCACGCAAAAGAAATATTTTCAATGCGCAAGCGCATGCTCTTACCAAAATCGCAGAAGCAATGCTCCTGCGCAGCTTAGACAAAGCTTCGGAGCATGTTGCGCATTGCTTAGGCAGAGTGTCAACTTATTTCAGAAATCAACTGTATATACCGAAACCCAATTATTTTCAATATAAAATACTAAAATTTTATTGGTTACCAAAGTTAGACCCGTACCTGTAATCCAAAATTTTCTTAAAATTAATGGGTACATATGCCTCCAAAAAACTAGGTATATTGGAGCTAGGTATGTTAATTCAAAGTATGGGTAAAAGAATCGGAAATTTTTTTTGTAAGAAAATGAATGATATCATTGAAATTTGATATAAAGATGAAGAAACCGAAAATGCAGGTTGCTATGTGTGAGCGGATGATGTTACATATTGATATGTTAAAAGTAAAAAAAATTTAATTTTTAATTCAAACTTTACCAAGTTAAAAACCCTTTTTCTTATTTTTTTTACTTCGAAGCAGTTTTTTAAAACTAAAAACTTTAAAAAATTTAATGTTCGGTTGAATCTCGGATAAATAAAAATGAACTAAGGTATAAATATTCGAAATATTTAGTTATTTTAGAATGGTAAAAAGCCTTTTTTTTAATCTATGACTTGTGTTTCTTCGAACAACTTTATCTCTAAACGAGGTTTATTTTAACTACACATCGGATAAACGAATTTTTACAGTACAAAGCTGAAATAAGTTAATGATAAAATAAGCATAAACAGAAAGTTGAGTGTTTAAACATTTTTAAACACGCTTTTAACTTATTTAACATTTCGAAAAAGTTTTCCCTACAATTAACAACCCTAGTTACATACCACTTTCGAAGTCGAATAACACAAATTTGGGGTTTATTTTTTTGAATTTTAAAACAAAATTACCCTGAATAAACAAGAAATAAACAGTCGAACTAATAATAAGTTACGTGATTAAGAACAGGTTTTAATAACATCAAGTATCCGGTTATTAAATTAATTCACTAACAAATAATTTTTCCAAGATATTTGTCGCTTTAGCTGCCTTGCAGTCCCGATAATATAGTAGAATACAAAAGTATTAGAACGTCTACGACCAATTATGTTTGACTCCATTGTGTTAACTAGTCAGCGGGTATTCAAACTTAAAATTAGTTGAAGAAACAAAAATGGATTTTGCTTGTCTCATTGAGCTACTAACGTGATTAAAATAATTTTATTCTTGAATGTATTCAACTCGATTTATCGTCAAAAGAACAACCTCCTCATATTTAATTAATCAACTAAATAATTTATGAAAAATCGTATTTAGTTATTTGAAAGGGTTATTAACAAAATATGTTATCAATCAAAAACGAACCAAATACAAAAATCTGAGACATTTTTTAAAAATTGAAACACCTTAACTTTTTTTTAGAAAGCCTCTGACTTACTAAAATGATATTGTTTTAACATTTAAGTGTACTATACACAAAAAATGGGTCTTAAATTAGGTCATCGAATAGCAAAAAAATTAAAGTAAAATGATAAACGGAAGTTTAATTGAACAAGTACGATCGATAATGTTAATTAAGAAAAAAAGAAATACGAATCTACATTAAAAATACAAATCTTTTGAAACACACATATGTCAAACATCATTAGACAAAACACACTCTAAACAAAATCCTTTCAGCAAATCTTGAAAAAAATTAAAATTATTTTTTTTTTATTCTACCTATGTCAAAAAATTTATACCCCTCAAGACACGAAGACAATTTCAGTTTATCTCTCTCTCTTACCTTTTTTTTTAAACCATTGAAAAAGAAAATTTCTAAACAAACTATTTAAATGCGTTTTTTGTTAAAGGGTTTAATTTAAAATTTTAAAAATTCTTTTTTTTTTAGTAGAAAAAGCTAAAAAGCTATGAGTGAACTAGAAATTTAAAACAACTAAAAAAATCAGACTGGTATAACCAGAAAAATAAAACAATCAAAATCAATCAAAAGAATAAAAAGATTAAAACAATCTTAATGTTTGAAGATTATATTTATCGTTATCTCAATAGAAAAATAAATGCGAGTCAAGTAGAACCCTAGATGGGTCCAGCATCTCAAAAAATAGAGCTTTTAGTTACCATAAACAATAAAATCTATACAGTACATTTCTGAAATAAGTTGATATGCTTCGGCGCATTTCTTAAGCACGCAAAAATTTTTTCCTCTTCATATTTATTTTTCCCCCTCTCTATGTAAGAAAATTACATAGGGGCCGAAATTTATCATAAAACAACTCTATTAAAAAAGAATTGTTTAACAATCAAAGCCATTGGAAACTCGCTTTACTGACAGCCCAAAAGATCCTTGCGACCGATAAACGATATATCCATTTTATCATAAGTTTTTGAAAAAATACTTTGTCTGTTTATTCTCGAAAAAACAAAAAAGATTTAGAAAACAAAAAGCAACACGGAATCCTACCAGGAAAATCAACAATGGATGCCATTGAAAAATTAATCGACGACTGCCTTATGGCTATAGACCAAAATAAATATTTTCTATCTATTTTCTTCGATTTTGCCGAAGCATTTGACCTTAATAGTCAATAAATGGTTTGAGGGTAATAATATAAATTTTTTATCTTGGCCTGCAAACAGTCCTGATCTTAATTTTATCAAAAACTTCTTCTTCTTCTTTATTCAAATGTTGTTTTACAACAAACGGCGACTCTTTTTCTCCATAGATCACGTGAACTTGCAAAACTCACCAATTCTGACTGTACCACTTCGCTCTTTGATGGAAATATTAGATCACAAATGTACTTAAAATAACTGGTGGTTTTCCGTCCTCGTTTAAAGGTACCCAGCCCTGATTCCGGTTCGTAAAGGGCAAATACTTTGCCTGGTTCATGTTCGCTTCTGCGTAGGGCATGACCAACCCAGGATAATTTTCTTCGTCTAATTGACTCCACTAGCGATCTTTAGTTCACATTGTTGTAGATTATTTCGAGTCTTACTTTATCCATTGGCCTGATACCCAGCCACATTCTGTAACATGTTGTGCCAAAGCTATTGATTTTACCCTCTAGATCTTTTGATACAATCCATGCTTCACAACCATACAGCAAAACTGAAACAACGGAGGCATTGAAGATTTTTCCTTTTAATGTGGGAGGAATGTGCTTCGCTCTCCATATCTTATCCAGCTTCCAATAAGCCGCCCATGCCAAAGGTTTGCGGTTCTTAAAGTCAGCTTCGGTAGATGATACTTTAGACCCTAAATATTTAAAGTCCTCGACCATAGCTATAACTCCCCCGTCATACAAAAGCTTACCCTGATCTCCTGGGATATTAAAGGTCATGCTTTCTGTTTTCTTTGTGTTTATTACCAGACCGACTTCTTCTGTTCCAACTTTAACTCGATTTAGTTGCAGAGTGGCTCTTTCAATTGATGACTCGAGTAGTGCTATGTCATCAGCGTAATCAAGATCGTTTATAACCCTGTCCGGGTATCGCTTACACGAGCCATTCTTATAATCAAAAACTTATGGAGCTGGTTTGACAAAGATATTCTCAAAGATAACCTCAATATTCATCTCATCACTAAAGATAACTTTTCTTCATTTTGACTTGCCCAATGATCTAATACTCAAAAAAAATAATTTACGAGCATTTTTGTTAGCATTTGTTCGAAAGTAATCTCCGTCGAACCAATGTGGATGATGCTCTTTTGCCATTTGAAAGTTTGCATTCTTGTGCAAGAGCATGGGATGATGCTGTTCGATTTTTTTTGACCAAACATACCAATTTTAGGCCTTCCAGATAGGGTTGGTCGACCGGTTTTTATCGTAAAACCGGTTAATTTTAATTTTTGGTTTCATGGAACGGTAGAATCCTTACAGAGAACATACAAGTTGTAGGAAGTTAAATTTCCTAAATTTTGGTATCCTCAAAGTTGAATTGTAAAATTATTTTCATTGATTACATAGCAATTATCCCTTAAAAAAATTCGGTTTAAAAAACCGGTTCTAAAACCGGTCAAATTCAAATATAAGGCTCAATTAGAAATAGAAATGCATACCCTACATATCAAAAGATAGAGAACTTAATTTCCTATAATCTGGTATGTGATTTATAAGGATTGGACCATCATATGAAACAAAAAATCAAATAAAACAATTTTTTGAAGAAAACCGGTCGACCAACCCTACTTCCAGATCATGACCGATCATCATTTGAATTTGTTACAATAAATCGGTCAATTATGGTCTTTATTCATTTTTTCTGATCTTTTAAATTAAACTCTTATCTTAGACAGTGATTACAATACAATACTCTATAATCTAACGGAATATAATCAGCTCCGTCTAAGAAACTTGTCAAAGTTTGGTTACGGTTTAAACCAGTAATGTTACATTTTTATTTATTCCACTGTACCAGCCATTAAAACGTTATTGAAAGGGCTATGTTATTTAATAGAATTTCCACTGCTAACGTTGCGCAGCGTCTAGTCTTTCAAAATGTTCAGCTGATGACTTTAGTCTTAGACCACGAGGATGCAAGGTTTTTTTACGGGTTTAAAAAAAATTATGTTTTTTCTGTACCCTTTCACTCCAAATTCATGAACCACCAGAAAATAACGTTTAATTGCTGCAGAAAATTTTGTCCCAAAATTTTGTGCAGAAATTCACGACCTACACGTTGATGAGTAAAGAAATCTATTTTTAAGTGCATTACTGGGACAAGCCATGCTCTTCAGAGAGTCGAGGACAGTCTATAAATTATTCATCGAGAAGGAACCATGAAAAAAGCCATGGGTTCCATCCAAGCCGAAATACCCAAATGAAGTTAATCAAGTAGATGATGACAATGTAGATGAAAACGAAGATGATAACACATTCTCCATAGACCAACAGTCAAGTAAAAGAAGGTTTGTGACTGTTGAAATGCTTAATGGAAGTGCTCGTTTCCTCATTGACACTGGTACTACGCTCAACATTATTGACCAAGCCACCTTCGAAAGTTTGGACTACAATCAAATCAAAATCGAGCCATGCAAAACAAGAGTATTTGGCTATGGGTCGGATTGTGCCCTTGACATGCTAGGTATGTTCAACACCAAAGTAACACACAAGACGAAAAGCATTTACACTCGATTTGCAATAAGTAAAGGCAATTCTGGTTGCATTCTTGGGCTTGAAACACTTGAGTCACTTAGTATCATCTCAATTGCTTGCAACATAAACGATGAACTGAACAATAATGAACTGAATTTTTTCTCAGACAAAGTGGCTAAGATAAAAAATGTCCGAATCAAGCTACACATAAACCCTGATGTGAAATCAATACACTAGCCACCCCGCCGCATACCATTCCATCTGAGAGACAAGTTGAACAAGAAATCCAAGAATAGATATCTATGAGGACATAGATATCTATTCCATTCGTGAATTCCGAGCATTGTACTTAGAAAATAAATAGTAAATTATAGGGCTGGTAGACCGGTTCCAACGATCCGGTATTCAGCCGGTTTTTGATAGAGCCGATTTTCATTTGCAACCGGTTCCTGAAACCGGCTTTAAAATGAAACTGGTTTCATTAATCAGTTCCTAAAACCTGTTCTAAAACTAAATCGGTTCCTAAAACCGGTTTTATTTTAAAACCAGTTTCAAGGCCGGTTTTGGTTTATGGTCCTTTTGGGAATTTTCGTAAAAAAAATTTTAACTTGATCATTATTTTTTATTTATCCAAGAATTTAAATAAAATAAATTTTTAACACTTTTTGTACTTAAAGAATTTTAAATAATGTAATTAAGATAATAAAAATAATTTCGTAAGGAGAACAGTTATGTTAATGATCAATCTAATTTTTGGATATTCGATTCATCATTCATTTAAAAAAAAAATACATTTTTTTATTTGAGGTAAAATAGACAAATAAAATGAGTTTAATGACTTCAAAAAAACCTAATCAATAGACTTCTTGCAATATCATTGTGTCTGCTTAAAATTTTTTTAACGAATCACATACATGGAGGCCATCATGCGGATATGGAAAGAAGAAAAAATCAAGAACAACTTTTCTCTTAGCCCAGTCTTTATCAATGAAAAAACAGTTTACCGCCATAAAAGGTTCTTTAGCTAGAGAGTCCCATCCGTCGGTAGAAAGACTTACCTAAAAATAAAAAAGTTAGTTTAATGAAGAAAGTTTTCAGAACAAACAATTATCAAAGAAACTAGGTTATTTAATAGACTTTTTAGTCTAATAATTGAGCTTTCAAATAGTGATGGGAGTTTTCTTGGTTTTTTTGGTTTACCAAAATTAGCATGCTAAAATTTTGGTAAACCAAAATTGGTAAACCAACATTTGGTAAAACCAAATTTAGCAAACCAAAATTTGGTAAAACCAATTTTGGCAGAACCAATGATTTAGCAGATGGCAACCTGAAGTTTTGTACGATTGTTCTGTACGATTCGCGTACTATTCGTGGTAGAATATTTTTTCCTAAAAATGAACCTTATAAACATATTCAGATTTAATTTGTACAACTATTCCATTATGTATTAACTTTATACCTCTTAAAAGATATGAATAGTACAGCAATAAACATCCCAAAATTAGAAAACTTTTACAAGCAACTTCAGATTAACAAATATTAAAAGTACGATTTTATAGGGAGGTGTACAACATTTTTGTACATCTTGTACAATTCTTGTGTTTACTTTTTTTCTCAATCTAGACCAAGATTATATTCAATTTTGAATAGTACAAAATTGTACGTTTTAATCAATCAAAAAAGTTTCAAAAATTTTAAGGATTAAAAGCTTTTACCAGTTTTTCGATAGATGAAACTATTAAAATATTCAAATTTTATGAAGAAAATATAAAGTCTCGCATATGAAATGATTAGCTGAAAAAATTCATTTTTTTAGAGTATATAAAAAAATTTGAATTATTTTTTCAACGATTTTCTTGTTTGATTCTGACTTCTCATATTGAGTGTACAAGGTGTACATTTTGGCGGAGAATTAGAAAATAATATCAAAATAGCATTTTTTTTAATTACTTTTTGACTCCTCGAGGGTTTTAAGAAAAAGAGTTGGGTAGGGTTGTACAATGATTTTTCTTAAGAGTTGGTGTCCAAAATTATCTTGTACACTGTGTACATTACTTTGTACACAAGATGTGAAAAAAAAATTTCAGAAAAGTATTCTTTAAAGCAATAAGACAATCGTTCAATAATACAATCGTACAAAACTTCAGGTTGCCTTAGCAGATCTGGTTGGTATTATTTTCGAAAAAAAAGATAATACAAAATTAACTTCAATTAACTTGAAAACCGGCCGGTATAGTAAAAATTTCCCTTGTTAAACTCGAAAGAACGGGGAACTAATTTTTTTTACTTTCCAATAGACCAAAAAATCTTCATTATGTTCTCATGTTATTATTGAAAATGTCATTTACCTAATTTTTTTCTACTTTTTATCTTATAGCTACTGTTTAAAGAACTGACAAAATCCTTAAAAGATTGGTTTTCAACTATCGAAAATGGTAAAAAACAGAGAATTAAACAAAACAAAAAAAAAGAGCCCTATCGATTTTATCATCATCAATATTTTCATTTCTCGTTGGTTATTGATTTGCTAGATGAAGCCGATGATACTTGGGTTTTTTTCTCTAGGTGTGTCAGCTTGATTCGGACCATTCAAAATACTTGACAATTTATTCCGACGCCTTTTTTGAGAGAGGGTATCAACTTTAACGTTACTCATTTAGTTTAGCTAGCTGTGTGTTTGATTTTTTTTAAGTCTTTAAATTAGTATAAATCTTTAAAATTAATTTTTCACACCTCAACAGTTATTAAAACCAACCTTATTTTTATAAGTAAATTCAAAATAATCATTTCTACTTTTGCTGGTGTCAAAAATATGATTTAAAATCATCCCAAAGTCGACTGAGCCATTCTATGCATTTTACGTAACCGGGAGATTTGGCATTTCCTTGTTTCGTAAAAGTTCTCACATCATTTGGATACCAATCGTTCCAAGCTCTTCGGTAACCTTTCTTTAAAGATGCAAACCAAGAGACATCGGCTGGTTGAAGAAGGTTTGTCAATCTAGGTGGTACGAAAATCAGTATGATATTATTTTCTAAACAAAAACGTTCAACTTGCTCAGTTAAATGACAACGAGCCGAATCAATCATTAGCAATATTTTGTCATAATTTTTAGCAATTTTGTAAGGAATTACTATTCGCTGAATGTAAGAAATAATCGTTTCTGTATTGAATATACTATCTGTTCTGTAAGCCAGCATTACATTGTTTGGAACGTGAAAATTTGGTAGCTCAGTTACTCTTGGGACTATCAAATATATTGGCAGTTTTTTACCATCAGCAGCTCCAGTCCAAGCCCCGGAGAGTCTTGTTTTTTCGGCACCAGTCGTATAAACTACAGTACGTTTAGCACCTTTGACGGCATAAGTGTATTGACCTAAAAATTAACATAACATTAACTTAACAAAAACAAACTTAAATATTTTTTAAAATTTTACTTGGAGCATCAAGATATTGACACGATTCGTCCATATTTAAAATTTGACCTTTTTCGAATAAATTATCTTGAATAACTTTGGTTAAATCACTATAAAACTTGAATATTATATTTAAACAATCTTTCGGAAGATCTCGGCCACAAGACGACACTCTTCGTAAAACAAAACCTCGACGTGTACAAAAATTCGAAAGCCAACCATCGGCTGCCTTGAACTCTACCCAAGGTAATGGACAATCGGGGGTTAAAGTCGCTTGGTTGCTTGCAATAACATCATTTATTACCGTTTCATTATTCTCGTTCGAGTGAATTTCATTATAAATCTGGATGGCTCTTGCTTTGATTTGAAAACCGGATAAACTATTCCCTGATTCTCTTGTCTCTTTTATCCAATCTGATAGTCTCAACTCCATTGGAGAACAAATACAAACAGTACTTTTACTTTTAACTTTAAATGTAGTCGCCTTAAAAGTAGATGCCAAAATTTCATCACCATGATCTATCCAGTACGATATCTGGCGACGATCAATGCCAGATATTCTTTCAATATGACAGATACTACCATAAACTTGTTTCATTTTACTCCCTTTACTTTTTTTTTGTTGATTATTAGGATGGTTATTTTCGATATCTTGCGCTGGGGTTATTTCTCTTAATTCTTTTTGTTGGCGATAAAAAAAACACAATTTTTGATTTGAAATAATTTGAAAACCGACGCCTAGTACTTTTGATTTTGTTGGTAGTTGTCGGAGTAGAATTCATTTTTTAGAAAATTTTTTGAAAATTTTATAAGTATATGACGCTTTAAAATTCAAACAATCAAATTTAATGCGGAATTAAATCCAAATGGTAATTTTTTTTAAAAAAATTATAATTTATTTTTTCACACATTTAATGAGACATAAAAAACGAAATTTCAGTTTTAGTCCGTCCTAAAAACTATATATGAAAACAATTCAAAACACATGTTATATGACTGCAATAAAACTGAATTTTCGTTATTTAACCCCGCAAGATGCCTCGCGAGTTTACGGTACCTTAAAAAAGAATGGATTGATCAAAATTGGAAGTGATTTGAAAATTTTGCGCTAGTACATGATACATTTTTTTTCCTAATTTTAGCGATTTTTGGTTTGCCAGAATAGCTAATTTTGGCATGCTTAAATTTTGGTTTACCGATTTGGTTTTGCTTAGTATAAGCAAACCAGACCAACCAGGTTTGGTTTTTGCCCATCACTCCTTTCAAATTAATTTGATGATGGGGAAAAAATTTTCAGGCATTGCCTTTAATGGAAGATACAATTTTTTTACAGTAAAGAGTCAAGAGAATTTTTTAACGATTAAATAGTTTTTGAATTTGTTCCAATTTTGAGAGGGATCATATTATATTAAGGTTCGTTGCTTCAGAGGTTTGCTTTTCTATCCACCGAAATTATGTTTTATCCCATTTTGACAAAAAATCTATTCAAGATTTTAATCAAGCCTTTTTTAACTTTTAAGTTAGTATCAAATTATAAATTAGAAATTTTTCGAACGGATTCGAAAAACAACATTATTCGAAAAATGAATAGGCAAGAGATGAATTTTAAATTGAATTTAATGGTTAACTCATCCGGTTTCAACCGATTTTAAAACCGGTTTCTAGAACTGATTTCATTTCAGAGCCGATTTTTAAGTCGATCTCATTTTACAACCGGTCTTTAAAGCCGGTTCCAAATCGAAACCGGCTCAAAAAACCGGTTGTAAAATGAGATCGGTCTGTAAACCAGTTTTAAAATTGAAACCGGTCTACCAGCCCTAGTAAATTATAATGAACTTTTCGATAAATAGAAAATAATTTAAATAATCATGCAATTCACGAGATGTGTAATTAACTGTAAATTGAAAGGTTATGGTATTTTGTCAGTCAATTTTTTTAATTCATCTTCAAAAACGACTAAATTATTTTTTTGGTGCGGCTTACTTTATCGATTCGATTCATATAAGGTTGAATCGTTAATTTGCCGAACGCTATAGTTCTAATCCTATATTAGAGCGTTAATTCATAGACATTTTATGAATTTGAAAATTCCCTGAAAAAGTCCTAGCAGATCAAAAATGGAACAAAATGGTGAATAAATTTTTCTATTCTTTTCAATTTTAAACGTAAATAAAGTGCTCCAACTACTAAAAAATACGATAATTTTGATAAACCGGCAAAATTTCTCCTTCCCGATTAGAGAGGCTCGACTGTCACTTTCTCCTTAATTAAATTAGTCGATAAAAGAGTTTTCTAAGGCGAAACAAGCTCCTTAAAAAATTTTTTCAATAATTAACGTGAATCTTAACCTTTTGCCTTTTTTTCGCTAACACTGCTGTAATTGCTTGTTCTAAATTAAAAATTCCCTGATACATAAAGTCATATTGAAATATATACCATTGTGTTGAAAATTAAAAATTACAGTGATTTACACTTATCTCGAACTCGTCAGGATTTGATTATTCGCTTGGATTTTTTCATTAAAAATTTTTAAGTCAGATCAACAAATGGGAAAACCAGGAAGTTTAAAGGAATTTTTATAAATTTTATTGAAAAAATTGAATAAATAAATTTACATTGACTAGTTTAATATACATAATTTGATATGATATGTTTATTTGGTAAAACATGATAAATTAAAAACAAAAATTAAATGAGGATAAATGCATAGGTTCAAAAAATATAAAAAAGACGTTTAAATTAAGGGATTAATGTACAAATTCAGAGCATAAGTCATATATTTCCATAAGGCTTTTCTCCAATGATTCGGCAAATAATTTAGTACTAGTTTGTTGACATGATTTGAATGATGATATGGCAAAGAGGATATAATTTGGTTTTGGATTGTATGCACATCCATAACCGTCTGGTACAACTGGTCCATAACACATAAACGATCCTTCCATTGTCGTTGGAATCTTTAAAGAGTCATTTTAATAAAGTTTCCTTTATGTTTTTTATTTTTGTATTACTTGACTTGTAGACAATGAAAAGTGATTGCTTATTTTATATGACTCATCTAGAAATAACTCGGGTATATCAAAATTATTTTCAATTGCAATTTGTTTTAAAGCTAATAAATGACAATCCATGCCTTTTCCTAAGATATTCTAAATTGAAATTTAAAATTTTGAGTTGATTTTAATGATTTTAATAAAAAAAAACTTACATCAATCATCAGATCGGTTTGATATTGAACTGCTTTGCGAAACAATTCATATTTCTCTTGCTTCTACGAAAATAAAAATGATTATAATTATGTTTTTGGTTTGACATTTCTTCCAAAAGGTCTCTTTATTCGCAAAATTTGAAATTAGACTAAGTCGTGTCGTATTTCCTGGCTTATAAGCGACTAAAAATTGCATCTTCTAGGGGTAAAATCATGCCAAAGTTAATTGAATTTGAGGTTCTTTAAGGGTTACAAAAATAAACAACTCAGCCCCGACCCGAATACCAAAACTTTCGTTTTGCTTGTGCGAGTTGATTTCTTAGACATAGCGTTTAGTCCTAATAAACTAAGTTTATTACGCTTAAACAAGACCTGCAATCTTAGAATCAGGAGAAAAGCTTAGGTCAATCGAAATCTACAATTTCCAAAATTCGAAAAAGAGACTTACTGTGCAATTTGAATTTTGATGCATTGACTTAACCCATGAAAGTGTTTCACATGAATTTGCACGTATATTATCAACACGACCATGACGAAATCGTCTTGTCGATGCACTTTCATAAGTTGATACCAATCGATTATAAATCCTAAAAACTAAAGTTACAGATTTAAACATAAATCGAAATTTTAGAAATATTTACTTGTAATAAGCCAATTGCATAGATAATTGAATAAAGCTATCAGGACTTGTTTTTATTTTTTTCGGAAAATCTCTTCCAAATTTATCAAATTTCAAAACTAACAAATCCAAGTCACTTATTCGTCTAAACAGAAATCCATTTTAACTTTATCGGTTAAGGTTTTTTTTTTTTTTTAAGGTAAGACTTACTGATCAAAATTCAATTTTGCTTCATCAATTAATCGACAAATCGAATCCGATATACGCCATCTTAACTTTCGTGGTATTGGAAGTTCACATATCGAAGGCATTCTATACAACTTTTGCTTTCTTTTTTCTTCTCTTAATTTAAAATTTTAAAATATTTCGGAAGAAAGATTGCTTGAAGGATAGGTTTAGCTTACAAATAACGGAAAAGATGTTCACTTAACTCGATGACAACGATACCCTCAGCAGGTGAGTGTTCATAGCTAACACCACATACACCGTCTTCAGAAATCACAAATTGCATAGTTTTATCGAACCAACGATTTCCACTGTTATTTTCACTAGAACAACCGTGAAGCATTTGAAATGCGTATTCTCTCATCTTGAATGGATTTGTTTTCGAGTCTGTATCTTGATTTTCTTTATCCGATGAGACTTTTTTATCCAAACATACAATAAATATACAACGTTCAATCATGTCTATACAGTCTCTATTCGTTGAATCTTACAACAACAAAAATTATTTTAATGAGGTGATCGTCATTAAAAGATCATAATTTTTTACAACTAATTAAAAAAAATCTTTACTTCAATTTCCGTTTTAATTTGAGTCAAAAAAAAAGGAAATTAAAAAAAATGGTGGTTTTAAATATATTGATTAATTGACCGAAAAACAAGGTTTAAATCTCAGTTGTAAAAATTTCCTTTATTAAAAAAAAAAATTTCAATTAGGAAACTAATTGCATATGGCTCAATGCTTGAGTAGACTTAAATAATATTGAGTTTCTAATTATTTTAGCTCTTAGTGACGAGTTTAAACCTTGAGAGATTTAAAATTCTTCCAATAACAAGATCTTTACGTCATAATCAGGGAGTTAAAATAATGATAAGAACTTTTGTCAATTTATTTCTGCTTCTTATTGTAATATCAACTCTGCTTCGCATCGAACTCCCATTGCTTTACATTAATCTAGACAGCTTTTTACAATATTGTTGCTTGTTCTGGTGAGAAAACTCGGTAAAAATATTTTATCTCTAAATATTAAAAATTCCCTCTGAAAACAAGCTGGAAAAATGAACGAACTTAAGACCTTGTGATAAAATATTAAAAAAAGTACTGAATTGTACCTCTTAAAAGTTCAAGACGTGCTCTTGCCCAATCGTCTCTTGACATTGAAGTCAAAAATCCGACATTAGCAAACGCATTACTCGTATTCTCATCATCTTCTGATTGTCTTTTAATCCTTCTCAATTGATGAAACAATTGATCATCACTCAAACGTGTAAAATTAACCAATACATCCAAAACAAACATCTTTTAAGAAAATTATTAATAAAAAAAAAATCATTCCATCAGACATATGAATTGAAGGGTACGGGTTACCCGAAAAAATCAGGTTTAGGGTTCGGGAAGGGTATTGGTTACCAGGCCCATACCTGAAATCCACAATTTCTTGGTAGCATATATCCGAAACCTAAACCTGATTTTTTCAACCGAATACCTTAAAATTAATGAGTACATATGTCTGCATTCCATACAACTCTTACTTGATTTCGACTGATTACAATTACATGCTCAGGCTCAAGAAGTAAATTTGTTTTAGAATTAACAAGTTTGTCTTTATCTTCACCGGGTATTCGATATGAAGAAAAAAGTCTGTAATATTGTTCCATGCATAGTGGTTGACCTTTTTCACGGCATGTGCATCTATCAATGGGCAGCTCTTTTTGATCAATTACACACTTGTAATCCATTATACCTGATATTAGACGTGCTGTGAATCTTAATTGATCGTCTTCGTCTTGAAAATTTTCTTTGGGAAATATCATGGCAGGATTCGAGTTGATGGGTAATGGTAACTTATTCATCAAATACATGTCATCAAGCCACCAATCATAAGCCCAGTTGTCTTTTTCATTAGATATTTCAATCAAAATTTCTTGTAACTTTTGTCCAACACCGCCTTCAAACTCGTCTACAATACGTTTTGTATTAGCATAGACTTTTTCACTCACAATCGGCATAATACAGCGTAGATACTTTTCAAGACTTTCTTTAAGACTTGGAACTGGAAGTTTTGGCAATGGTTTCTTCAAAAAAAAAAATCTAAATCCTGAAATTTGAAAAAACTTGAGTTGTTGAGATTGCTTACATTAATGTCCCAATCTGCATAGTCCGGATCTTCTCGTTGTTTCTTGCGAAGGTTATTAATGTAATTTTGTAAACACACGCTTTTATTAGCAGCTAGTATAGACGCTCTTCTCGAAGCTAAACTACTCATTTTTTTTTGTATGCTTGTTTGTTTAAAATAAAATTTAACAACAAAAATTGGTTTGCAATCGAGGCATTCTATTATCCAATAATAAGTAAAGAAAAAAAAAAGGTTAGACAATTCAAAAAAAAAAAAAAAGAAAATTTTTTTTTGATTTATTCAAAGTTGACTTTCGAAAAGGGAAATAGTTAATTAGTTCTTTAAAGATATTGATTTAATAAAGTTTCAATAGAATCTAAAATTATGTGATGTAATTGTGTCTGGTTTGGTTTTTTGTTTAAAATTCATGTCAAGCTCTTCCTGGAGATTTAATTTACCAGTCTTTTTTTTTTAATAATTTAATGTAAATATTGGAAAAGTTATCAAGATAATGCTAGCAAAAAAATTAAAAAAAATTAAGAAAAAATTTAAAAATTGTGTGCTTTAACAAAAACAAAGCTACCATGTTTTTTGTTTAAAAGAACTGAAATGGTGATTTTTTTTCACTAAATGATTCAAAAAATTTTCAATTACGAGCGATAAAGTTGTCTAGTAAGTCTTAAGGAGTGTGAAAATTCCATTTAGAGAGTAAAAATTACAAAGATAAAAAACATTTTCTTAAAAAATTAAATTAACAAAAAGATAAAGTGTATCCGGTCTAATATGCTATAGGCTCAAATTATTTTGTGTTATCAAGTTTTTAGTTCATTTTTAGCAGACATATGTACCCATAAATTTTAATGTATTGCGTGGGTATGGATATGGGTCTGGGTTGGGTAACCCAAAAATTTGGGTATTTTATAGATTTTTAGGTGTTTTTTTTAAATATTCCCAAATTGTTGGCTTACCCAACCCAGACCCATATCCATACCCACCCAATACCTTAAAATTTATAGGTACATATGTCTGATTTTTAAGAATTTTAAACCCCCCTCTTTAAAAAAAAATTACAATTTTTTCGATTCCATAAAATACGGTTTTCATAGGAGAATATACTTATGCAGTCTTCATAAATCTAGACACTGCTATTTGAGCTCAGTCTTTGATTTAATGTCAACTATGTATCGAAACTCGATTCAGGGTAGCTAGGCCATACCATATTTTTAAATTACATCTGAACATGAAAATTATAACATTGAATTTTTCCAGATCGCGCGGTGCAAAATTACAACACTAACTTAATTTTGGATTTTCGACTCGATTTTCTTATTTTCCATACCCGAAAACCAAGGGTTTGCAAAAAAAATTTTTTTTTTTGGCCAGGGGGGTCTGAAGTTAAGCGACTCATAAAGAAGTATGTATTTTTAAACGTTTCGCTTGAATCAAAACTAGATCCTATATTAAAAATAACCATATTTTCTGATAGAAAATCGAATTTCCTGCACGTTAAAAGAAAAAAATTCGAAAAAAAATATAAAATTCCGCGGAATATGGAAAAAATCGTTTGACGCATAAAAAAAAACTTTTATAGAATAAAGAAATTACTTTTATAGCATAAAGGAAATTTTTTTAAAAAACTCTAAAAATTTTACAATATATCAATTGGGAATTTAATCAGAAAATTAAAATGTGACCTCTTCTAGGTACACACTCGTTTTCATAACCTCCTCATTAGGCTTTTTCACTTTAGAAGCATTCGCCAATCTTGCTTTCCAAGAAAGTTAAAATGTAAATTTCATTTTTATTTGGATGAATATTGGAAAGCTTTTGGGTTCAATGGATGAGTAAAAGCTCCCTTTACAGATTTACGGAAGAAAAAAAAATAGGCCAACATTGACAACTTGTATTTTTTTGAAAAAGTTTTTTTTTATTCTTTAAAAAATAAAAGTTTATTCTATACTCGATTTTTTTTATGCTATAAACGAAATTTTTATGCGTCAAAAGATACCCTCCGCGGAATATTTCGGAAAAAAGTCAAAAAAATCATATAAAAACCAAAATTTTATGGGATACCCAACTCTGACCCATACTTGACATCGATAATTTATGGGTAACCCATATCCTATCCGGACCCAAAACCTGGTCATATGCCCACTCGATACCTTAAAATCAATGGGTACATATGTCTGAATTTTTCAGATGTCGGTTTGTCTAAAAAAATAGATTTTAAGGGTGCACAACTAGTTTACGGTACTTTAAAAATATTGATTCTTTATTTTTGTTGGGGTGAAAAAAAAATTTTTTTTCCTGTACCACTAGTCACGAATTCATGAACTTTCAGAAGTTATGTTAGCAAACAAGCATATAAATTGAAATCTCAAGAGAATGTGAGAGATTAACTTGCCAAAGAACCCTTATTAAAAAATTTCGTACATGGTTAATTAAATTTATTGATTGCATAAAGTTTAAGCATCTTTTTTTTATCTTATACACTGTTATTCAAACGACAACTACGGATAAATTAATAAATGCATAAATAATCAACTATGAGAAAAAAAAGGCTGTGACGTTCATTTTTCAATTAATCTAAAACAACTTCTGCAAAACTTCCTGATAGTCCCAAGCTAAATGAAAAAAAAAATTCAAATTAATAAATATGAGAATTAACAATCAAAATTCTGGATAATTTTCAATCTTGATTAGCAGGGTTTTTAAACAACAACAACAACAATTGAAAAACAACCAAAAACATAAAAAAAAAACAGGAGACTCTTTTAAAAACTCAAATTTTAGACAAGTATTTTACTACTTGTGGATTATTGAAAAAATAAAAAATTTATTGAATTTTTTAGGATTTTAAAAAAGTTTTATTTGAAAAAAAAAGAGAAAAATTTGAAAAATAAACAATTTTTATGGCTAAACTTCTAGAACTGCACTAACTCTTGACCCATCACCGTTTTCCATTTATCGGTTCAAACAAAAATAAAATATCCATTCAAATTTAACAATAAATAAACATTTAATCGAAAAAAAAATAAAATTAACTCTATAAAATAAAATCTTAATTGTTTAATACTCGTCCTCGTCCATATTGTCTATTAAATTATGAGTATCTTTGTAAGGATTTTTAGATTGTTTCTTGGGATATTTGGCCAAGTTTTGAAATTTGGCCGATTCTGGTCTTTGACCTGGATAAACATTGTGATAACTCATACCAGTGTCAATCGCAGAGTACTCATCCAAATTGCTTTCATTTATTTGTGGATTTTCATTTACAAAACGTTTAAAACCAGCTCCGCCAATTGTGCTTTGTGCATTGCTTATTGCGCTTAATTCATTGCTCTCTAACGGTTTAAACTCATAAAAATATCTCAAAAAATATATTATAGGTGCATAGAGTATATTGCTGAAAAAAATGCCGAAATTTAATGCTGTAAAACCGAACAAATGCATTATATTTCCGGCTAATATTGGTCCAAATGCATAGGCCAATGAGTATGATATATCGGCTATGGCGTAAATGCTACCGTAGACTGATGTATGTCGTACATCGACTAAATAGCCTAGTGTTGGTAATATGGCTGTGTCAACTAAAGCTATACCGAAGCATATTCCTGATATAGGGATCATTATAGCCCAGAAGTTTGTGCAAAACGGAATTAATAGACACGAAACTCCTTCTAGTGCGAGACCACCTGCTGCTAGAATCCATTGATGCTGTGGGAATCGTTTTGACATCCAGACTGTAAACAAGACCCCGAATAAGTGGGGTATGAACCCTGGAAGCCAGACTGAGCCGATCTGGGACTCGGTTGCATTCATTGTATTTCTCATCCAAATTGCAATAGTCGGCTCTAAAAATGCTAAAGATACGTTTGCCATGACCAAGGCTCCAGCACATACAGCTATGTAAGGGTCTCTAAACAATTTCCAAATCGGTGTACCTTTTGGCTTGTACGGGTCACTAGACATTGACATTGCTATCTTGTGCGGTCTCATTACTAACAGCAACATACAACCATCAACTAAAGCTAAAAGCGCCAGTAATATAAACGGTACTTTTATTCCCATGTATTCGTACAGGACCCCGCCGAACGGTGGTGCAACTAAACTTCCGAATGATATAAATGCCAAAGCTATGCCCAATGCTTTTGAACGTTCACCTTCTTCAACGAATCTATCCGCAATCATAGCAAGACCACTTGTATCTGCAAATGCACTTCCCACTCCCTGAAGACTCCTTGCCAAAAATAACACAGTATACGAATTTCCAAACGAAAATGTAATCGTTGAAAAAAATATAATCGTCAACCCTAAACACATTGGCAAATCGTATCCAATTCGATCTATAAACGCACCGCTAAACGGACTTATTAACAATTGTACCATTGCTTTCGAAGCGAATAAAAATCCAACAGCTACGTCATCGGATTCTACATTCTTTCTAGATGTATCCGGTAGTTTAAGTTCAGATGTAGTTGTTGGCATTTGACTAGTACGTACAACTACACGACCACGATAAATTTTTTTTGTTGTAGTATCTTCATCACTATCATAAACCAACATAGTTGTATTAAACTTCAACTCGGGTGTTGTTTGATAAAGTATAGGTGCAACTGTTGATGTAATCGTACTCAATTTGTTATCTTCTAATTCTAATTTTTGTAAATATTCCGGTATTATTGGAACAATAACCATATAAAGCATGTTATCTAATAATAATGCAATACATACGATTACTAAAACTAAATTTCGTTGATACTTTGGTTCTTGTATGCGATCGTTAAACTCTTTGCCAATAAGAGTTATATCTTTATTTATACCTGGTATTACGGGCATTTTTCTAATAAAACAAACATATAACAAAAAAAACTATCTATAAAAAAACAAAAAAAAAGAACTGCGTTCAATGTTGCATGTGAGTTGAGTAGTTTTTTTAATTAAGAAAAAATCTCAAAGAGACACAAGAACAAGAAGAAGGTTCTATGTAATCTGTTCTTTGTTAATTAGAAATTTTTATGTTTAATTAATAATCAAGTTTTTTTTTTCTCTTTTCCAGTTCCATCCTTTTGAAATTAAAAAAGGAAACTTGACGATGCATGCTTAATTTTAAACATCCGGAATATATTTTTGTTTCTTTTTTTTTATCATACCCCTCAACTTGTTTAGATACCTGTTAACACATAATTACTTTAATTGGATTGCAAAAATTGCACCTTTAATTAATTCAAGAACTTCCTCTTTTTTCTCGGGTTTTTTAATTTGAAAACAAAAAAATTGATTTGTTTGTTTTTTGAGTTATTTAATATACGAGAGTCCCAAATGAACGTCTTTAATTAGTCGTCCCGAAATTAAAATTTTTGGAAACTTTATCTTTTCTTTTTTTTTTACAAATTTCTGGGATCTGTTTGTGTGTGTGTATGTGAGCGTGTGCGTGGAGAATTAATTAAACTGGAATATCGATTTTTTATTTGAGAAACAACAACAACAAAAAAAGTTAGTTAATTTGTGTTTATTATTAATAGAACAATTAATAATTAATAAAAATGGAAATTGCAATCTTAATTACCCCCCCTGAAATGTAAATTTGGCCTCTTGTTCGTAATCATTTATAAAAAAATACAGTCAACTTTAAAATGAAAAATTTTACAATAGAGTATTGTTATCTTATATTAAGGGATTTAATAAGAAAATTAAACTCTTCCATTCAATTTACAATTTCAATGAGAAAAAAAAAATTAATTTATCTGTTTCTTAAATTTCATGTCTCCCAATGGAATTTTAGATTGGGTAACTTCATAAGACAAGTTAGACAATTTTCGCTTAATTAATTATTGAATTGACATTAAAGACTGTTAGACTTAAATTAAGCGAAAAGTAATTATATAAAAATATTTCAATGCTCTATGTTTTTTTTTTATTAAAATAAATGATAGATTTTTTAATTGTTTTTTTTTTGTATTTTTAAAGTGTTGAAACAAATCTCTTTCTGGCTTAAGAAAAAAAAAATTTTAATTAATTTTGAGATTGACTATATCGTACGGAACAAATGTGATCGATGTGTATCAAGGGTACTCGAATTAGTTGATGCCGATTCTTGTTAGAACAATTTGTTAATTTTGTCCCAAAAATAAACGTGTGGTGGTTTATCTGAATTTAAGGGTAATACTTACCTTGAAGAAATATTAAATATGTTTTAATATTAAAAAAATATATCATTTTCCTTAATATGGTTGTTATTTCCGATTATTTTTAAATTGAGAATTTAATAATTTTTTTTTGTTGTTGCTAAAAAGGAATTTCTGTCTTTACAGCTTGATTTAACTAATATTGCATGATCTTGGACGCTTAGTTTCATTCGAATCTACTTTTTGAATCAAAATTTAATAAATTTAGGCTAAAAAAATGTCTACAGTACATGACAAAATAAACTTAACATCTAGATTTTTGCTTACATTCGACATAATCTATTGAATAAAGTCTAATAATTTGAAAATTATTTCCCCCGCTGCATTTAATACCGTCAAACCTCTGTTATATCACTATGCACTTATATTAAGCCTCATTTATATCATCTAATGACAAAAGACAAACGGCAGTCAATACTTTAACATTGAAATTTTGTCCAGTTACATCATGTTCACTTATATCATGTATCATTTATATCATGGTTACAAAAAAGTCAAAAAACATAGTTTTGTCATTATAAATTAATCTGTTTATATCATTTATGTGTCTCGCCTTTTTTCTGTCATAAGACAAAAAGCTAATAATTGATTACAAGGTTATTAGATAACAAAAAAATACCTTTGAACTTTGGTTAAACGACAGTTTTATAACCCTATGACTGAAATTACATTTAATTGGTCTAGATTTAGTTTTTAATGCAAGAAATGACATTTATCTTTATATTTCACTCGATTGGTAACCCTAAACATGGCTTATTCTCAAATGGACATTTTCACAAGTTTTACTTATATCATGTTTGACCCCACGGACAAACAGGATGATATAACTGAGATACGACTGTATTTAGATTTTCACACATTTTCAATTTGAAAAAATTAGTCAATAAGCACGAGTTCCACTTGTTGCATGTAAAATTTCTATAAGAGTCAGTTTTATCAAATAGTACAAAAAAATCTATTATTTTTACCTTTACAGAGTAAAATTTTGAGAGGCTGATATAATTTAAACTTTTAAATAAAAAAAAACTTGATTATTTAAAAATAAAAATCAATCAATCAATTCTTAACACTGAAATGCATGAGCAAAATTTTTGATATGTCCCTTTTTTTATTAATCAAAATTCCGTTATTTAAACTCTAAAGTTTAATGTAGTCAACCCATGACACGCGAAGACCATGCTCAACGAAAGGAATGAATATAAAATGATTTACAGCCAAATCACTACATACTTTTGTAACTTTTAGAGTTTCAATTTAATTCCTGTTGTGTTGCCTTAAACTTTTATCATGACCTTTTGTGATAAATGTATGATTGGATTGTAAATGCAATGAAAAATGAGATTTTGACTGTTATGTTTTCACAAATGAAAATTTTGTTTAAATTAGTTTATTCGCTCAATTAAAATCCTAGAAGAAATCAAATTTTTAAAGATTCTAATTACCTTAAAAATCCTTAAGGCGGGTTATAATTGATGCATAAGTTAAGCTGAAAATTACTTTACATTAACAAGGTCTTAAGTAATTCTTGAATAAATATTGACAAATACGGCGGCATACTTAATAATGAATTTGGTGAAACTCTTAGAACCATTGATTTATAAGAAAAAAAAAATAAAAACGAAACACAACGTGAGCTCACCAGAAGAAAACAAATTAATGAGAATAAATTAGACTCCAAGGAATTCATACTGTCAATCAAATAATCAAGGTCATGGCTTTTAAAAAGAAATAATTAATAAATTTTAGGAATAACACCCAATGAAAGTGGGAATTTAATCAAAGTGTAACTTTGACAAAATTTAATTCATTCGATTGAATTAAACCCCTACTGAGTCGAATTAAGACATAAAAAAAAACTTCTTTTTTTTTTTTATTCTGGCTGGAAATAGCAACAATAACAACAACTACAAAAAATAACAAGGTGATTTTTTTGTCTAATGAATAATTTAAACTTATTTTTTTTCTGGAAAAAGAGTTTTGTTGAGAAGCTAATTTTTTTTTTTTTTGAAAAAAATTTATAAATTTTTAATGAGAACTTACCAGTTTTGTTTTCTCTCTCTTTTTCTCTTAGTAATTGGAATTATTGATTAGGGAAATAGAAAAAAGAACTAGTGAATATTGATAATTTTTAAGCCATTTTTGATTGCAACTTTTTTTTGTTCCTTATTAAGCTCTCTCTCTCTCTCTCTTCTTTGCGAAGTGTTTTTGAAATACTACAAGAACATCAAGTTGCAACAAGAACAACAAAGAATAACAATAAAGAAACAATTTCAATTACTCTTTAGAAGAACTCTTTAGAAAATTTCAAACAACAAAAAAAGTTTTGAATTCCGCTTATTTGTGTTTCAATTCCATTTCGTCTTTAATTTAAAAATTAATTTCGATTGAATAAGTTATTTTACAGAACTTTTTGTTTGCTTTATTTCAAAAACGAACAAAAAAAAAAAGATCAACTGTCTTAATCAACATTTCAAGAGAAAAGTTCTAGTTGCAACGACTCATTTTATTACAAATATTTATTTTAAATAATTGAAAATTTTTTTTAAAAGTAAATTTTTTTATTGTCTTGCGTTACCTCAGAATATTAATTACATGAAAATTAAGACTTGCTTCTTTTTTTTTTGTTTTTTTTTGTTCAAGAAAATTCGTTCTGAGACAAAGTTTTTTAATTGTCGATGGAGTTTTTATCTTAAAATTAAGATACATATTAATTGTAAAATTATTGAATTGTAATTTTCTAAGAGGAAAATTGAATTAATTAATCAAAGTTTTATGTTCAAGTGATCGTACAAGTATACCATTTTTTTCTTTAAATACCACAAATTACTGTCTGGTGATAATTTAAATAAACAAGCTTTAATGTTAAGTTAGTGGACGTCTCAGAACGAAGCTATTAAAATCACAAGAGGATGATTTGAATTAATGAGTCTTAATATTCGACCTTTATTTTGAATCTTGTAGAAAACTTAGCGTCAATCAGACCTACTTAGTTTTAAGGTCATAACAGTCATATATTACAGTTATTATTTAAAAAGAATGGAAAACTGTCTCAAGCCGTAACCGTCTTTTGCATGGATTGACAATGAAGTTAACACAATTTTTCTGTCAGATTTTTGCAAGGATCGATTGTTTTCTCCCTTTTGTGTCTTTTTCTTATAAAAGACTCAGGCATCTTGATAACCATCAAAACAATTCTCGGAAGGGGTCTGGTAGGTTTTAGAATAAAGCCTGAGTCTTCTATAAGAAAAGGACACAAAAGGTAGAAAAGTTCATCGGATGGGCAAGTAAAATAAACAAAAGGCTGAAAAGAAATTTATTTTTCAGCTGCACGAGGAGTCTCTTTCTCTATCTTGCATCGCTTCATTCAAATGTCTACAGACTGCGTGTTTTTTAGGGGTTCCCGTAACCAATCTGAAGATTAAGTTAGATTTGGTATATCTAGATAAACATCGATGGACCAGGTCTCACAGTAAATTAGTGTTGGCAGTCGACTAATGAGCCAACTGGTCTAAAACATGAGCGGTAAATTTTCCTTCCAGGTGCATATATGTCAATTGTAGATCTTTTAGTCTGCTTCAAAATGGTACCCTAGGTGTCTTGATAGGGTCATTGCTTAATGAGAAAAATGGATTTAGTTGCAACTGAAAATCGTTTTTAAATTCAACTAAATCTTATTAATTCGTTTGGAAATCATCTTATCAAGACACCTAGGGTACTATTTTAAAGCAGACTAAAATATCTACAATTGACATATATGCACCTGCTATGAAAATATACCGTTCATGTTTTAGACCAGTTGGCTCATTAGTCGACTGCCAACACTACAGTAAATCATTCTAGTTTAATATTCGATATCAGATGTCTCGGAGTTTTCGCTTTACCGAACTGAACTGAAAATAAAAAAAACGGCTTTGTGAATTTTTGAACAAAAAACAATTTGTACAAAAAATAATTTTAAAAAAGTGTTAATTTTTCTTACAGATAATATTTTGAGTTAAAATTTTATGAAAATGTGATACAACTTTTGTATCACCTGAAGGTAATTTCCTTTTAAGCGGAAGTGGAATCGTTTAAGAAAAATCCGCATTAAATGATAAAGTTGATTTGTACATGAATAGCAAAAAAATAAATAAATATCAAAACAAACTTAACCAAAACCAGATTAAAAGTAAAGCTTTTTAAGCATTTTTATGTAATGCAAATGCATGTACTAATTAGAAAAGGATTTTTTCCAAATAATTCCAAAGCCATTAGGTTTATCAGAATTTAAAAAAAGCCATCAGGTGATACAATAGTTGTACCACAGTTTTATAAAATTTCAACTAATAAATATGATCAGAAAGAAGATTAAAGGCTAGGATGTAATTATTTTTTGTACAATTTGTAATTTTGTCTAAACAATTCACAAAGCCAAAAAAAACTCTTTTCTGTAAAATTCATGTCGTTTAACTTGAAAAAGCTAACTGATAAGTTTGATTTATTTATCTTAAGCCATTTATTGATAGTTTAAATATTGACCTTTTCTTAAATTAAATTAAATAAATTGAATCAACAAACATTTCAAATGACATAAATTGAGGAGTAACAAAATACAAGATAAATTCGGAATGATTAGATCATAACATTGCTCAAAAATTAACAGAAAGATTTATTTTTGTTGAAATCTTATTGGTTGAAAATTAGAAAAATAAAATTTTTGTTTTTCTATTATAAAGTATTTTTATACCCATATGACATGCGCTAAGAAAAAGAATTCAGTAAGTATTGTCTATAAAGAGGCGTGAGACAGTTTCTGATATAATAATACTGAATGTCTTAAGAGAATAAATGCCTTTCGAATAAGAGAAAATAAATTTTCAAGGAAGATTAAAATTAAATTAGTTTTATTATTATGATTGATGCATTTTAATATAAAAATTGTAGGAATGAGACTTTAAGCACGAATGATTTATTTTTATTTAAAAACTTTGACAACTATGTTATGGGAATTTTTTTAATGTTATAATTAATTTGAAATGATATCCCCAATCTCTTATTTAAGAAATTTTAACCGATGTCGATTTCAATTGAGAAGGCGAAAATTTTCCAACTTAAAACTGCACAAAAATTATTGAACAAGTTAGACAAAACGAAAAGAGCATGTTTTTCAATAACAAGAGTATCAAGGTATCTTTCTAAATCCGAGTGAGAGATTTACAATATGCAGATTTCATTTTTTAACCAGTCAATTCAATCAACGATTCATGCTTTGGTTAAAATTTTTCATTTCAATACCTTAAAATTTAATGGGTACATATGTATGTTAGAATAAACTGTGCCAAGTCCAGACATGTGCACCCATTTATTTTCAGGTATTGGGTCGGTTTGAGTAACACGAGAAAATTGAGTTTTTGGGTTTTCGGGTATAGGTTGATTTGGGTTACCCATAAAAATAGGGTATTTGGGGTATACGTACCCTATTTTTATAGGCAACCCAACCTATACCCTACCCGAACCCTAAATCTCAATTTTCTCGGGTTACTCAAACCGACCCAATACCTGAAAATAAATGGGTGCATTTTTCTGACCAAGTCATCAAATATTGAAAAATTTTAAAATGACTTTATTTTATCTTTAATCGGAAACCAGGGTCGGCACCACAATGGGGCGGGGTATGGCGCCGCCCCAGTGAGACCTTTGAAACTTAAACAAGAAGCCCTTGCGCCGGCCCTGTCGGGAACCCTCTCTCTAGAGTCAAATCCGAACAAGATTGTCTGGCTTCTTTATTGTTCCAAAAGAAGTTTTTGAAAAAGTTCTAAAATTTGATAACGGTTAAGTTCAAAAAAAGATCAACCAAAAATAAAGAGAAAAATTATTTCCTTAAAGAGCTTATAAATATTTACCTAAAAATAAAATTCCCCTGAGTATAATTTTCGTACAAATACTTGCCAATAGTCATATGACTTTAAAACTAAAGTTGACATAAACCAATCTTGTTTATACAAAATATGTAATTCCTCTCAAATGATTAATAATTTCTAAATTAATTAAATTCATGATTTCTCAAGGTACTTGTTCAACAAAAACAACAACTAAATGTGTCATTAACAAAATCAATAAACAATCTCAGCATACTTGATATGGAAAAAAAATATAAAGAGCTTCTTCTTTTTTTTTAATTAATTAAAAAAAGTATCATCTTACGGATTCGTAGGCTTTAAGGTATTTTGGTGAAATTGATTTTTTCAATCGAAACACAACACAAAAAAAATAAGATTTTAAGGAGTTTATCGTATTAGATATTATTAAAATAATTTCTCTTCTTCTTATTTTTTTTTATTTTCTAAAGGATAAATACTTTCAGAATTAAAGTAATCAATTATAAGACGATTCACAATTGAAATAGAAATGAGATTTTGTAATCAGACAATTATTAATCTAGTTTAGGTTGGATGTTTCTTTAAAAGTGCACTACTTTATCATTCAAGTGATTATATGCTTATTTAATTTGATATTTATTAATACAAAACCTAAATTGAAAAATATTTTTTTGAAGATGTTTGCTTTCAATAGTTTTGAACTGTTGGTCGAAAATTTAAAAATCTCTTATCGTCTTGCCTTTTTTTGACAATATTTCGTTTGATATCTTTAAAATTTCAGCTAAAATTTCGAAATCACTTTCAAACTGAAATCGATTGTTTTATAATTTGCTGTACTGTTAGTGAAAAAATAGCATACCCTCCTCCGTACCATACCGGCAGCGTACCGTACTTTAAAGAGTATGCTTGATCCAAATAAGTCGGCTATAATATGAGACATTCTACTATTTATAAAAAACTTGAATAAGAAAGTTTAAAGCGATTAAAGTAGCTCTATAACTGGCGCAGCTCTTTAAAATAAAAATTACATGATTCCAAACAAGTTCTTTGCTAACTTGAAGAAGAAAAGTGCTCGAAACTTTGGTAAAAACTTTATCGAAAATTGTTATAATTTTGTGAAATAATCTAAGAAGTACCTATATTCGCTTTAAACTTTTTTATTCAAGTTTTTCATAAATAGTAGAATGTATTACTCAATTTTCCTGTTTTACTCTCTTCAAAAAATGCTATTGTAGCCGACTATTTTGAATTAAGTAGAAGTCTTAAATTACGGTATGATGGTACGCTTTAGTGTACAGCACGGAGAGGAATACATTTTTTTAGATGCTTTCTAAAATCTTATGAACAAAAACTTGGGGTTCCGCAAGGCTCAGTACTAGACCTTGCGCCTCTTCTTAATTTTTTATTAACGACCTTCCATTATGTTTCTTAAAAGCTAAATGCTGACGATACAAGTCTTACAATAAATTGGACACATTAATAAGCGAAACAGGAGTGATTATTGAAGAACTGAATACTTGGTGTTATTTCAATAAAGTTGATATAAATTGGGAAAAGACTTTCCTCATGGTATTTACAAAGAAAAAAATTGAAGCAAGAAACTATTTTCAATAAAAAGAATTTTCTGTTTATGTACAAATCCGGTCTTTCACAATGCTCATTTCTGAAAATTCATGAATTTGAAGTGGAGTGGTAAGGCTAAAATTTTCAATTTTTTATTCCAACAAAAACATGGTATTTTCCAGGCTGTGTATTACATTAATTGAGTCTACAGTTGACAAAAGATCTGATCTTCATTGGAAAATGAAAATTAATAAACTTTCAAAAATGAGCTTTTTTAAAAGACCGGATTTTTGTAAAACTTTTATTTACTAGCTCTCTATTTATGTATTAATAAATTATTTTAAATTCTTGTGACTTTAATGATTTAAATAATGTTCTAGAAAAGGATTGGCTTTTTGCTTATCAACATCGTTTTCATACAAGATCATTAAAATGGAGAACTCATCTACTCAGCTAAGAGAACAATTAGTCACAAATAGTCACGAAAATCGAGGACGACGAAGAAAGCAAATTGATTTTATGGTGCCGAAATCGAAAAAAAAAGTGACCAACAAATTTCTATACAGAGTGGTCTTCAAATTTAGCACCTTAAAGTTTTCAATATTCAACAGCATCAACCTAAATTATTTTATTTTAAAAAAATTATTTCTTTATAAAATATACGGAGAGTTAATCAGTCTATAATCTAGACAAGGGCACTAGACTGTTGGTTAATCTAGAAATTGATGCGCACAACTTGATTTAGTTAAAAACAGAACCTTTAAAAACAGATAAACAGAGTTATTTTAAAAAATATTGTCAATTGTTTGAAATTTTATCGTTAAGATATTCTTAAGTTCAAAAATTTTAATTTAAAAATGTCGAAGATATTTCATCAACTTTGTTGGTATTGATTTTTTAATAAATTGCTTATTGAAAGTTTTTTTTTTTGACTTGAAAAAACGTCAGTTAACCTCGAAATTTATTAAGATTTTTGAAGTATTTTCAGATTTAATTCGGAGTTGATCTTGAAGTTGCATCAAAAATTAATAACCTACAGTGGTGGCATTTACTTTGTAACCTTGGAGGATGAGGTTGAGCATGAGGTTGATCCCATTTTGGGCCAGAGAGACATAAATTTTTGTTTTAATCTAAAAACGATGATGATTGTTGCACTAATGTCTTTCAAATCGCCTTACATCCTTACGTTCATTTACATTGATTTCTCAATATCAAAAGCCATACAACAAACTACAATTGTACAGTGGTGGCATCTACTTTGTAACCTTGGAGTATGAGGTTGAACATGACGTTGAGGATAAGCATGAGCATGACGTTGAGGATGACCTTAAAAAAGGTAAATATAAACTCCTATTGAAAGTTCTTTAAGCCAATTAATTACAAATTCGGAATACATCGATCGGACGGAGCCTAAAAACGACTGAATAATGATGTTAACTCAAAAACAACAAAAAATTACGATTGATGAACAAAGGCTCCTTACACGTTTAAATATATAAAATTTGCCCTTTTAAAAGCTAACTTGTCGCAAAAATGTAAGATGCGATTTTAGTTTTTTATTTCTATCGATGCTTTTCCTTTTAATGATTACAATATGCGACTATCTACAGTCCTGGAAATTAATTTGTTCAAATGATATCATATGATATCAGCTGGTATCAGTTGGTATCGACGATTTTTGTATCATCTATTATCATTTCCGATCAGTTGAAGTCATATGATTCCAGATGATATCATTAAGAGAATAGAAAACATTATTAATTGCCAACGAATACTGACGGAAACTGATATCCAAAAAAAAACTTACTCTAATCATGTTTTGAAATTATTTTTTAAGACACTCAATTTTATAATTTATAATCTTTTTCATTAAGTTTTTTTTGTAATAATTTGGAATTACCGACACGTCGTTATACCTTTAACGACATGTCGTTAATTTTGACACTAATTTTTGGAAAAAACAGCTTTTTTTGATCATATTCGACTTTAACGACATGTCGTTAAGTCATTTTGAAAACCAAAATGACTGTCCACTGTCCACCACTGTCCACCAATTAACGACATGTCGTTAAATTCGAGCAAATACGTTAACATAAAAATAATATTTAAAAAAATAAAAAGCTTATTCATTCTGAGTTGTTATTCTTGAATCAAACAAATTTGGTACTCTATAGACTAACAAAATGAATAAAAAAAATGACAAATCACAAACCAGTGGACCCACAGGATTCAGAGTTGTTCAACATGTTGGTCTTTCAGCAGTTAGTGATAACTTTGAGTTTAATCTTTCAAATGAAGATAGCACTTCTCAAAAAATGAAAGAAATTTTGGCCAGCTTGAATTTGCGAGTGAACAAAAAAACAACAGAATTTGCTGAAAATTACATCAAAACTCATGGTGGTTTTGAAAAATTTGATCAAGAGAAGAAACAAAAGAATCCGGCACCGAGAATGCAACCACCGCTAATGCCACCAACTTCACCAACACAACCGCCTAGAACGCAAAATCAGCTTCCTTCAAGACCTCCTGCAGGCCAGATTAACCGAGCTCCCAACATGGCTACACCTCCGCCGTTTGCTCAAACACTCCCATCCTCGATTCAATCAAGACCAATCGCTCCTCCGCCACCACCACCTCTACCAGTTTTGTCCGATTTAGGCGCTCCAACTCTTACAATCGAAAATAAACAAAACAATAGTCTACAACAACAATCTGTCCCCGGTCATAATCTTATATCGGATCCAGCTACAGTTGATAACAATTCAGCAAATCAATCAAAGAGTGAATTAATTAAGAGAGAACAATTTTTAAGTAAGTTGGTCATAATTTATTTTAATAAGTTACTAAGTATATTTTGAATTTTTTCAGATGAGAGTAGTGGAAATCATGCCGATGAGCAAAATGATTCTGAATGGAATTGTTAAACAAACAAGAAGATTTTTAAGCTTTATATTTTTAGATTTAATCCGACTTTACCATTGTTTGGGATTTTAAGTTTTATTTTTCGAAAATTAGCAACAAATATTATTGACTAAAACAACGAAAAAAGCTTTATTTTTTATTTTTAAAATCCCAAACAATGAACGTTTTTTTTACTTTACTTTAATTCCAAGGTAAAATAATTAAGATTTTTTTTTATCACGGAAATGTTTAGGGTCATGTATACTTGGGTTTTAAAAAACTTCTACCTATTGTGGAGAACCACAAGGTTCAGTTTTGGGTCCGATTCTTTTTTTTATTTACATCAACGACCCTCCAAATCTCTTAGAGAACTTGTGTGAAATTTTTGCTGATGACGCTAGATTAATGCGATGAATCATGTCTATCAAGATGAAATATGTAATCCCAAGTTAAATTATACAATTATGGCTTAAGGTCTGAGCATGTTTTCGTTAAAAATGTGACACGTCATATTTATCGATATTTTAAGATTTTTGTTTATTAAAAAATTCAATATAAAAATTACGACTCTATATCTTTAGAATTGCAAAATTTGAAATTTAAGCTCACCATTAACTTTAGCTATCCTTATAAACAATAATTTTGGGTAACAGATATCATCTTGAGCTAAAGCTAAAGCATAGACAACCAAGTTTTTGAAAATTAAAGAAAGTAATGGTTTAAAATGAGACGGATTCTCGGTTTTATTCAGGTAGTATTCTCGAAAACGAAAAACAAACTTACAACTAATTTTGCGTTTCCAACAGACAGAAAGCAAAGAGTAATCCTTGGTGAATTTATGTCAGAATAGATAGATGTGCTAAGTGTTGTAACACAAGGTTCAGTACTTGGTCCGATTTTATTCATTCTATATATCAACGACTATCCGGATCTTATTGAAGACGTAATCGAAATTTTTGCTAGAATCAGTTCAAAGGAGGGCCACTTAACTACCACTTGAAGCTAAAAGATTTGATTACAGTGATAGACTCAAAGACATGAATTTAACAACACTTGAAACAAGAAGACTAAGAATTTAACATTGACGCAGCGCACTAAATGAATAGGAAAATATTAAAAAAAGCAAAAACCAGACTTGATCAGAATTTAGGCAAGTTTATTGTAAAAGAAAGAATCAGATTGAAGTCTCGAAAGGGCCGAATACAAGACATTAACGATACCAAATTACTAAATGGATACTATTTCTTTCAGGATTTAGACCAAAAAGCTTCGATAAAAATTTATTTGGATCCATTTAGAATATTGATTATTTTTGCATCATTTGCTGTTTGTTTGTTTTGAATTGTTTTCATTAATTGATACCAACTCTCTTCTCTGAGACTCAATTTTAAATTATGATCAAAATTATACCGTATTTCCGTGTATTAGGACGCGTGCATTAATACCCAAAGAAACGTGTGTTGTGCATGCAGAGACATAGACTTCAGCCATGTTTAAAAAAAATATTTATAAACAAATTGATATTATTTTTTGCGTTTTTTAATTCAAGAACCGAATTGAAAAGCTGCACCAATAACCAGGAAAAATCAAAAAAAAAATTTTTTAATTTAAAAATAACTTTCATTTATTTCAAGTTTTGCAGCAGCTCTAATACCCGAAAAGAGAGAAATTATTAATTTATTCTTATTTTTATTTCCAAGTTTTAATGTTGCACCAGTCTAAGATTTTTGACTATAAATCCATCATTTGAATTTAATTTTCATGTTTTAACGCCTTGTTAAAACCCAAAGTTCCGGCTCATATGCGTCGGACTTATAAATATTTTTTTTAAACATGGCTGAAGTCTATGTCTCTGCATGCACAACACACGTTTCTTTGGGTATTAATGCACGCGTCCTAATACACGGAAATACGGTAATCATATATCATCGTAAGGATTGTAAGGATTGTCCTATACATAGCTTTAACACTTTTTCAAATTTTGTCGAAACATTTAATTTTTGCATGAATCGTCTGACTTAACTAGCGGAAAAAAATATCTGACCTGACTGTCACTGGTCTTTAAATGAACAAAATAATTAAATTGGCAAAAACTTAGGCGGTTTTGGACTTTTGAAAAAAAGGTCCAAAATTGTTTTTCTGTTCTTTCTGATGTTTTTAAGAAGGAGTAAAAAAAAGCTCAATTCCGAATTTGTAATTAATTGGCTTAAAGAACTTTCAATAGGAGTTTATATTTACCTTTTTTAAGGTCATCCTCAACCTCATGTTCAACCTCATCCTCCAAGGTTACAAAGTAGATGCCACCACTGTACAATTGTAGTTTGTTGTATGGCTTTTGATATTGAGAAATCAATGTAAATGAACGTAAGGATGTAAGGCGATTTGAAAGACATTAGTGCAACAATGGCAAAATAAAGTTTTTAGCAGTTCAAACATTCAGCAATTCAACTATTGGGGTTCCGAGATAAAATCTCAAAAAGAGAGTGCATAACATTGTATAACATAAAATTCTAAGATATGTTATGCATTCAAAAATTGATTTTAATTTTTTCTCTTAGTCACCCAAAGCTCTGACCATTTATATGAATTGTTTGTTTAATAGTAGAGGTCGAAATTATTGAGTAAAAAATGTTAAAACTCATAACATTATAGAAAAATATAAAAATTACCCGTTACAATATTTTTTGAAATCTATATTTGTTTTTTTTTTTAACTGCTGAATTGCGCATATGGTTAGAAAGCTAAAAAGGTACTGTAAACGCTGAGACCATTATTTTGGTGAAAAAATTTTTTTTTCGATTTGTTAAGTCGAAGTTTAAATCTTATTATTCAATTTATGCACTCTCTTTTTGAGATTTTATCTCGGAACCCCAATAGTTGAATTGCTGAATGTTTGAACTGCTAAAAACTTTATTTTGCCGTGCAACAATCATCATCGTTTTTTGATTAAAACAAAAATTTATGTCTCTCTGGCCCAAAATGGGATCTAGTCAGTTTGGTGAACAAATCTTGTTCTCAAGTTTGGTTAACAACTTGTTCACCGAATTTTTTGTTCACATAATTTTCAAATTGTCTACTTAGAGGTTAATTAGTTCACGTAAGGATCAAATTTCTGCTTCAGAAGAACAGTTAAAAAAACAGTTTTATTGAAACCAAAAAAATCGATTCGGTATGAATATGTTTTGTGTAGGAATTTTTTTTGAAATACAAAGGCGCTTAAAAATGTATGTATCAAGAAGTCATAAAGATTAATTATATTTTATTCATAGATTTATCTATAGGTAACGTAGACAGACACTTTTGAATAGGGTGGCGAAATTCTGAGTAGGGGGGTATGGAACACCCGTACGTTCATAAATTTACATTCATGTACACACGTTCCAATTAATCTTCGAGTAAACTTTTTTATTCGCTTTTACGTAAACAATAAAATTATGTGAAAAAATTATTCACCAAATCAGAAAACAAGATTTTTTCACATATTATGAACAAATGTACGGTACGGGGTTTGCCTTTTTTTCAGGAGCAAAGTTTAATTCGTTAATTTTTCAAAACAAAAATAAGGCTGGTTCCATGACTCCTAAAAAATCATAACAATTGGCTTTGTCAAACAGTAAAAAAAATTCGAAAAAAACTGAGCTTGATATTTTCATTTAAAAAAAAATAAATTTTTAAAAATAAAAAAAATTTTCACTTAAAGCAGAAAAAAACCTTTTAAACGCAACAAAAAAAACAATGTTACGAATTCGTTCTCTTCGGAATAAATTATTGTTTTTTTTACTCTTATTTACATTATATATGAATTTTTACCCCTTTTATAAACCCACTCGTGATTATCAACCAACAATAAACAAGAAACCGGTCCTTATTACTACTGGATATAAAACAATTTACCCAAATATTCGACGTTTGAAACCAATAGGTCAAAAATATGTAATCCTTGAATACACAAACGTATTTTTTAGACCTAAATTTTGTGGTCTTACAAACGAAAAAATTTTCAATTCGCAAATAGAGACTTGTGAATACAATAATTGTGAGTATACGTGTGATAAAGATGCTTATTTGACCAAAGCCGATGCACTTTTATTCCACTTGAGAGATCTTGAAGTCGAATTTAAAAAAAAATTTTCTAATTTTGATTTATGGTTTAATAGGACTTTACAATTACCGTTCAAGAATATTCGTGATAAAATTTTAAACAATCGGGATCAAGTTTGGGTCTTATGGAATGATGAGGCTAAAAAAATTGATAAACGTTTCAATAGGATAAGTCCATTTTTTAACTGGACTTTATCGTATAAAACAGATGCTGAAGTCTACGAGGGTACTTACGGATTTTTTAAACCTCAAGACCCGAATTTACTTGATCTAAACATGTACAAGAACATTATTATTCGAGATAATTTTTATAAACGTGTGAATGCTATTCTATGGTTTGTGAGTAATTGTAATTCAAAGCCAAGAGCTCAGGTTGCTTTGGAGATTAGTCGTTTCTATCCGGTTCATATATACGGACGTTGTGACTTAGTCAGCAATGAGAATCAAACCGAAAAGTATCCTTATTTAAAATTTTTTAGCTATGAACAAATGGGACCTAATTGTCGTCGGGGTTCAAAATGTGAAAAAGATAAATTTAAAATTTACAAATATTATTTGGCATTTGAAAATAATAATTGTACGGATTATATCACGGAAAAGTTATGGAAATCATTGGAGAATCAAATGATTCCAATAGTGTTTCAACCAAGTCGTAGTTCTTATGAGAATTACTCGTTTCCACCTAAATCGTTTATTCATTTAGAAGATTTTAATTTTAATGTTTTCAAGTTAGTCGAACATTTGAATCGAATAGACAAGAGTTTGGACTTGTATTATGATTATGTTAAATGGACGTTTATTTATTTGAAAGTTTATATGGATTCAAAACAGACTGAACCTCATAGAATGTGTCAATTATGTAAAAAATTGAATACTTATAAAAATAATGTAAATTATAATAAAATTGTTGATTTTTTTAATGATCAATGTAAAACTTAAATAAACATATTTTTGTTCGGCTTTTTTGTTTATGTACTGTCTCTCCAATCATTTTTTTTTCGAAAAAAATCTTAATCGAATGCCAACTCCTTTTATCTTATGGGGCTTAGATTGGTGCCTTGTTTACCATGTCATTTATCAGCTGTTTCGTATAAAGTAATTTTCAACTTATCGAAACATTCCAAGCTGATATACTAATTTTTACATTTGATGAGAGTTCTGATAGGTAAACCCAGTGGCGTAGTCAAAGAGGAGGCACCGGGGGCGACAGTCAAAATTAACTTTACGCTCCCCCTGGCAAAAATTTCCAAAATTTTTAGGAAATTTCAATAGAAAAAAATTCAGGTTCGGTCGGAGCAAAACGTCCACCCTATCTGAATTTGTCATTTTTGACTTTATAACGTTAATCTTCGAAAAACCTCAAAAATAAAATTTTTACATAAGGGTAAAAAATCAAAAATTTTGTCCCTACCCTCTCGCTTTTCGCAGACTAACGTTAAGATTCTTAATTTAACATTTTAGTAAACATGATTGGAGAAAGCTATAATTGATAAAAAGAAATGATCTGAAAGCTAAAAAGCTACCATTGAGCCTGGGACCATTAAATGCAAAATTCTTAGAAAAAAAATAGCGAGCAATGCCAATAACGCATCATATGGAAAAATTGTGGCTTAATGTCATATGTTTAGTACATTGACAGTTACATCTATTGTCAATGACAGCATAAAAATCACTTATGGAACCTTTTTTAACTTTATGTTAATTCTTTCCTTTATAAAAGACCTATTTGAATTTTATGATCTTTATGTATCCGTATGCAACCTTTATGGGTCTTTATGTAAAAATGGCGGCAAACCATGATTTTATGCACTTTATGTACTTTAAGAAAGGTACCAATAAAATCAAAGGAATCCGTATGAAACCTTTATGGGTCTTTATGTAAAAATGGCGGCAAACCATGATTTTATGCACTTTATGTACTTTAAGAAAGGTACCAATAAAATCAAAGGTTTAGTTTAGGGTGAGGATTTATTAAAAAAGGACTTAAATTCGATAAATTTACTCAAAAATATAAAGTTTCTATGCTGGATTTTAAAATACATGGAAAAGGATAGGATAAAGTGCATAAAGTGCATTAAGTCTAAGGGAGCGTAACGGTTTCACTTAAAAATAATATAAAGTTTCTATGCTGGATTTTAAAATACATGGAAAAGGATAGGATAAAGTGCATAAAGTCCAAGGGGGCCTAAGAGTTTCACTTAAAAATAATATAAAGTTTCTATGCTGGATTTTAAAATACATGGAAAAGGATAGGATAAAGTGCATAAAGTGCATAAAGTCTAAGGGCCTAAGAGTTTCACTTAAAAATAATATAAAGTTTCTATGCTGGATTTTAAAATACATGGAAAAGGATAGGATAAAGTGCATAAAGTCTAAGGGATTGTAACGGTTTCACTTAAAAATAATATAAAGTTTCTATGCTGGATTTTAAAATACATGGAAAAGGATAGGATAAAGTGCATAAAGTCTAAGGGATTGTAACGGTTTCACTTAAAAATAATATAAAGTTTCTATGCTGGATTTCTGACTTGGTGTTACATAGAGTATGGCCTTTATGCCCGAGCCAAATTTAAGTTTTTTTTGAAAATTACATTGAAAAGGATGGGAAGTTTTTTTAACTTTTTTCGCATACTGGTTTTTAAGCTAGTCATTGACAATAGGTCGACAGTTACTATTTTGCAATCACTCTGTAAAGAGTTAAAAAAGGCTTAAGAACATGGCAATTATTATCAAATGATTGAAAGGCTTATTGAAGACTCAATGTAAAAAATAGGTGCTAAATTCGTTTTCAGCTCGACGAAAGCAATCGTTTGATAATAAGAAAGCCAAATTTTTTTGTTTGGACGACTAAAATCAGATATTTCAGGGACAATTCGAAACATTTATAGAAAAATTCGAACGGAATTGATAAATTGAAACGTTAAAATTAAACGGTTTTAGCGCGCAATTTTCTATTAATTTGAGATTAGATATCTAATCCCTATTGGCGAATTTAACTAACGTACCGATTACCCCTAACGGCAGAATGTGTATTGAACCAGCTTTACTTCACAACCTCAGAGCCAAGAGTCTTTATCAAGGCCTAGACAAACAAACCTGGGAGAGATTGAAAGAGTTAAACATCTTTAGAAACTCGAGGCATAGACAAAAGCAGATATTGTCTGTATTACAGAGGCTTGGATAACCACGGAACAAAACGAGGTTACCAAGAGATTATTGAACAATGAATATCACAAGCTCAGTGCACCTAGGTCAACAGCACGTGGTGGCGGGACACTCATCCTTATCAAAAAACAATTCTCGGAGAGATGTGCACCAATCGAGCTCCAAACAATAGAAGAACCAGCATGGGTAAAGAACTATGAGAAACCCAAAATTGAAATCAAAATGGTCAGAGCTTATCCAAACAAATTGCCCCGAGGATTTTCATCGGTACTGATACTCTGTGTTTACATTGCCGAATTTATACAAAACAAGCAAAAGGAGAGTGTTTGGGAGATGCACAAACAACTCGAAAAAGCGCTGGTAAATAGTAGTCACCTGAGTCGGCCCCTCTTATTTATAGATGGTGACTTTAATGGAGCCTGCGTCTCAAACATTTGTTCATCGTTCCAACTCAACAAAGCCAACCAAACGGATACCAGAAGCAAGAGATGCTTGGACCTCATCATCACCTACGCCCCAAGATGCTACGAAATAGAGAATTGGCCAGCAATTGGAAAATCCGACCACTTGATTGTACTAGCTATCCCACCCTTACATAGCTATAAGAATACTAAACCAAATGTGTCAAAAAAACAAATCAGGAGTGGTAAAATCAGAGACACCGTCCACTGCATTAGAAAAATAGACTGGAGAAAAATAACTGAATTAAACAAATCTGACCCTTAAGGAGCTACAGACAATTTCTACGACCTGATGCTGAACGCCGAAAATCTTTCTCAGCCGATTAAAACGATCAAATCCAAAGACGATCAGCCATGGATGACCCTTGAAATTAAGAAAATGATCTCGCAAAGGCAACGCTTGTTCAATAAAGGCGAAAAAGAAGAACGCAAGACCCTATTAAACAAAATTAGACTCGAGATCAGGAAGAGAAAAAAAGACTTTTTTCGGAAAAAGTACGTTGGCGGTAAACCAGACTGGTGGAAAGAAGTTGGCAAATTCAGAAAAGAGACGACTAACAGATACAGAACTTGCGAGAAGCCTGAACGACGGTTTTTATAATGTGTGGAACGGCGAAACACAACCAGATCTTAGTGGCTTTGTTAAAAAAAATCAGAAATTTGAACATATTTTTAATCACTCAACCATCATTAAAGCTCTCGAGCAGCTTAAAATAAGTGCAACCGTTTCAGATAATCTGTGGGCAAGACTGTTAAAATCTTCACGTTTAGAAATAGCCGATATCTGAGTTGAATTATTTAACAGCTATCTCAAACAATCATTCGTACCGAGCCTGTGGAAACTCGCTAACATTACTCCGATTCCAAAAGTCGACAACCCAAAAGAACCTGGCGACTACAGACCGATTAATGTAACATCTATTTTATCAAAAGTATTTGAAAGAATACTCTGTCGGTTTATACTCGAGGAAACAAAACACATCTGGAAAACGAATAAACAACATGGATTCCTACCAGGAAAATCAACAATGGATGCCATTATAAAATTAATCGACGACTGAAGTATGGCTATCGACCAAAAGAAATCTTTTTTAGCTATTTTCTTCGATTTTGCCAAAGCATTTGACCTTGTAGACCATGAGAAACTGCTTAACAAATTACGAAAGTTACTACCTGAATGGCTTGTATCATGGATAGCTTATTATCTAACTAATAGGAAACAACGAGTCAGCTTGTATGGAACTGAAACAGAATGGAGACAAGTCGAGGCCGGGGTTATCCAAGGGAGTGTCCTCGGACCGACTCATTTTATTTTGTTTATCTCAGATATTAACGATACCTCCCGAAAGAGGCCGATATTGAAATATACGCTGATGATATCCTTAGTCACATAATTGGAAGAAACAAATGTAAAATCGTAGTTTCGCCTGGAAAAGACTCAGATACACCACCAAGCCTTTTCCTAAATGTCTGAGCGTAAGCTTTTGAACAATTTCGGTTAAAAATATAAAAAGGGAGCAGGGGGATAGTCCACCCGACTTTGATATATCTTAAATGTTTAGTGTGAAACTCATGTGTGAAATCAAAGATAAGTGTGATAAAAAAATAGAAAAATTTTATTTTAATTTTCAATAACATGTGTGATTGGTCAATATTAACCAATCAAAAAATAGAAAAAGTAAATTATGTAAAAAAATACAATTTCAGAATACTCTATGTAAAAATTTTGAAAGCAGAATATTTTTTCGGTAATAATCCCTAGCAAGAAAGTTGAAATTATCCAAATTAAGAAATTAATTATCGGCAATTTTACATAAAAAAATGCCACGATCGTATGTTTTCTTTTGTGGAGGAACATTGAAATCTTGTTCGAATTCCCCGTGACTAGTCAGCTCGACTCCAAACATTGTTTGTATTTGATACAAAGGTTTTCTTGAATTTTAAGTAAAATACTTGGATGATTATGATTGAAACTAAAAACTAATGATTTTTATTAAGATTGATCGGAATTAAGAGCAAATCATTTTGAAATATGTTAAAATTCTCAAATCAGTTGATTATTGACAATGATCCTCTTTGAACCAAAGAAGAATAAAAAAGGTACTTGCAGTAAAATTATGCATAATTTCTAAATTTGCAATTTTTTTAATCTCTTTACACCTAGAGGGATTAATATTAAATGAGGTCTCGCTGAATTTTTAATGAACTATTCTTGGAATCGATAAAAGGTACGCTAATCTTTTATTAAGAAGGTGTTAATCCAAATGTGGACTATCCCCCATGAACCATATAAAAATTGAGAACAAGGTTTGGTTATTTTTTTACTTTTTTTTAAAAATTTTATCAGTAATTGTTGTGAGAAACTGATCAATTAACTATTAATTAGAAAATAAGTTTGATATTAAGCCGACAAAGTAAACAACGATTAGGATTGTAAAAAAAATACAGTCAAAGAATAATTGAGCGTTAAATATCATAAAAAATTCATATAAATTTTGCTTGGGTCAAAAATGACCCATTTCAGTCGGTAACGTGGTATCGGGTCATTTTTGACTCGATTTTAGCATTTAACGTATAAGAAAAAAATTAATTTTTGCTGGGGTCAAAATTGACCCATTTTAGTCGTTAACAGAATAATGGGTCATTTTTGACCCAGTTTTCAACGGATAAGGGTTAAAACAAAACCGGCTAAAACGAACACATACAACGATAGTATAGAAAAAAAAAGTTTCTGAATCCTAAGAGACGACGAAAGCAAGAAAAACTTATTTAATTTTGCAAAAACAACCAACGATAATAACCGTTTTCACAATTACATTATCAGAATTAATAAATTCAAATACCACTGAAGTTTTGAATTTAATGAACCTTTTGTGAAGATATGACACAATTTAATTCCTCAAAAAACTCATAGTCCAAGAAGCCTTTAGAAAGTTGAGGAAAACCTTCATTATAACTGACAAATTAAGTAGGAATCTAAGTTGATCTGAAGTAAATGTAACTTTTTTATTCCTAGTTTAAAACTACGGCAAATATCAATTTTTGAAGATTGAATTGAAACTTCATAATTTTGTTGAATCATTAATGAAAAAAGATAATGAAACTCTAAAGAGCATCCTTCAATTTCAACAATTTTCAATAAAGGAAATATAATGAAAACTTTTTTTTTCATTAATTTTGCATTTTTTTTTAATATTTCAAGGGTCATATAATTATTCGAATTATATGGTAACTTTCAAAAACTATTTTACTTTTTTTTACATTAGCGCATAGAAAACCTTAGCAGATTTAAAGTTGAAAAAAACACCATTAAATAGGATTTTTTTTTCTCTTCACGATCCATATTTTTTTGTACAGAAAAAAATATTAAATAATTTAACAAAATGGATAAACAAAAAAGTCCAATTTTACAGAATAAAAAATAAACCCACAAAAAACCTTTTTGAAAAAACAATAAGTCAAAAATTTTACTATTTAAGTATTAAATAGTAAAATTTTACCGCTGTCCGCTGTCCGCAATTTTACCGAATAGGTCCATGATTCGAATCCTACCGCTGTCAAATAATTTTAAAAATTTTATGGACTCCGCTCTGTAGCAACATCCAGTTCAGCAAGCTCTTTTATAATTAATGACAGCCGGATTCGAACCAACTACTTAAAAAAACATCTCTCGCTCAGTGAGCAAAGACGTACATAGAAATACACAAAAAAAGTAAAATAGTTTTTGAAAGTTAACACATTTATCCAAATGGAATCAATTTAAGAATTAATTCCTAGTTGGAATTGATTTTTCCCATAACACGTCAAAAGATTTCTGATTTTTTTAGCTAAGTAGAAATTTATGAGAAGTTTCAGTCACTTGAAAGGAATGAGCTAAAGAGTATAAAAGAGTAAAAGGGTTACAAATAGGAGTTGAGGCTCAAAAAGGTTTCTAAAATTTCACAAAAGTCACAAAAAATTTTTTAAACCTTATTGTTCCTTGGATTCGGTCGAAAATATCCCATCTAAGTCTTTTATCATCGTAATATGGATTCTTAATCCATTGACAACAATTGTAAGGCAACTTGGTTCAAACGAGATCGTTTCTAACTTCTTCTACTAAACTGCAAATTACGAAAGCTACTACCTGCATGTCAGTTCTTTATTATCCAAATATCAATGAATGCCTTCAGAAAGAGATCGATATTGAAACATACGCAAATTATATCCTAATCCAAATAATTGCAAGAGTTTGCTGTAAAGATTATCAATGGAGTTCAAATATGTACAAAATGCGCTTAAATAATGTATAAGAGCGTTTAAAAGAAGTTTTAAAGATTCTTGAAGACCCAAATAGATTAGTCTTATTAAACTTTTCGAAGTACATAGACAAAGCTTTGAATTTTTTATACCTTGAAAAGTAATTATTTTTAGATTTTCTTAGGAATGAGACCAGGTATTTTAAAAAAATATTTAGGATGGTCATTTTAAAATTTAAAAACGTCAAGGATAAGCAAAAAAGTATTTGAACTTTTTCAAGCTAAAAATTCCAGATTCATTACGATATATAAAATACGAGAATTATTTGAAAAAATTATTAAACCAAAAAAAATGAATTCAAAAATAATTTTTTTCGTTTTTTGTATTTTGTCCATGTCTCTATTCGTAAATGCTCAATGTCCGGGCTGCTGTGCATTATCATACAGTTCATCAGGAGGTACAATATGCAATTGTCCGCCTGAGTGTAGATGTTCATCTCCTTCAAGTTGTACTTGTCCACCTGGTTGCGGATGTGGTCCAGGAGGATGCGTCGGCTAAATTTTTAAATTAAATTCATATTCATACAACCTAAATAAACAACACCCCTATTTTAAATAAAACTTTAAACTAGAAAGAGAATATTATTCCTAAGCACATACAGCAAAAACTTATTAACTTTTCAAAATTTAAACCAAGGAACGAAAAGTCATCGTTAAATAGAGTCCAAGCGATCGTATTTTTCTTGGAAAACCCTTGAAAACTCTTGAAATCAAACTTGGTAAAATAAAAAATTTTTGAATTTCCAAGATATTTTCAAGATGAAGGCTTTGTGAATTGTTTAGACAAAAATACAAATTGTACAAACAATAATTACATCCTAGCCTTAAATCTTCTTTCTGATCATATTTATGAGTTGAAATTTTATAAAAATATGGTACAACTATTGTATCACCTGATGGCTTTTTTTAAATTCTGATAAACCTAATGGTTTTGGAATTATTTGGAAGAAATCCTTTTCTAATTTGTACATGCATTTGCATTACATAAAAATGCTTAAAAAGCTTTACTTTTAAACTGGTTTTGGTTAAGTTTGTTTTGATATTTATTTATTTTTTTGCTATTCATGTACAAATCAACTTTATCATCTAATGCGGATTTTTCTTAAACGATTCCACTTCCGCTTTAAAGGAAATTACCTTCAGGTGATACAAAAGTTGTATCACAGTTTCATAAAATTTTAACTCAAAATATTATCTGTAAGAAACATTAACACTTTTTAAAAATTATTTTTTGTACAAATTGTTTTTGGTTTAAAAATTCACAAAGCCCAAGATGAATTGAAATTTTCTTGGAAATTTTTTTATTTTAAGAAGATATATGACTTTGTCTTGGACTTTGATCATGACTAATTCCTCTTTTGTTATTTCCTGGTTTACAAAAATATCGGTTGTCACTAAAATCCGGACACGGACAGGCGGACATGGAATTTTAGCTATCTAAAATCCGGACACGGACAAAATTTCAAAAGCGGTTGAATATCAACCTTTAATTAATAAACAAAGGACACAAAAACAAAAAAATATTTAATTCACATTTTAAAAAAAAATTCCATTTTTAATTTTAATTTTCTATCTCTTTTTGGACTGAAAAGTTTTCAACAAACTTGAATATCCTTCTTCTGTAAAACAGTGGTGATACAACGAAAAATCAATATTATATACACCTTGAGGTACGGATTCTGGTGTAACTATAAGATCAGTTTTTTGGAATCTCAAAAGTTTCTGTTTCAGAGGAAGGAGTAAACCCATGAAAAAATTCGATGATTCGTTTCCTGGGTCTGGATAGTCAATAAAATAAGAACAGCAACATCCAATGGAAATTCTTTAAAGCCAGTTAGATCTTTGAACAACCTATTTATTCTTTCTGAGCAATATCTGGTTACAACAGAGTATGCAAAATAGAATTTTAATTTTTTTCTGTACTATTTTACACAATTGGATAATTTTTTAAAAACAAAATTTTAAATTTTTTGGTTGCTAACGGAATCCTCTGTCCGGATTTTAGTAATTCAAAAAAATTTAGTCCGTGTCCGGTTTTTATTGACAGCCAAAAATATCTTGTAGATCTTCTACCAAATTATCATCCGAAAAATCGTCCAATAAGTCTTGATAATACTAAATTGATCTTGTTCGTTCATCGTCTATGTTATCACACGAATATTCACTTGAATTTCGATTGAAAATTCTTCGTTAGTTCGATTAAAGTGTGGATTTGATGAATAATCGTTTGAAGATAAGATAATTTGCTGCCGATTAATTAAATGAGATCGAGTCGTATACTGTGTTTAAATATGAATCGAATTTCGAATATGACTATTGAAATTATCTTTTTTGAGATTATAGTTATAGGATGACTTGGGTACTCTTTTAGTGGGATCATCGCGATATTGCTTGTAATGCCCTCGTAATTTCATAATTTTAGTAGAGATTTGAATTGATAGTTTTAAAATAAAGTTAAAAATGAAGTAAAATGAGATGCGAATAAAACTAGATAACGACAATTTGTTGAGAATCTTTTCTTTTTCAATAAATTACAATATTTTTATCAACTTTTTTTTACAAGTCATTTCAATAAATTTTGATGATTTTCTTGGAAAAAGTTAAGTTTTCAAGAAATATTAAGTTTTTTCAAGTGTTTTTTTGTCGATATAATTTTCCAAGACATTTCAACAATTTTTCAAATTTAAATTTTCTTATATTGAAGGTCCAAGAATTTTCAAGAAATTCCCAAGAAAACTTTTTTTCAATGAACGACCAGAAATTTGTCAGTTAGTACAGTTTTTGATGAGCTTTAAAACTGTGTGTCGATCTTGTCATAAAAAGTAAGGAAAAGCATTAAAAGAATAACTTCAAAATCTAAAGAAGCCAATTTTTGCTTTTTTTCGGTCGAAACTGAACCAAAATTAGTTCTTCTATAAAAATTATAGAACTGTTTTGTAGCTTAGGATCTCTGCTATCGTTATCATGGTCGACCTTTATAATATGTCTTTTCAATCATTAGCTATTAACTTTTGCCGGATGGTCAACTTTTTGATCCTAGTTCTCAGAAAAGATAATATTTGACAAGCAATTTAATGTAATTTTTGGTGTAGAATATGCCTATCAAGTCGGTTTTTCAAAAATATTAAAAATGAAATATCGATTTTATGGTTCAAAGTGTCCTTTGAAAAAAAATGGTTTGATGTTTCGCAAACTACGGGCTCCACGCCCTAGTGTTGTTTTTATTTAAAAAAGGGGTGTTGTTTATTTAGGTGGCCTTTAAATTTGATTCATTCACCCTATCATTTTTTCATACCCACTTGGGGCCTGCAAAGGTTGCCACTGGCATTCAGTTACTGTTGAACGCGCACAATTCATTCGAGCATTGAAAGCAGTGAACTCGGAAGCAATTTTAGAGAATTACTTTCTAACTGTCAAAGGTTAATCCCTCTTTTTGTCCAAAAGAAAAGTGCAACCCGGTTATCCAGATTTTTCATGAGTCATCATTTTATAAGGACACAGATTAAATGCCATTAAATTTTATTGAATATTTTAAAAATTCATAATTTTGTTATTTTCGAGAACTTAAAATTATACAAAGATTGACTGTTTTAGTTTTTTTGGTAATTATTTTTATAATTTATTTTAAATACAAATATCTTGAAAATGATTCATTTCTGTCTGTTTCTTTTAAACGATCATCTACAACTTTACTCAAAGTGTCTACTTGATTTTGAATCAAACCTTACAGACATTAAAAAAAATATTAAATTTTTGTAAAATAAAAAATAAAATCTTGCTTCAACTCCTACCTGTGTTCTCTTCGATCCAATTAAGAGAGTCCATATGTGCATTTAAAATTTTACTTATTTGAACAATTGGATCATTCAAATTAACATTTGTGTCATTCAAACGTTTTATGACTTCTCTCAAGTCAATTGACATTGATTTCAATTGATTATCGACTTCGATTAATAACTTGTACATCTCAATACGACTCGTGTCACTTGTTTGTTGTGGTATCAAAGGCATTTGTTCAATACCAACTTCTAATTTTTTAATTGCTTTTTCTAAATCGTCTTGTTGTGAATGTACAAAATTTAATTCTTGTTCCAATTGATCTTGATCATTGCTTAAACGAGTAACTTCGTTACTTAAATCAATTATTTTCTCGCCATTTTCAATCATTAGCTTGTCGAGTGCGTTTAATTGAGTGGCTTGATTTAAAAAATCTTTTTCTTGTGCGTCCAAATCTCCCATCCATTTGTTGATGTAGTCTTCTAGGACTTTGAATGAAATAGGCGGGTTAGTTGATGATTGAGTTGGAGCTGTTAGAGTAGAATTTGCAGGAGTTGTAGTGTTATTTGTTGTTCCAAAACTTGATCCAAGAGTCGTTGTTGGTTTTGATTGTGTACTCAACCCACTAAGTGAAAATCCACTGGTCGTAGTTGTAGCTGGAGTAGCTGTTGAACCACCTAAAGATAATCCAGTCGTAGCTGGAGTAGTTGTTGAACCACTAAGAGAGAATCCAGTTGATGCAGGTTGGGTTGTCGATGTTGTGCCTGTAGTTTGACCAAGAGAAAAGCCTGTACTAGCTGGAGTAGTTGTTGACGTAGAAATACCTAAACCAGTGGTCGGGTTAGTTGTTGAAGTGCTTGAACCAAAACCAAAATTAGATCCAGTTGTTGTTGTGGAAGTCTGATTAGTAGTGGTTGCGGTGTTGCTTTGATTGGAATTTCCAAAACCACCGAAAGAAAATCCAGTTGAACCTGTTGTACTTGTAGTTGATGGTGTTGTTGTGCCGCCAAGTTTAAAACCGGTACCAGATGATCCAAAATTAAATGCTGACATTTTGCAAATTATTCAAACGCTTTCGTTCCTTTTTTTCAATTTAAAATTTCAAAAAAACTAATTTTGTTTTTCAATAAAACTTTTGAAACAATTTAAATCAAGAGAATGCAAAAATTTAAGCATTTTTTCTCACCTAAAATTTTTTTGTCTTCTCTTAAAATAGGTATCATACGATTACTGTTTTATAAATATCTCGGATACTAAAAATGCAGATAAATTGGTGAAATTACCTTGTTTTTTTGATAGGTTTCTGTATTGAAAAGTAAAATCCAGTTCCTACAAAAAAGCCAATACTAGTGGTCAGTGGAACCAACAACTGTCGCTAAAAGGGAAGTGAAAAATGTTTTATATTTATATTTTTCAATTTGAAATATATGGTATTCTAATAGTTAATGCGGGATACCTGAATACGCACCCGTCCCATTTTTTGATAAAACAAACACCCGAGTGTGTTTCCCAAAATTGATTTAGTACAAGCTATATAGTCTTTTTCTGTAGATTTCAAAATGTGAATCTAATTATTTGATTTTGCTTTTTTTTTTTTTCAAAAAAATAAAACCAGAGAAGTGCGCATTAAGTTGCTTTTTTTAAAAATGCAAACTCTCTGCATAATGCACACCATCATAAAGGATGGAAATTTAATGCGCAATGTCGTGTAACAAAGCATTTTTTACCGTGTAAAAAAGCAATTCGGTCTTTCACAATGCTCATTCCTGAAAGCTCATGAACATTCATTTTCCACGATTAAAATTTTGTCAACTGTCTAGCCAATTAATGTAATCCACGGTCTGAAAAACACAGGCTTATCATATTTTTGTTGGTATAAAAAATTAAAAATTCCGCCCTTACCTCTCCAGTCCAAATTCATAAACTTTCAGAAATGAGCATTGTTTAAGATTTGTGAGCCCAAGAGAGGAAAAAAAATTCGATTTTTCAAAACTGTTCTATAATTTTTTTTTCAAGATTGTGGATTAACAAAATCAACTAGTCTTCCAAAATCCTACTGTACATAGACAACACCGCTACCGTTGCGGCATGGCGAAATGGAAGAGCCAAATCGGTAAAGTTTATGGACAACAGATGGAACTGGGATGCTTTTTTCGAGGCATATCACGGACCCAGTCAGGGATGACTAGCCGTCTTACGCCCATGGAACATAGTGGACACTATAAATATAAATTTATTTAAAAAACCTAACTTTGGTTTTAAACCGGCAGTTGTTTCTTCGAGTTTAGGGTAGTTTGACTTTAAAATTTCTAATCGGGAGTCAACGTCTGTGAAGTGGCGATCGTTAAAAAAAAATTAAAACAAAAAATATATTTAATTTCTTTATTTAAAAATTTGATTAAAACTTAAATATTCTAAAATCAAGCACATTAATTTAATAAATTTATCATGTTAAATGGAAAGTTCAAATTCAATTTGAAAATAATTTTTATTTTCATAATTTATTGATTCGTAAATGGGATTACCAAACGCTTTCGGCAAGACTAACACATCGTATTTACTTTTTAAATCAAGTGTCGAGTTCATGTCTAGTATGCCGCTTATGTCCGAAAAGTCTTGGACCGACTCATCAATTTCCTCTGTACGCTCATTCATTTCTCTCGGTAAAAGTGATACTTTTTCATATAAATTACTTTGAGCTAATTGCTTTTTAAGAGCGAACATTTTTGGTTGTTGAGACAATTTTAAAAATTTAATCGGATCATAGATAATATACTCGTAAGACATTTTCTCATCACTTGTTTGACGAGTTGTTTTTTTTTTGAATAATTTCAACTTAATTTTGTTCACAAGATTGAACATTTTTTTGGAATACTTTTTTTTTTGGTGTTCAAATCGTAAGAGTAATATGTTGATTTTATACTTTTTTTTTAGTTGTAATAAATATCGAATTAATCAACACGTTTCGTTAATGGGGTTAAAAATATTCTTGAATTTTACTTCTTCTTTTTTTTTTATTATTTATGTTTAATTAAACGAAATTAATTGCGTATTAGCATATGAATTGAATATGAAAATAATATTCCAATGTACTTAATGGACAGTAATTGGGATATGTATTTATTTGAAATTTTACTTGTTTAAGAATTGAATGTGTTTGGTTGCGATTAAAATAAAAAACAAAAACATTTCATTAGAGAAATACTCGATCAAAAATCACTCTTTTTTTTGTCAGAAATCTATAATAGCGCTTGATGCTCGTAACTGGACATTACAGTCGTTGCTTTTTTTCAATTAAAAACACTTGATTGGCGATTTGAAACCATTTACCAAAGCGGTTTTAGCATTTTTTGAATTTTTAAGGCGTCATGATCAGCCGTTGTCTATTCACTATAAAAATCGTTTATATTATTGGGGCTGTGAAGTTTTTTTCAATTCACTCATTTCAATTCAGTTAAACTTGAATAACTTTTCTTCTAGACGAGATAAATCCATTCTGCAAAATGCTACAACTTGTAACAATTTTGCTACACCTGGGATATCCGTCTGCTAAAACTCTGCATTTCTTATGCACAATTTTTTGTAATCTTTTTTAATGGCGTGCAAAATGCTTAAGAAATGCAGAGTTTTAGCAGACGGATATCCCAGGTGTAGCAAAATTGTTACAAGTTGTAGCATTTTGCAGAATGGATTTATCTCGTCTAGAAGAAAAGTTATTCAAGTTTAACCCCCCCCCCCCCAAATGAAAAAAAATTATATCATGTTTATATAAAAAATCTCTATCAAAGTTGCATTTCAAGTAAAGGTTTATTAATTTTAAAATAAAACATCACTATAATTGATATTCTAATCATTTAAATATTCTTTTTTAGTCAATTTTAAGTAATTTTCTGTAAAAAGTTAAAGAAATGACTAGACTTAAAACAATACAAAATCGATAAAATAGTATTTTTTAAAAAAACATTCCTCAAGGAATTCTTAAAGGGCTAATATAGTCCGCTTTGAGTATGGTCAATTCAGAGAACTAAGACTTTTTCGATGCCAAATTTTCCTAAACGAACAGTCAAAGTTTGACAGCACCTCTTTAATCCTCTAAAATACTAACTTAGAGCCTTAGAACGTATACAACAGATCACTGAGATACCGATATTATAGATTTTAGAACCGTTAATTACTTAACGCTCAAGCTTTTTTAAAATAAGTGTACCAAAACTTTGAGAATGAAAAAAATCAATTTTATACACTCTTAATTTTTGCGACCCTTTTTGATCAGGGCCCCCCAGATTAGAAACCTTGTCAAAGACCTTAACAGTGTGAGCTCGATTTTGCAAAGTATCCAACATTGATTTAATTTTGGCAATTATTTTAGAAAGTATGTAATTATTGCTCTCTTTATAAAATCATTAACCAGTTCATTTTTTTTTGGCTTCATCGGAGCACTCTTTTGTTGATTGACTTGTTATTATGGACGTCGATATTTTTTATGCCTGAACTTTTTAGCAGTCGAGAGCGGCTTTGGACGTTTATTTTGAATACCATTATTCGTGGCTAACTTAAGATCGTTGATTACAGTCATCATCAGCTTTTTAAGTCTCTCCAACGGGTCAAAAATTTCAGTTTTTACCCAGGGGTGCCCAAATTTAGCCACTCTTGACTGAGTTGTCTTTAGTTTATCGTTAGTATTTATGTCAAATATTTACTTGTATATAGTTTTCGATACAGATTCTGATAGAGAAAAAAATTTGACACAAGATTAAAAAATTTTTTTGATTTTAAATAACAAAAAAAAGTCAATTCATCTTGATTTTATCCTAGGAAAAAAGCGCAAAATTCCAATTAAATCGAATCTCGTACTTCAAAATACCCATTACCCCTAATTTTTACTATAGATTCTAAAACTAGACAAAATTCTGAACAAAATGTTCGGATTAGTTTATTCGTTTTCGTTTTACTTTTTGTACAGTAAAGGACGAAAAAATTCGCAAAAATCACTAAGATGAGGAAATTTGGTATTTTTGACCAAAAATTCGTAATCCTCATGCAAGAAAACCTTAAAAAACATATTTCTCTTAACCAAGAGCTTGTTTCTTTAAAAAGTCGATTTTAGGCGCTGAAAAAAGCACCAATTTGGTCATTTTTTGAAAAATTTTGAAAATCGTTTTATAATAAATCCATGTAACTTTTCTAACGTTTTCTTGTATGAGGATTACGAATTTTTGGTCAAAAATTCCATATAATCCCTAAATTTTAAAAAATAATGATTATGTATATTTTAACTATTATTATTTTTATTTCATAAAAATTTACACAAAAAATTCGACTGAAAAAAAAATAATTCACTCTCAAACTAAACGTTCATTTGAATCTCTTAAAAAAAAATCTTACGAAAATCTTAAAAAATTTATAAAGACTTAAAATAATTACGGTTTATCATTTATAAGATGTACTGAATTTAACCATTCTTTAGGTACATTATCTGTTTTACCATTCATTAAATCATCAACTGTTATTTTAGTAACATGATTAAAATTAAACGGATCACCAATAACTAATTTATTCGGCTTTTGTTCGTTTGAATTGTCCGTTTTTTTTAAACATTTACCAAATATTAAAAGTTTTTTAAGCTCCATTATGATCAACAAAAAAAAAATAAAATAAAATGCCTCTCTCTTTTTATTAGAAAGTTTCAATTACTCACCTTATATTTTTCGTTTTTTTTTATAACTTTAAGTCATGTTCAAGGTATAAGAAAAATAAATTTTTTCATCAAAAATGTTCTTTGAATAATTAACTCATACATGTTGTTATTTTTTTTTACCAAATTTATATGACTTTTTTTAACGAATATAATTTCTTTTGTATCTTAGTATCATAATATTTTACTAAATTATAATTACATAAATTAAATTTTTTGAAGTAATATAATGTGCCTTTTAAGGTAATTATATTCAATTGCCTTTTTTTGTTTATTATTAAGTTACGTCATTTTATTTCAGACTGTCTTTACTTTAAGAATCCTAATTAGTGATGACTCTCCAAGATACTGAAGAAATGACAACAAGTTTTGTAATTCAAAATGTGATTCATTCGCACTCCATTTTGCTTATTTTTTAATGCAAATTGAAGACATCTTTTAAGGTTCATAAAAGCAAACTATTCAAATTTTAAAATTTTTAATCTAAAACTATTTTAATCTTATGTTTTGGGACCTCAGCTTTAATTTTTTACCGGAATCAACTCAAACTTTCTGGGACCATCCCGACTACTATGGGTCCAATTAATTTGCTATTTCGATGTCAGATTCGGAATCTACGCTCAAAAAACCCACAAAAATGTATTTTTTTACTTTTCAAAAAAAAAAAAATTTTGATCCCCCCTCCCCATGTCTTATGAAACAAGAGTATGTTGGTAACCTTTTCTGACCGATATCTTAGTTATTTGATCATAAATCGTATACAATGGGCATATATTCTGAAAGCGCATATTCTACTCTACAAGGTGGTGAGTTAAATGTTCCGGAAAAAAAATATTACGTGTTTGTTATCTTGGGTAAAAAGCGGAAAAATGTGCATTATCAAATAGACATGAAGATTTTTTTATAAGGTTAAAATATTTCTCTACATTTTCCATCACCAATTGGGAGCCCCAAATATTCAATGTTCTCAGATTGAGAAATTGACAAATCATTTAATTTTAGGCTTATTTTTAATTTTCCCTTTTTGAAAATTAATTGCTGTAGACTTACTTGGATTAAAGTCGATTTTCCACATTGAAGATAAGTTTCAACACACATCCAAAAGAGTTTGACAATGCCCAAACGATGGGGCCATAATTACAATGTCGTCGTATAATTTTTAGGTTAATACCATCTACGGCTGCACCAATCTTCATTCGTTTAAGAGATCATTTATGAAATAACTGAAGAAAAAAGGAGATAGAATACCACCTTGTTTGACAACCTCTGTCGAGAAAAATTACAATTATAATTTTGAGCCATTTTGTCTATAGAAATTGATAGTTTCATTTACACAAAAGTATGCATGTTTATACCAAAGTTTCTTCTTGTAGACAAATTGGTTCATATGAATTTTGTCAAAGCATTCCATCTTGCTCAATAAAAGAGCTTCAAAAATTGTCGCAAATGATGTCCAAATCGATATTGGCTAAAAGTCATTAGCGGTGCTCATAACACTTTTCTTTGATATGGGTGTCACCATCGAGACATTAAATTGATCTGGTAAATATCCATAGCTTACCAAGGCATTAAAGAACCACGTAAGCAGGTGATTGAGATTGTCACTTTTCCCATGGATAAAGAATTCATTACTGATGGTCAGGGACGACCGAAAGTTGCTCTAATTCTGGCTACAAGTTGCTCAAAAAGTTGCTCAATTTTCGGTCAAAAGTTGCGAAAAAGTTTCGTAAAATCATTAAATTTCTTAAAAGTTGCGAAAAGTTGCTTTCAAAAATGCTTTTTAGAAATTTTGTTTTATTAAAAATTAATTAAAAAAAATTAAATTTAGCCAAGTCTTCATTAAATATTCCCTAAATAAAAAAATACCCTAATAAAATATAAAAAAATCTAATTTTCAACACAAGATCACTCTCACTCCTAAACTTTTTTTCAGCATCGTCGTCAAAAGTGAGTGTTCTTGAATTCGTTAGTGAGGATTCATTCTTAATATGTTTATTGCTGTTAAAATGTTTTAGGATCGAATACCTCTTTTCTGGGTCTAACTCTTGGTTACAAGAATCGCATACGAGTTTTTGTTTATTAACTGAAAGTGGCCTTGTTGGTAATTCGAGAACTATTTTCTGAGGGGTAGTCATCATAGGGGTCAAAAGAATGTAATTTTAGATTAAAATACTTTAAATAACGGTTTAAATTTACAATAAAAAGATAGAAATAATAAATAATGTTAACTTTTTTATGTTTTTTCATTAGATTTTAGCAAATTTAGAAAAGTTGCGAAAAGTTGCTAAAGTTATGAAAGTTGCTCGAGCAACTTTTGGTAGTCCCTGCTGATGGTATCAAAACCAGATAGCCTTTACGAAGTCTTCAGTACAAAATATGGATTCCATTCTCAAATCACTAATATTCTCGATTGTCAACATTCCTTTTTATTGAATCGTGGATACCTTGATGATCTTTACCTTTATGTGAAAAGAGATCCGCATAGAATTTTGAGAACTCATCAATATTGATCTTTTCTGAACACTTGTCTGATGTAACATTGAAATTGTAGAATCGGTTGACAAAAAAGAATGCGTAAATTAATAGTTATGAGGTTATTAGACGAAAGTTAAAAATTCACGGGACCTATCAAATAATTTGGAAATTTATTGCGCCAAAGTTTTTTGAAAAGCAAATCTCAATATTGAAAATTGTTGCATGACTTTGATATTGTCACGTGTCATGAACAAAGTACTTCCTGTTAAAACATAATTTTTTGCTCAACATAAGAAATTCAAAGATTTTATCCATCAGCTTTTTGCAACCAAAAGTCACAGTGCTTTATTTAATCATTCTAATACTCATGAATAAGCTACAATTGATTTGAAGTTATGGTCTGAAAGTCAAAATGATATTATCGCTGGGAGCATGATTGATGGGTAAAAGGTTTCCCTAAAGCTATACTCAGGTGAAAATGGCAAAACATCTTTCAGTTAAATCACATTTCCTCCCAGGGGACTCGCAATGTCCAAATTTGTTTATCCAAATGCTTAAACCAGAGACGATTCTCAATAAATCTATGGTTAATATGACATAGATGATTATTTGTACAGTGATGGCAAAGGTTTTGTAACGGACCGTCAAATGACGTCATTTGTGGAACTGGAACCGGAATTCACTTTTTAGATCTTTAAAATGTCATTGGATGTTATTTGATGTCAAATGATGTCATTAACAAAATGACGTCACGATGGTTTATGTGATAATTTCATTTTAAGTCGTCTCTAATATAATACCAAGATCTCTTTCTAATTTAGTTTTCTAGTATATTAATTGATCATTTTGTAACACCAAAACTCTTTCAATCTGATAAATAAGAAAAAAAAAGGAAGCTTCGCTAACCGGAATATGTGAAAATAAATAAACTAAAATTAGTTTTTGATTGTTGATTGTATAAAATCTATATTTGAATGAAATACTCTTGATTTGTATTTAATAAATAAGTTTATTTATAAATTATTGCATAGCAGGTCTAGGAACTTTTAAAATTAAAATAGATTTATGTCTTAACTCGTTTTATTATTTTTTAAAATAAAAAACAACTCTTACTTTGATCTAATTAAAAAGGACTAGAAGAGCTTTAATTTACACTCGTGTTTTAGTTTTTTCTCAAGATATTTAAAAACTTAGAGACTTCATTTTAGAAAATTAATTCCACTCGGACTTGCAGTCTCCTAAAACCTTTTCCGGGTCTATTTAAAAATAGGAAGTCCTCATTCACCTAATCTTCAACATTTTTGTCCGTAAATTTGGGGTAAAATTGCGCAAAAAATTGTGAAAAATTGCAAAATTGATAAAATTGCAATCGCAAATTAAGTGTTGTCTCTGATTATGACCATTTTTCGTGAAAGGTTCTAAATTTTCGACCTCAAATTCGTAATCTACACATTTGAAAATCAAGAAAAACTAATTTTTGTGTCCAAAATAATCTATTCATATCCTAGGGGTCTAAAGTTTCAAAGCCCCTTAAAAACCCAGACATGTGTAACCATTTATTTTCGGGTATTTGGTATTTGGTCGGTTTGAATAACCCGAAAAAATTGAGTTTTAGGGTAGGGTATAGGTCGGGTTGGGTAATCCATAAAAAAGGGTATATGGGTTAAAAATTGGGTTTTTAATTACCCCAAAACAAATTATCTCCAAGATCAACGTATCATCTAGGATCCCTGAGATATTTGAAGGGTGAAAATTTATGGAAAAAAAGTAAATTTTACACCTTTTTTTTACTTTTTTTTGATATAAATTCTACAGTGTTTACCGCGCAAAACTAGATCAAATTCATTACTTTTCTATAGATTTAAAATTAAACACTTCAAAAATCCTTTTTTTCTTCTAATTAAAAATAGTGATATCCCAAAAATCGGTTTTCTTACATTCCACATATGTTCTCATAAAAATAGAACAAAAAAATTCTATCTGGGTACTCACAGATATTTTAAGATAAAAAGATAAAAAAAAAGCACAAACAATATCTGATATCTTAAATATTAAAAGACATCCAAATTACATAATTTTTGTTGTTGTTTAGAATTGATTGAAAAGCTTCTTTTAAACAAATAATTGAGCAAAGATCAAATAATCAATAACATTTTTTTTTTCTACTTAACATCACTTTATTGTAGTAATTAGGTTTGTTTGTAAGGTATGGTTTTTGCGAGTTGGAATGTGTGTTCAATTATATAAATATAAATTAGGCTAAAAGTGATTGATAATAATCTATTTATAAAAAAAAAAGAATTTTTAAAACTATATTCTTAGAGTTACATCAGACATTTTCGTGTATTTTTGTTATTTTTTATTTTTTTGTAATTTTAATTTACGAGTTTACATAACTTGCATGACAAATTCAAGTAACAAAAATAATGAAAAAAGTTTTATTAATTTTTTTTTACACTTTTGGAAATTTTATGTTCTCAGTGTGTAGGGAATATTATTTCCACAATCATAAAAATCTCTTACACACCCGACACAAAAAAAAATCTTAAAATTAATTTGGAAATTCAGATAAAATATAACTTAAAGTTTTATATTATTTTTTTTTCGGTGTCCTTTAAGGCATATCCTCGACTGGTAAGTAAAACCGTTGCTTTTATGGCCTAACTTATTCGTTAAAAAAACAATTAAACCATTTTAATAACCTCAAATAAAAGATGACCTCGATTTTAAATATAAAATTTTTTGAAGTATTTTATTAAAATTAAAAATAAATGGTTAACATCTACACCATTATGCTCTATGGTCTTTAGCCTTCTATCAGCGAGCAATTCTTGCACCATTCCTTGCTTTTTGAGCCTAAAGCATACAGCTTCAGTGTTAGTTAAATTCCGCCCTCTAAGCCATAGAGCGGAAAAGAAGATAATCAGATAGGAAAAAGTCTGGACATTATGCTGGATGAGGGAGAGGTTCAATCCCTTCCAGCTCAGTTTCGGTTTTTAGCGAGGTATGCGGTTTTCATTATTTTGAAGAAACAAACCAAGCTTTCGGTTGATCAAAGAAGTATATTTTGCTTAAAGTTAAGCATACATTCGTCTGCATTTATCGTTCACCCATCAGGAACTAGTTCATTACCTCTTGGTAATTCCACCAAACGCACAATATTACCTTCTTTCCGAATGGTCCTCTTTTAACGACTTGTAGGGCTGGTCCAACCACTGGTTTCTGTCATCAGCAGTGGCGTAGCCAGAAATTTTTGCGAGGGGGGCGAAAAGTTAAATTTTGCCAATAAGACCTTATTTATGCATCAAATTGGGGGGTCTAGGACCCATTTTAAAAATCCAGTCGCCACCGCTGCCCACCCTCTGGCTACGCCACTGGTCATCAGTATTTCGAAAATAGATCCATTTCTTATTTATCAAAAGGATTATTGATTAGTTTTCTACAGATTTCTATACGACGTTGAATATCAACTCGGCAGGGTCTATTAACTTTATGAAACGACTTAAGGTAGACTGTGAATTTTTAAGGTTACTTGATAATTCGCGAGCACTAACCCGGAAGTTGCTCTGTAGCGGCGTATGCAGGGCGTCCTGATCGTAACTCGCTGGTCTTTCAGGACCCTTTTTCCTTCGAAGGCTAGTATCACCGCTCTTAAACTTATTGAACCAAGCTTGTACCTTTCTTACTTAGAACGAACATTCTCACCTTCTACTTGACATATTTTGTGGGTTGCTGCTAATGCCGTGAGGTCTTTTTTCCAATAATGACGTAACAGCACCAAAATTTTCATCAAAAGTTTTCATGATTTTAAAAATAAATAGAATCAAAAATTTTAAAATTTTAAACTTATCATCTTGTAGAGCGTTCAATTTTGTTTAATCTAATATATAATATGATGCGCCAGTTTCCGGGCACCGATTTTCTTTTAGAAAGTGTAATTTACTTTCTTGTAAAATTAAAATCTAAACTCTAGGACATTCAATAATTTCAATGGACCAAAATCCTCGCAATCCTTTTGTTGAAAGTGGTGGTCCGTGTTTTATCCATAAGTATTATGTTGTAAAAGTTTGAGTAATTTCTCGACTTCATTTTGAAAGACTTTACGCCAAGTCAAATTAAGAAAGAAAATCCAAGAAAGTTTATAATGAAAAAAAATCAACGAATCATTTATTGCTTTAGATCTAAATAAAAAAAAAAAACGAGTCAAAAGACAAAGACAGTAAATTTAAACAAATCGAGCATAGCTCCTATGCCTATGTGTGTGTATAAAAATAGAAATCAATTTTATCATGTTTTTCATAAAATTAAGCGTTAAATTTCAAATGTTTTAAATTACTCATTTGTAGTTTGAAGCAATTAAGTCATTTTTATATAAAGCCTCGAAGATATTTTTTTTGTGTGTTAAAATTAGTTAAGTTTCGTAGCAATAAAAACATTCATAACAACCGGAAACATTATTCAATCGCAAAACAAAATTAAAAACCCTAGATACCATAGAATAAACTTAGTCATTTAAAACCCTGACGGTTACATTTTGTAATTAATCATTACTTTTAAAGATCAAGTATCGGCTTTACTTGTCTTTAAATCAAGATGGGGTAAAGACCTAAGGGAAGGGACAATAAACAAAGAATAATATTTAAATTATATAACTTTATTAATCACTGTGGCCGCTTCTAGCCTTTACAAATAATAAGAAAGAGAAAAGAGAAAACAAATTATAAGAAAAATAATAATGAGATCTCGAAAACTAAATTATAATAAATTTACACTGTGATTTTATACTTGAAATCTATCCAGTCATTAACTGTAAAGCTTTCAAGTACAACACAGCAAAACTTAACACTCTTTTGGAAAGTAGATGTAGTCATAATGAGGACTACAACATACCTCCCCCCTGAGTTTGAAAATTTAACGGTAAAAAAGAAAAAGATATTACAATAATTAACAGAGAAGAGTTACAATTAAATAGTTTAATATAAATGGTCGTAAATTGTTTGACCATTCCCCTCCCCCCTAATTTTAGTTTTTTACAAAAAAAATGAAAAATTATTAAATTTATTTATTTCAATCTCCAGCACGGTGATATTTTGTTTTAACCATCATCACTGTTTTTCTATGACTTGAGTTGAGCATTCTTTCGTTGATTTGACAAATATCTATTCTATTCGTATCCTCTAACGTAGAGGCTTTTAGATTTGAAATTTGAAATTTATCGGTTCGGTTGTGGTTATTTCTAAAAATCGACTTGAACATTTTTGAAGAATCACTGTGAGCGCTTATTCGCTTGGAATTTGTTCGTATTTCTTCGTTCTCAGTTCGACTAGCGGAACAACGATCAGTCTCACTAATTGTTTGATGTTCGTTATTTTTCACTGTGAGTCTACGATTTGTATCAGAAGTTTTACGATCTTGATTCGTATGCTTCTTGTTTACGATAATATTATTATTATAGAAAAGTTCGACATTAGAATTTCGAAATGGTCTTGTCTTTCGTGTTTTTGGTTCGTTGGACACGTATTTGATTAAGTTGATTTGACTCTCAGTCTTTGGACTTGTTTTAGCGTCACTGTGACAATTTTTCAATTGTTTACGGAATCGACGATTTTCCATTTCTTGATTAAACACTTCCAATACACCATCAGAGATTTGATTGAAAAAATTTCTGAAGTCATCAAATCTTCGTTTTAGATCCTGTGAACGATTTATAATATCTCGACCCAAGACGCATTTATAGCCGGATATATTCTCGGTCACTAATATTTTTGTGTTTTTGAGATTTTGTTGTGGTGATATTAAACAACGTTTTAATTTTAACGTGCCTATTACGCGGATCTCACCACTAGCAGAATACAGCTTACCATCTTGATACTCTTCTAACACTGTTTTAGGGTCATGTCGTTTGATCAGCCGGTATGTCCTCTCATCAATTATTGATAAATCTGCCCCACTGTCACACATGTAACTCACGAGAGTATTATTGAAGATGGCTTGACCTCTTAACGGAACGTTTTGTTTCGAAGCCCTTCTGCTTCTTTGTTTAAACAATAAAACTTGATTCGATTGTTGTGGGTGTTCGGATTGAATGTTTTGAGGAACACTGTGAATTTGGGTGTCCTGATGATTAAACTCATTGTAGAGTGATATGTTTAAGTTTTTATTGTACCCATTATTGGGTTTGTAATTCTGGTTCGTTTGTGTTTGAAATTGAAGTTTCTTCGGTTGAGCAGAATTATCACTCTCACTCGATACAAAACGACCATCACTTTGACTCGATGTTTCATAGCTCGAATTCTTACACTCGGCATAATCGATCAAATCGTGTAATTTGAATAACTCGTCCTTCTTTGTGTTTCTCATTTTTAACATTTTTGAACGAACGGTTTCACGTAATCTTTGATTCAAAAGACCTGCTGCAAATCTCTCTTGCATAACCTTATCAATGTCTTCCGAGTCACTAACATTTGGAAAGATTTTTTTGACCATTCGACTAACTGACTCTCCAAAAGATACAATTGATTCTTTAGGCGATTGTCTATACTGTGTCAACATCTCAAAATTCTTCTCCAATTCTTTTTGTTTCACTGTGAAAGCCTCGATTAAAATCGATTTGAATTCATCAAATGGAACTTTTTTTTGTATGAGATCGTTTAAATTACGAACTCTTCTAAGAACTTTGCTCTCGATATAACTAATAGCAATATCGACCCATTCGGACTTGTCAAAATATCTCAGATAAATTTCTAATTGTATCAACCATGAGTTAAGGTCCATGCCTTCTCTGAACATGTCTGGAACCTTGATTGATTTATTTACCATGTTGCTTCCACTTGTACCTTGCACGGTCGAATTGTTCCGTGATGAATCAAGTTGCATGGTATTATAAACGTTAAAGTTGTGGGAGTTGGAGCTCGACGTGGAGTGCCTCCCCTTTTTGAAAAATTTGAACACTAATATCAGCACTGTGATAATACCAATCAAACAGGCTGTTTCTCTTGGTATGCTAACGACAACTGCATAACCATAATAGAAAGTATACATGACTGAACGGTGTATAATTGAAACAACACGTTCTGTGAAAGTTTGTTGATTGAGGCCAAGTATCGCCAAAACGCTCGATGGGACTATCGACGTAAAAAACATCATTGCCAACACCGTGATTCGATCGATTGGACCATTTACCATTTTTGAAAGAAAAAGGAAAAAGAACTTTACAAAAATAGATAAGGAAAGATATGATTAAATAGGATATATCGATAAGATAATCCTGTAATGTAAATAATTTTTTCACGTGTTTAAACTTTAATGTAAATTAAAGTGTGACTTAAAGCACGTGATTTTGTGGGGGTTAAAAGAAAATTTTAGAAAAATTTTACACCTAGGGACGCCACTTTTAAAGATCAAGTATCGGCTTTACTTGTCTTTAAATCAAGATGGGGTAAAGACCTAAGGGAAGGGACAATAAACAAAGAATAATATTTAAATTATATAACTTTATTAATCACTGTGGCCGCTTCTAGCCTTTACAAATAATAAGAAAGAGAAAAGAGAAAACAAATTATAAGAAAAATAATAATGAGATCTCGAAAACTAAATTATAATAAATTTACACTGTGATTTTATACTTGAAATCTATCCAGTCATTAACTGTAAAGCTTTCAAGTACAACACAGCAAAACTTAACACTCTTTTGGAAAGTAGATGTAGTCATAATGAGGACTACAACATTACGTATAAATATTTGTTTGCCTAACTACTCTAAATTAAAAGAGCCTAGATTTAAACGATGCTCAATTTCTGAATCAAGAAATATTTGAGTGTTTTTTATTTTTGAGAATAATTTACAGTACATTTTTTTTTAAAGTAACCTTAAAGAGTACGTAAATGTAGCATGAGTCTAATACAATTTGAACCAACGGACATTAACTTTAACATGATGTAAAGAGTGAGTTAAATAAGTAGTAGCAGTACTTGTTTATGTGTTAATCTAACCTCTATTAGAACAATTCTAGATTTCATTAGCTGCAGAAGCTGATTCACCAAATCACCAACTCTTCAAAATCTCTAAAATAATTCGGTAAAATACACACCATTGAATTATATGGAAATTTGGTGAAACAGTCTCTGTGTCAGCCGACACAATTTGCAGAGATTATTTTGCACCATTAGAAAAAAAATTATATCGGTTTTCATTTTTGTATTTGCATTTTTGTAACAAAATTCACAATGACTAGATGCGTCAATCTTCAGGTCAATGCAAGCTTGGACAGACAGTGTTTAATATATTAGCCTTTTATTCTTACTTCTTTACACATTTTTTTAATTCAAAAATATGATTGAAAGCTTAATTTTCCTTCATTTCTATCAATCTTATAATGGAACACCATAGCATATCTTGAAAAATCTTGAAAGACTCTTTTAGTGATTGAGATAACATTGCATGTTACCTATTCGGAATCTTAATTTTATTGCAATCTACTACCCCCCCCCCCCCAATAAATAATGCACTGATCCATTAATTTAAGTTTTGGTATGGTAAGGTGCGGTTTCGGTGTTCACCAAATGAAATATCCGAATACAGTTTATCAAGCGTCTTCATAAATGAGAAAAATAGAGAAAATTTTCACTGATTTAATATCCATAATTTTCATTCTTTTTGATCCGTATTTTAGCACATTCCGGGTTACGTAAATTAGCAGGCATTCCGTAAAAAAATTTAGTAATATTATGCATGTTACTTTTTTTAGGGTCAAGCATTTTTTTACATATAATTTTTCAGCGGTTTAAAAATCTTAAAGTTGAGCATTTATTATAAAAGTTGATTTTATCTCACAACATCTTGTTTTTTTTTCTACTATAAAAAAAAATATTCTTTAAAGATAAGAATACTCTTTATAAAAAAAAATTCAAAATTTAATTTGATTTATACTATCAAAAGATGAATCAATGAATTCTTTATTGAAGTAACACGAAGCTTCTTCGTTTAAATTACTCAATTTCTCAGATGTCTATTTCAAGCTCATAACCGTTAATCTCAGGGTATTAAGGTGAGATCATGCCAAAACTTTTAAATCGTTAAAAGCTATAAAAAATTGTTTATCGTTAATTGAAGAACTAGTTTTGCTGATTTTGTTAAAACTTTATCAAAAAAAAAAAAAGCTTTCTTAATACCTCTAAAAAGTATTAATCAACAAGATTTTTTTAAAATTCTATTTTTAAAAATCAAAGATAATCGAAGCACAATCGATAACGTTTTATATATTTTTCAAAGCGATTAAATTTATTCGAAGAGCAATGGAAACAATTTTTCAAAAAGGTGTTTTTTTTTTTCCTTTTTGCCCAAAGTGGGGGGTAACAATTTAGTTGTTTTTTTTACCTAATATAGATTATGTAACAAAGAGCAATTAAAGATTTTAAAAATTTCACCCCGTCATTTTTTTTCATTGTAACAACTAAAGAAGAATTTACAACATCTTTTGAAGTGTTTGAAAAATCTAAGGACATATGAAAATTTAAAGAGTGGTGTTATGAAAAGCATCATGTTTTCTTAATTTAAGACGAATCATACCGTATGACTTTTATATTGTTCTAATTTTTTAAGTATCCAATTGAGATTGCGTCACTTTACATGGTCATAAAAAAAAGATAATTTTTTTTGTTATTAAGTTATAAATCAAATTTTTTGTCCAAATAAAAAAGTTGATTCTTTTTTTTTATTGCTTAAGGTAATGAAATTTTAAAGATATTTTCTCGCAAGATTTATCAATTTTAAGAAAGAGTTGAGTTGCAGCAACCTTCCAACATAGAAAATCGAGTTCTATAAGCAGTTTTTCAACAAATAAAGTTCGCTCATGTTAATCTTCTATTTGATTTAAAGTTTTTTTGTTTTGTTTTTTTTATAGTAACTAATCAAATAAAAAAAATCTTATAACAGCCATTCATCTACATTAAAGGAGAAACGGCTAAAAAAACTAAGCTTAGTTAAAGCTTAACCTTTAACACTAATTAATGTAGATGACTATATTCCTCCTTTTAGATCTTAAATGTATTCAAAATTCCATTATTAAACCCGAGGTCTCACAACATAAAATAATTCTGTGATAACATACAGATCATTCACTCTATGTTAAATTGACATCTAAAAATATTTTCATCTCGATCTATAGCTCATCACAGCCGAACGAACCCTTTTTTTAAATTAAATAGAAAATTATAAGTAAAGTGATAAAGTTTAGTCGGTCAGAGATCAAAATAAACACCCAAAATTACCATATTAGGGTTTTTGGAAGCGAAAAAAAAATTTTTCAATAAAAAGTACAAGACAAGTATATGTACCAGAGCCTCGTCGATTTTTAACGGTTATGGTCTAACAACGGTTGTCACTAAAATCCGGACACGGACAAAAAAAAAAAGCAAACTAAAATACGGACACGGACAAAATTTCAAACACGGTTGAATATCAACCGTTTTGAATGTCAAATTCCATTTTTTAATTTTAATTTTATATCTCTTTTTGGACTGAAAAGTTTTCGTTTAGCATCTAAAATACACTACAAACTTGAATATCCTTCTTCTTTAAAGCAGTGGTGTTACAACAAAAAATCAATTAATTTAATACACCTTGAGGTACGGATTCTGATGTAACTATAAGATCAGTTTTTTGAAATCTCGAACGTTTCTGTTTCAGAGGAAGGTGTAGACACAGGAAACAATTCTTTTTAAGAATCTTAATTAGATTTTGATTTATTAGATTTTTGTTCTTAGTAAAGTTCTTCTTCAAGATCTTAATAAGTCCTGGTACAGCACGGCTAGTGAAAAAAAGGCGTACCATCCAGCGTACCGTACCGTACCGCACCGCAACCGTACTTGCGTACCCTAGCGTACCGTACCGTACCCTACCTCCTAGCGTACCGTACCGTACCCTACCTCCTAGCGTACCGTACTTGCGTACCCGAGCGTACCGTACCGTACTTGCGTACCTGAGCGTACCGTACCAGCGTACCGTACCGTACTTGCGTACCCGAGCGAACCGTACCACCACACCGTACCATAAAAGGGTTCCAAAAAGAAAATTTTTAAATATTATTTAGAATGGTTAAAAATAATTGAAAAATTTATTTGAATCAATGTTGCAGAACTTGTTCTCTTAAAGTTTAAATCTAAAACATGATTCAAAATTTTCAGAATATACAGTACGGTATGAGAGAACGGTGTATTAAATAATATTTAAAAATATTCTTCTTTGGATTGGAACCCTTTTATGGTACGATATGGTGGTACGGTACGCTCGGGTACGCAAGTACGGTACGGTACGGTACGGTGGTACGGTACGGTACGGTGGTACGGTACGGTACGGTGGTACGGTACGGTGGTACGGTACGGTACGGTACGGTACGGTACGGTGGTACGGTACGGTGGTACGGTAAAGTACGCTTCCCAAAAATGGAACGGTACGGTACGCTAGACGGTACGCCTTTTTTTCACTAGCCGTGCTGTATAGTACAGATTCAAGAACGGTAAAAATCTTATAAATTTCTTTTAAGTGAACTTTCTTTTTTTCATCGACTATCGACTCAATTTTACAAGATGGACGCAAAATTACACTATCGATATCTCGTAACAACTTTTTGCTTACAGAATCCTCTGTCCGTATTTTAGTCTTCAAAAATAAATTCCGTGTACATATTTTAGATAGCTAAATTTCCGTGTCCGCCTGTCCGTGTCCGGATTTTAGTGACAGCCTCTAACCACAGATAAAAAAGTCAACCTCCTATTTTTTACTCTAAGCTTTAAGACTTGTATTCGATAAAAAAAAAAACTTTCCAACATAAGATTATACAGCTTTTTTAATTTTATTTTTCAAAAAAAACATGTATTTTTCAGAAAAAATGTAACATCTCCCGAAAAAAAGTCCAACAAAGTCAATTTTATTTTTAAAATATTCCTCGTCCATTCCTCTATAAAATTTGTTAGGCTTTAGGCAAGTGTCCTATATATACCTATCATGCGATCGTACTAAAGAACATATACTTTTGATGCTATGATATTTGTTTTGTGGTTTTTACTAAGTTTCTGTAAAATTTGAGCAATAGATAAATTCTAAAGCAATTCAATCATTCCTTGAGGAGTTAATTAGGAAACTGAAAATCGATTTTTCTTCTTCGGAGCTGATCCAGTGAAGACATTCAGGCTAACGTTTTAAAGAAGACTCAAATATCTACAATATACATACGATCTAGTTTTACGTTTTAAAAGTACAAAAAATTCTCCATAATTTTGTTCAAAAATAAGATAAAACTTGTTCACACATTCCAAAAATTTCAACACAAAATATTGAAAACTTCTAAGACGCTTTCAAATGATTCGATAAGCATCTGAATCAATTGCGGATTGGAATTATTTTACTCGTAATTTATGAATATTTAAATTTGTGTGTTGAATGATATAGAATGGAATACCGTGAGAAAGTTTGGGGTTTTCTAGAGCAAATTAATGATTAAGACAAAAAGGGAACGACCAATAAGAACTTTGACCAATTTATTAAAAAACGAATGCCTTTTTTTCTATTCATCAAATTCTTCTTCTTCTTTATTTGAATGTCGTTTTACAAAAAACTTCTTAAAGTCAGCTTCGGTAGATGATACTTTAGACCCTAAATATTTAAAGTCCTCGACCATAGCTATAACTCCCCCGTCATGCAAAAGCTTACCCAGATCTCATGTGATATTAAAGGTCATGCTTTCCGTATTCATCAAATTATTTTAGTGTTAAAAAGATTTTTGTTTGTGTATGATAGTTTTCCATCTGTTTGAAAACAACAACCTTTTTATTGTTAACTTATTTCAACAATTTATTCAAATTTTTCCATCAATATTTGTATTTTTAAAATTTAAATCGTATACGGAATACTAATTTTTTTTATCTTATTGTTTTTATAAATAATCAATTAAACATAAACTCAAATAAATTTCATTTGAACCACGATCTCTACAAAGTTAAGGATGTTTAAAAATTGTACGCAATTTTTTTTTTTTTTTTTTAACCCAGGAAATTCAATAAATTATATCAATAAAAATGCCTAACAAAACTTTTCCAAGTAGTGATTTTAACAGGATGTTGCTTTTTTTAAATTTAAAACTAACTCAGGTTATGTAACTTAAAAAGTACATCTATGTATTAATTTTTAATTGATAAAGTAATCTTTTTTAGATAAAAATATACAGCCATTTTTTTAGAGATAAATTTCTGTAAATATTGAGTAAAAATGTTTAAGACAGCATTTTTTTTAACTGAACAAATCCTTAAAGATAATAAAAAATGTCTTTAATTAATTAAGTTGTTTACTATAAAATCAAAAATTTTGAAGCAATAATTCTGACGATTAGTCTTGAAAAAATTTTTCACCAGATGATTAAATTTGAAGGGATGTTCATATTTTTTAAAATGCAAAGTGTTAGACAAACCCCTTATTTATCTTGTTTGCCAATTAATTACAGTCGAACCTTTCTAATTCGGCAAATTCGATTGCCAAATAATTTTTCAATTTCCCATCTCCATATTAATACATTATATAGTTGAACCTATAATACGAACATTTCGGGCTTTGTGAATTGTTTAGACAAAAATACAAATTGTACAAAAAATAATTACATCCTAGCCTTTAATCTTCTTTCTGATCATATTTATTAGTTGAAATTTTATAAAACTGTGGTACAACTATTGTATCACCTGATGGCTTTTTTTAAATTCTGATAAACCTAATGGCTTTGGAATTATTTGGAAAAAATCCTTTTCTAATTAGTACATGCATTTGCATTACATAAAAATGCTTAAAAAGCTTTACTTTTAATCTGGTTTTGGTTAAGTTTGTTTTGATATTTATTTATTTTTTTGCTATTCATGTACAAATCAACTTTATCATTTAATACAGATTTTTCTTAAAAGATTCCACTTCCGCTTAAAAGGAAATTACCTTCAGGTGATACAAAAGTTGTATCACATTTTCATAAAATTTTAACTCAAAATATTATCTGTAAGAAAAATTAACACTTTTTTAAAATTATTTTTTGTACAAATTGTTTTTTATTTAAAAATTCACAAATCCAACATTTCGATAAACCGGCAAAATTTTCTCTTCACAATTTGGCCGGATTAGAGAGGTTCGACTGTAAAATATTTATTGCAGATAATTCTCTTAGATGTTCGCACAGTTAGTGGTACATACGGGCTTCGACTCTAACCGATTTCGAATTGATCTTCAGATTGCCTATATAACATAAGCAAGTACTGGTTTAAAATTATCTTGTTTAGGCATCTTGGGATTGTTTAAAACCATGTATGACATCACTGACAGGAATAAAATCCAAGGCTTGGATCATCTTGAAACTATTTCTAAATTCTTGATCAATATAGTAGTCTATTAAATGTTTACGTTGAACTCTTTTGAACAGATTACTAGATAAATGAAAGAAACAGCCTTGAACATTACAGTCTCTCCATACCTCTTTTGTTGCATTAAAAACTGCTTTTTAATAGTAAATATTTATTGAACTAGGAGGTTTTTTTACAAAACAATCGATCATTTTAAACAGTTTGACTTTTGTTCGGTAAGAACGCATAAAGTAAAGGAAAATCTCTATTGTTAATAACAACGTGAACCGAATAAGGTTGGGTAAAGAGGGTTGGAGTGATGTCAAATGTTCCTTCACAAAAACAGTCATTATATTTTTCTAAAAGTCTCAAGTTTACTTTTGTTGTAAATAGTAATACACGATTAACATCGTGAGCTCTACTGTCGTCCCATAAGAATTTATCGTTTCTATAGCTTAGCCTGTACTCAACTCAAGATCTACAAATTCTTTGTCAGCGGATGCTTTGTTTGCTCGAGCACGGAACAAATGCGATTAAAATAACTTGCTATGAAATTTTTTCAGCTGCAATTCGAACTAGTGTTGGGTAAGCAATTTTTCAATTTGGCCGATTGTATGGCCGCCTAGGAAATTTTAATCCTATGCTAAGCTTACAACACCGACGTCTATAAGTTGGGACAGAATTTAATTGAAAAAAGTTGATAAATTTTAAGCTTCAGGAGTCTGGTTTTTATGGCAAGTTTTGAAAAAGTTTGGCCGTGGCCAACACTAATTCGAACTGACACTTTCGTGACACATTGATAAACCGAACATATCAACAATACCAAAAAAGTTTTTCCGCCTTGTCCGGAAATCAAACTCCGGACGCTCTTCTTGCATGACTGGTTCGCAAAACACTCGGTTTTACAAGCTTCGAAGATTATTTAGTTCCGACTTGACGGTCAGAAACATGTACCAATGAAATTTAAACTATAAACATGATTAATAATTTAAATCGTGATCTTAAAAATTATTTAAACGTGATAATGCACTGTAATGCACAATTTAAAAGTTTAAATTAAATTTTTGCTTACATTAGAATATTCTAATCTAATTTAATCGTTTTAAAATCATTTAATTACATTCTCAAGTACTTTTAATTTAAAAGTTTGTATTGTTATCAATGTACTGTTAACTTTTTTTCTTCATTGTTGATACACCACTTGACTTACTTTGTAAGAGTAAATATTAACTGGGCTAAATAAATATTAACAAATAAACAAAAAGAAAAGTGCTTGAGAAACTAGTTAAATGATTAAAATAGATTGAATTAGAATACTCTTAAGTTTGTAATTTTATTGTTAACTTGTTAAGTGTAAATTGCGATTAATTTTTACGTTTATCTAATTGATCACGATTTACATTATCAAATCACGTTCTATAAATTCTTAAAAAAAAATTTCAAAATTTACTACTGAATTTTGGAAATCGAAAGAATTTGTAAAAAAACAAACTTGATAAATTGAAAAAAAGTTCAATTTTTCGTAAAAAGCGGTCCTTATTTGAGCTGTTTTTGGAAGAGTTGACCATGATACTAATTCTTTAAGAGCACAAATATTTACACATTTCTAAAACATTATTTCATTTAATATAAAAATTTCAATAACGTAATTACTCGATTATAGTGACATGTCACTAACTATCGAATGGTGGTTTTCAATTTGCTTTAGTGACATGTCACTATAACCGAATATAGCCAAAAAATCATGTTTTTTAAGAAATTTTGTGTCAACTATAGTGACATGTCGTTATATTATAGAGACATGTCACTATAGTTGAAAAACCATCAGTTAAATGCACAGAAATAGGACTTACCGAAAAGATTAGCGCCAAAAACGCGCATCAAAGAGAAGGAAGATGTCAGATATAGGGATTTTTCATAAGACTTAGACTCGAGTCCGAGTCTTATAAAAGATTTTCAGAGTCTCGTGAGTCCGAGTGGGCCTCAAAAGTGCGACTCAGAGTCCTTAGGACTCGAGTCTGAAAATTGTACTGCTTTACTGTAAAGTAGAGTAAAGTGTGCAGACATAACCGTATAATAGAACAGCACAGCTAGTGAATAAAAGCCGTACCGTATCAATACTTTGACAGGCACGAATAACTCCGTAAAGTTTAAAAAAACTTGACTTAAGTTTTTTAAAAAGAACAGTCGACCAGAAAAAGAACAATAAAATTGCTATGAGAACAAAAAAATATCGTTTTCTTCTAAGTCTGAGTCTTTTAAAATTTAGCGACTCAGACTCGAGTCCGAGTCTCAGAGATATAGTAAAAGACTTGAGTCTTTGAATTGACTTGCATGAGACCAGTTTGAAAAAAAATTATGACAAATGAGCCTCACTCCCCACAAAAATATCAAAGACTTATCATTTTTGGGATGGAGATTTATTAAACTTCTTTTTCACATAAGCGGTTTTACAAAATCAATTAATCAATTAAAATAAAAAAGAAGAAAACGATATATTTTTATTTCTCATAACAGTTTTCTTATTCTTGTCAGCTGTTCTGTTTGAAAAATTTATCAAATAATAAGTTCAATGTCTCCACCGCTTTATGACTAAATTCTTTCTTTCTATAAGCTTTTCTTCATTTAGACATCCATCATTATCTTTTTAGTACTATTCCACGGTCTTTGTAGCCCTGCTGAGCGTAGAATGGCTAATATAGGGACACTAGTTCGGTCAAAAAAAATTCTAAACAAAATTTTCGACTCGAGTCTTAAGGACTCTGAGTCGCACTTCTGAGTCTCTGAAAATTTTTCATAGACTCAGACTCGAGTCCGAGTCTTGTACGAGTACGAGTCCCTATGTCTGTAATTGACTTAGTAAAACTGATTGTGTGAAATAGACAATTTAATAGGTCTCCTCCCAAAACATGATCGGTCAATTACTTTGTAAATTAAAGGCTTTATATGAAAAAGATGACTTTATATAACTAATAAACATTAGACCATCAATCAGAGCTTTCGTCGTTATTAAGATGACGAGGTGATTTCAGGATCATCGATAGTGTGGATGAATTGAATATTTTGAATAAAATCAAAAAATATTGACTAATTTTGCTAGATGTGGCACAAAAATAATTTGACCTTGATGGTTTTTCAACTATAGTGACATGTCTCTATAATATAACGACATGTCACTATAGTTGACACAAAATTTCTTAAAAAACATGATTTTTTGGCTATATTCGGTTATAGTGACATGTCACTAAAGCAAATTGAAAACCACCATTCGATAGTTAGTGACATGTCACTATAATAGGGTATTCGGTTATAGACATGTCACTAAAATCGAGCAATTACGTTATTTAATTTTAGGGTCATGTCCAATATGTGATCAAGTGTTCACATATTATGTGATCACTAGAATAATGCTGGTTTGGTGAACATGGCTGATCACAAATTCAATGATCACATAATTTGTGATCAAAATAAAATTAATAAAATAGTGTTTTTTAGATATATGAAGTTTGACACCTCTCTCATTTTTCATAAACTTATGACATATAGGGCAATGGATTGGGTCTTCGTGTTTACTAAATGCTGTTTATAAGGAGTAAGCTTAAAAAACGAGATATTGTATTTGCAATTAAAACTACACTTTGAAAAAATTTCAATTATCTCTGCAATCTTTCACTCCAAGTCAGGGGATATAAGTAAGAAAAATTTTCAACACAAGGTCCAAAAAAAAAATTCATGGTTATGTCACCCTCCATAAGAAGAAAATTTCGAAGGAGAAAATTTTGTATCCCCTACTTCAAAGTAAAGATCAATAATTTTTAACAAAACATTAAAATTTTAACGTATTTTGTTGACTAAGATTTAAAAGTTTAATTTTTTTCCATACCTCCTGTCCGAGGATTTCACATCTTTTACTGATGATCTTTTAGATAAGATAGTTCTGAACAAAATGATCGCACGATTTTTTTCATTTTCTTGCCTATTGTACTGAATTTCTTAAAAGATTTATTATGAGACTGTTTGATTTCTAAGCGGCTTTTTAGACATTCCGATTCGTTATGAGTAATTATATTGATGATACTTAAATTAGACAATTCATTTGGTTAATGATTGAAATTAACACTCACAAGAAAAAACGGTCTTTTAGTCTTTTGTCAGGAGATTTTTTTGTCAAGAAAGTTTTTTGTTAAAAATAAAAGAATGAAATTTTTGTCAACTTAGTCTTTGGGTAAGAAATAAAAAGTTTAGTTTTTTGTTAACTTTAATAACATCTTGACATAGAGTAAACTCACCCTCTAGAACAATATCGTCTGTTTCATCAAATGGGGATGGTGTACTTGAATTTATGAATTTATATAATGTCTTCTGGATTGAAATTAACTTAGAGAAGAAATACGCTAGATATTCGGAGTCGACACCATCAAAGATTAAACTGGCGATTGTTTTGGCATAAAGTTTTGGAATCGCAGTCTCTTAGGTCTTGTAGTTTTCTAATAATTCTAATATCTACATCGGTCAATCCATCATCAAGATGTTCTCTCCCATTTAACTTCGCTAATCCATCAAGTGTAGTGGCACTCAATTTACATGGTCTATTTGCTTAACGCCAATAGCCAGACCCTTATTCTTCGTTAAACGAGGCAAAATTAAAGACAAAGTTGTCTATTAATACCGCCTTTAAGTCTAATGCAATTCTCATAAAGAATTGCATTAGACAACATTAAATTTTTACACAATGTTAACACTTATATTGTACCGTAATCCTTTATTTTTTGAATCATAGACAAAAAATTTCAGCGTGTTTGTAGCATTTATTTTTTTTTTTTTTTAAAATCAAACATCTGCTAAGTAACAACATAGTCTAGTTGTATTGAAACTAAGAGAAAAAAATAACCCTTCATCACAATTTTTTACAAGCTACAAAGATGCAGAAGATTTTTTCTACTCGGTACAATAAATAAGGGATTACGGTACATTTATAACTTTTTTCTGTACATATCTTCGAATGAGTATTATTAAAAGTTATTAATTTTTGAATTTTTTTTATTTAAGACAACCAAAATTAGGTATTGGGTTGTGTCAATCAATTAAAACAAAGAACACCTTTGTTTTAAATCTAAAAACCTAGTTAACATATTCAAATTACAAGTCTATGACAAGAATTTTGTAGTTCTATGGTCAAAATAAAATACTCATTTCACTTCCAAAAAAGCATTATAGGATGAATATTAATATGTTTTCCAATTCAATTGATACATCATTATCTTTAATTTCATCGAAACGGGAAAACAATTTAATCGAAGACTATTTTGTACAACTTACATTTTTGTATTTTGGTTTTGTAACAATTTCGCTTGAGCGGGTTCAAAATTTTTTTTTGATAAAAAATGGTGTAAAATTTGTAATAAAAACATGATCTATAGAAAGGATTTATTTTAAATCCGAGCACTCCGGCACTCCTGATCCGTTGATCCGCACCCGTCTTTTAGGGACAACCCCTTAAATGCTCTTCTAGAAATGATCAAAATAAAGATTTTCAAATGGGAAGGCTCAAATTGTGACAGAATCATGTAACTTCTGCTTAACATTTGATGCAAAAAAAATTAAGGCAAGAAACATTTAAATAATGTTATGTCTTTAAGTTTTTCGGACAAAGTTTATTATACAAAGATGATCGTGTTAAATAAAACGATGAGTACTGCATTATTCGTGCTTTCTTATTCATTAATTTTTATGTGCTACAATCGAAAAATGTGACTCATCAAACCCTAATTAACATTAAAGTTCTTATTGGAAATCTTTTCTTTTAAAAACCAGAGACAATTTCAAAATTATGACTTAATTATAACGTGACTATAGTGCCAGATGACTGTACATAAGCATGAGTTAAAAATGTTGTCTACCCGAAAAATACATCTAATGTTGGAAAATTGATACAAAAAAAATGAGGGTTGTTTTTTAATAAAAAAAAAGGACTTTTAATTTTAAGTGAATTTTCAAAAAAATTATATAATAAGTATAGATACAAATATATTTTTTTAATTAATTGATTGCAAAGAACAATTGTGTAGTGCATATAGTACTGGGTAAATACAATAAATCAAGAATAATCTAAATATATTGAATTCAGCAAAATTTATTAGCTTTTTAATGAGTAATCTTGTCTATTCAATGTAAATCAACAATTCCTGTTTATTTTCAGGCTGGTTAGCACTAAATATTATTTAAAAAATTCTTTATTTTTTCAAAAAAATAATCTAAAATGATTAAATATCTTTTGATAAGTCTGATTAGTTTTTAGTTGTTTTTTGCCAGGCTTGCGTTTATTATTATCTAACATGAACTAATAATAATTTATCTAACTAATTGAATTTTGTTAAAGTCATAGTAATTTTCTTAAAAAATTAATATGTTTAGCTTTAACCTTTAATTTATTTATTTAGCTATGTGGGTCTTTAGCTTTATTATTTATTAGATAGTTTTTTAGTTTTTTTTTAAGTAGTTAATGGGAAGGTTTTTGTTTCTATTAATGTTGAGAAATCTCTTGAAATTGAATTTTTTTCAAATATAGTTCTAAAGTCGGATTAAAACTGAATTTTCGTATTTAGGGACTCATTAAATGTGCAAAAAATATTTTTTTTATTCAAAAAATTACTTCTCGGATTTGATGCTTGCATTAAAATTGAAAGTTCGGTTAAAAAAACAGAAATTATTTATTCATATAAAAAATTATTTTGAATTCATAGCTGCCTCTATTTCGATTGTCTTCTTGTTCTTACTTCCTGGTTTTCTTCTTCTTTTTTTAGGAACTCGTAGTTCAGTTTCAGTTTCTGCAGTTTTCCTTTAAAAAAAAACAGCAAATATTTGAGAAATCGATCCCCCTCCCCAAATGCACATTTTATTTTTTTTTCAAAATTTAAATTTTTGGAAAACCGCAACTGAGTGAAAACCTGAATTTCCCCATGAGCAATCTTGCAGAGTATTGAGAAAAAAATTATCTGAGTGTCCGAATTTTATGCTTATCAGAATCCTTACCCTAAACCCAACCCATAATCCCTACCTCAATACCAATTTATCGAAAATTATTTGTTATCGAAAAGACAAAATACTTGTGTAATATCTTATGGTCTTACATTAGTACCTTAGAGTCCGTCTATCCGTTTTAGAGCATGCTTTTATGCTCAAACTTACTAAACTTTCTAAAGTTAATTAACTATACCAGTGATATCAGCAAGATGTCTCTATATCACATCTTCCCCTTGCTTTTAAGCAAAAACTAGATCGAGAAAGACGACCATTTGTTCTCCCAATGACCTTTATCGGCTCTAGGCATTTATTTTTTGCCGGTAATAACTTGTTCTTGACAGGTTACTTCAGCACGCACTATAATACATCTCCTTGGTCGCCAGATGTACTGTCTTGCATTAGTGCCTTTGGCTCCGTCATCTTGAACACTGGAAACTCTCTAATTTTTAAGTCATAATTCGGAAAAATTTTCTCTTTCCAATTAGCCCAGACAAGCGAAGTCTCTATTCATATATTACATAAAATTGATTATCGTTTTATTGTATAAACTTATGACTAAAAAAATGATTAATCGTTTTTTATACTTTTATCAAATAAAATTAAAATAATCTTCTTTAAGAAATAAAGGTAATTAATAAATTTTCTATTCAAATTAATATTGTTATTTTTTTCTTATTTGAATGAGTTATGGACAAAATCATGTGATTTTATAAAAGTCATAAATTTTACATTGAGTTAAAACCCTCACTCTTGATCTTGTAATTTAATATTTTAATACCATTTATTACAAAAAAAAACACACAACAGTTGTGTTTAAACCCAACTTTATTTGAAATTATCTGAAAATAATTTCATTTTTTGTAGATTATTACAGCTGATTTGAATGACTACACGTGTACAGTTTTATTTATGTTTAATTTGTCAGAAAAGATGGACTCATTTTAACGAAACTGACGGTTATGGTAACTTGACCTCTTTAAAAGTTTTAGTTTTATGTAATCCAAAAGCAAAAGCTGTCACTTTTAAGGATAATTTCAATGAGTTTTTTTGAAAAATTTAACCCATCTGTTTTGGTTAATCGGTTTTTTTTTGTTCAAAATAAGAATAAACAAATTATGTAAACTCTATGGTCTGTTTGAAAACAAACAAAGATGTTAAAAGCATTTAACAAACGATTTTCACATAACAACTTTTAGCGAAACGGTAACGCTAATCGAAAATCTAATAGAGATTTTTTCTTCTAAAAGTTCTATTGAGTTCTAAACAAAAATAAGTGATTACTTTTTTTTGATAAAATTAATATCATGTTTTGTTTTTTTGTTCATCTACTTGTTTTATTCGATAAAAAAAATCCTTAATAAAATAAATTTTTGTACTTAATAATCTTTGATAAATATCCTTGAAATTTATAAAAGGAAACATTTTGTTAAAATCAATCAATTTCTTAGAAAATCGATTTGATAGTTTTGTTTTTGTTGTTGTTTACTTTAAGTCATTTTTTACCCTACATGTTTATAAAATATAAATTTTATGTTTTTTTTTTAATTCCAGGCAATCAAAAGAACTTTTATAAAAATGAACTCATAGCTGAATTCCTAGAGTGATATGTTTTAATAACAAGATGATCAAGAGTTATTAGTCATTGAACAAGTGTATATTTCTTTAAATAAGACATTTTCTCTCTTTCAAAATGACTATGGTTTCCATATACAGTGGTTCCTCGGTTATATCACCCCTTTCATTCCATTTAAATTTGGGGTTATAGCTAAAAAGGGTTATATCCAAATTTCAATTTTTTTTTTAATTTATTGACAGATATTTTTAACATAAAACAGAACATCTCGCATCTCGCAGACGTATACCACTTGAACAATGATTCTTCAACGAGGTGAAAATATCCACTTTGAATTCGGCTCTTTTTCGAGCTCGGTTCAACGTCTTCAATGTCTTACTTTTTTATAATTCGACTAATAGCGGATCGGTAAATATTGAACTTGACTGCCAGTTCTGCATCAGTTTTATTTTGTTTCAATTTTTCGATTATAATAGATTTCTTTGTTGAGTTTGAAATAGTTGTTCTTTTTTTTCGGCCAACAGACGCTTTCATTTTTTTAATTTTTCTTTTGTTTTTTTTGGGGTATGTTTTTTTGTATGAAGCATATCTTAAGAAAGACAAAATACAGTGTTATATTTAAAAAAGGGGATATACAGAGGGGTTATAACTTAACACTTTTTCCATGTAAAACAATTGGAGGAAATTTGTTCTAGCGAGAATTGGGGATATATCCAAAATGTGTTATAAGTGGGGTGTGATATAATCGAGAAACCACTGTAATATCATTTATTTCAGATAATAGCAGTAGTCATATTTTTTCGAGCAGATCTAACTTAACCGGGTAGGATGTAACAGAATTTTTTTATACAGTATAACCTCGATTTTGTTAAACCTCAAGGGAATTTGAAAAATTTTAACAAAATCAAATTTTAACAAAATCGAGGTTATACTGTACTCGCTACGTTTGCATCTATCGACGCCTTATTTTAAGTCACAGCGACTCGCGAGACCTATACGAGAATGGCTATAATACTTGTCGGATCGTTTTCTAGCAGTAATGACACTCATCCATTTCCATTATTATTTTTTCAAACCTTTAATTTTTTTTGACTCAACTAGGCTTTGAACTCATTCCACTAGCTGCCAAAGCCGTTGTTTTACCCGGCCATGACATCTCATTTCAAAAACTTGCTTTCTACAACTTTTCCGTTATTGATTTTTATGATTATCCTCTTTTTTTCTTCAAAATAGAAGAAGGTATCCCCTCAGATAGACAGGACAAGTCTTTTCATATTTTTTTTCATCAATCATGATTCCAGCGTCAATAGGATCTTTTTAACTTGCAGACTCATCTTCAAATTAATTATAGCATATTCCAATCATGAGTAGCAGAGGGGTAGGTCTAAAATTTTTGATTTTCAACCCATATGACAAAAAATTGGTTTTATGGGGTTTTCAGAGTCGTCAAAAATAATGAATTCCGATAGTGTGATTGCAACTCTACCAAATTAAGTTTTATTTGCAAGACTCAAGGAACTCAAATCTCGTTTTTTAAAAAAAAAACAAAATTCTAGGGTCTTTGTCTTGAACAACTCATCAAACTTCAAAAAAGAACAATTTTAAAAAATTTCAAGTTTAAATATAACAGTACTTATCATCAAATCAAACAATTAAACTTCCTTGTTTTCGATTAAAAAAAAATAATAACAAAAAAGGCATCAAGTTTTTGAAAACTCTTGAGAATATAATAAGATTCGGGTTTACTTTGCATTTTTTCATAAAGCATCAAATCAAATTTTAAAAAAAACAGATGATTTATTATGTAAGTCTGTTGTAATAGAATTTTTATGAGACGAGGCTGACGGTTTTTTTATTTTCTAAAATTTACAGAACTAAAGAGTATCAATCTTAATTTTTTTTTTATCAAATAAAAAGGAATTTTAAATCAATCATTGAAAAACCTTTAATCCGATCAAAGCATTTTTAATGTTGAAATTGAAAAGAAACGAAAAACGGAAGTCTCTATAAATAAAAGCTCTTGTTTAGATTAATAAAGATAACATTTTTTTTGAAAAAAGAATCAGATGTTCATATGTACCCTCAGTTTAAGGGTTCAGCAGACAGGAAGAACCAACTTAACAAACTAAATAAATTTTCTGTCGGAATTAATTTCTTAAATATTTTAGGGAGTTTTTTTAAGGATTACATAATTCAGTGTAATGAAAGACTTCAAGGTTAACACGCGATTTAATCGAAAAACATATCAAACAACAAAAAGTTAGTCTATTCTGACTTGTTTAATCATCACTTTTAGATCAAAGGAAATTGAGTACAAACCAAAAATTAAAAAAAAAAGTTGAAATTTTAAAAAAAAAATGATCTCTTATCATTCATCAAAGAGAAAAATATTTTGACATGCGTCGATTAATAAAAATTTAAGCAATTTTTAATTCCAGACATTTCTAATTTAAAAAAAATTGTAAAATCTTCTAACAAAAGTAAAAATAAAAAAATTTCTTTTTTTTTTTCGTACGCTAAGCAAAAATAGACAGGTTTCTGGTGAGACACAGTCATACTTTTAAAGTCTGATGGCTAAAACTATCCTGTCAGATAAGTCTTATAGGAATACACAAGGATTTAACTAATTAAAGTAGTCTCTAGAGAGAGGTCCACACGGTAAGCTTGTTGAGAAAAAAATATGAAAAAAAAACTTTTTCTCTCAATAAACACTATAAACAATGAAAATTTTGAAAAAAATAAAACTTGAGACGCTTTCTTGAAAACATTTTTTTTTCTTTTTTCTAAGAGCTTTTAAACATGTTTTAAAACTCGGTTAGGTACATTGGGGTGTCATCAATCCTACGCTTTTATCATAAAAATGATAATCCTAACCTATATGTAAATTATTTTTTTATTAAAGTAGTTTTTCACGTGACATCAAAAATTCGAAAATTCCATTTAAGGCAATTCAACAAAACAACAACTTGAAGAACAATTTTTTGTACTGTAACAAAAAAAAATAATAAAAAAATATGTTTTTTTTATTGTTTCGATCCCCTTCTTTTAATTTTTTGTCACAAAATTTTGGTATAAAAAATTTTTCAATTTTTTAGATTGTTTTTGATGTGATAAAAAAAAAAAAAAAAACGAATTTTTTTTTATCACATGCTTAAATGGACGTTTAAATCGAATTTAACGGCGCTAAATGTTGTTTGTTATAAAATGAAAATAAACTATTTGGCATATAATTATTTATTAGTAGATATTTTAATAATAATAAAATTAACAAGTTGTCAAAATGACGTGTTTGAGTTGTTGAGTAAGTCAAAGAATAATAATACTACTCAAACGGAATGTTTATTGCAATCAAATGAATCGTTAAATTTAAAAACATACGTGAGTCCAACTGTGCTAATCGCAACGGCATTGGAAAAATTCAAATACTATTCTAGTCAATTGCCTAAAACAAAATTAAAATCCTATTCGATTTTATTTCAAATTAAAAAAATTCTCAAATATGAATACTTGAATAGTTTAAATCAACGTTTAATTGGACATGGCTCTAAAAATGAACTTTTTTATATATCAAGTCAAGACGAATATTCAATGCAAGTTAATCTTAATTCATTTATGTTAATCGAAAATTTTAATCTAAACGAAAATGCAACCTCATGTAACACAATTGATATTAAATTGAATAGTAATTATTTATTATTTATAAATGCTCAAAATCGTTCGATTAGTTTAGATAAACGTAAACATTTTAGTTATCCGATACGATTGAGCATTTTAAATAAACATAATAAAATTTTTAATAATGATGTCAGATCTGTTAGTAGTAGTAGTAGTAGTAGTCGATCTTCTAAAACATCCGTATTTGTGCGTATGCCTATATTTAGTATTTTAACTAAACCGGTTATGTATGAATCTAGTCTGGATAAAATAGTCGAAGATATGCTTATAAATCAAACAATTGAATTAAATTTGAGTATAAACAAAAAAGTGCAAGTTAGACTAAATCAAAATTTAGATGTTGAGTGCGCTATAAATGGTCAAAATTTAACTTATATTTATTGGATGAGGACTAATGAAAGAGATGAATTGTTAAGCGATAATCAAAAGTTCAAAATTATGTTCATTAGGTAAGTTATTTGCTTTTTTATTTTAGCAAACACTGTTATCAGTTTTAAGTGTTCTTTTTTTGTTGATTTAACGTTGAAAACCCTCTTATCTATTTTTTATTACAACAGTGTGTTAAATTAGGGAAAGAGATACAATATTATCGAGTCATAAGTATTTCCATAAGAATAAATAAAATTGGAGTCAAAAGGTTCATTTTTATGATATTGAGGTCTTTAAATAATCGTAATTCCGCAAAATACCGCGGGAAATTTTCAATATTTAATCAAAAAAAAAAATTACAAAATTATTATTTTGTCTGATTTCAGTTTCTGATACTATTAATTCCGCAAAATTCCGCGGGAATTTTTCAATATTCAAAAAAAAAAATTACAAAATTATTATTTTGTCTGATTTCAGCTTCTGATACCTAAAATGGACAAATTCCGCAAAATACCGCGGAAAATTTCCAATATTCAATCAAAAAAAAATTAAAAAGACCATTCAACTTTTAATTTCGTGTTCAATCAGTAGCTCTGCTTAGAAATTACTTATATTATTAAAGACATTTTAAATAATTGCTACAGCTAATAGACAAGGACTTCCGATCTACGAGTCAACACAATCCTACTTTAAATGATCATAATTTATTTTTCACCAATTTTTAAGGCAAATTTTTTTCTATTTTTTGGGCCTGGTTACGACATCCAGTTTTTAAAATTCAACTAAGTACAGGATCGTTTGAGACCTATTTTTTTGTTAAGAACAAAAAATTACGTAAAAAAATTGTTTTTTGTGTGTGTGTGTTTAATAGAACAAAAAAAAACAAACGTGTTTATAAACCTCTTGAGAAAATCTTAAAATACCTAATTTAAATTACCTTAGACAACAAAATTGGTTTATAGTGTTTGTTTTTCATCAGCTGTTTTATTTTGTTTAAACTAATACTAAACAAAAATTTTCTTTTTAAAGTTCAAGTTCGATTTTAAGAATTAACAATTTCACTTTAAATGATCAGGGAATCTATACATGTTTTACTTATACTTATGAAAATGGTAGAATATATGACGAAAAAGTGAAATTTGATCGAATACGACTTTATGCAGATAAATCAACGACAACTACTCGAACTACTACATCTAAATTATTAAATAAACTCAAAAAAACACGACCTACAACGACTAGAACAACTACAACTACTAAAAAACCTGTTATCAATCAAAAAGAGAAAAAATTTTTATCATGTGAATCGAACGAAAATCATTGTCAAAATGGTGGTGAATGTTTTAAAACAAATCCTGTATATTACAAAGATAATTTGGCTTTGTACAATATGATAAAGTCAAAGTTTTGTGTGTAAGTGATCGTCTACAGTCTCTTGAGTTGTTAGGGTTTTATAATTTTTATTTTTTCAAGTTGTCAAGAATTTTATGAAGGAACAAGTTGTGAATTTGAGATACCAAAGAAAATAAATTTTAGTCAATTCGAATTACCTGGTAAAAATTTTAAGCTTAAAAAAAAAATTTTCGATTTTTAAAATTTTGTTTAAAGATGATTTGAAACCATTGTGGAAGAGTCTGGCTCAAAATCGAACAACACGATGAACAATAAAAATTTAAACAATGACCTGGAAATGTCTTTAAACTAACTGATGAATCTCTGTTTGAGTCCAAAGTGAAAGCAGAATGAGTGGATTTTTTTTTTCGTTTTTTTTTTTTTTTTTTTGAAAATTCCGTTTTTAGTTGAGAGAGATCTGGTGATAAATATTTTTTTGTTTCTTTCTTTCTTGCGAGTTATTTATTACTTCTAAAGGAAACATTCCTGTTAAAAAATTAGATTAGGCTAAAAAAAAATATTTTTTTTTAATAAAAAATAATTAATCAAAAAATGAATTTTTGTTTTTGTTTGAATCATGTTTTGTTTATTAAGTAATTTTTAGAGTGATAAAAAAATTCACAATGAGAACATGTGATGAAATTTTAATAGAGTTTTATTTTTGTCTATCAAACGAATAAAAGCAATAGATCAGACTAAACTTGTCAGAAATGTAATTGAGATTAATGACTTTGAACGCTCAACTCTAAACAAAAACCCTAATCTGCCTTAAACACAATAAAAAACACAAAATTTGATATCAATAAATAGGGATGTACTCTTAGCTTTACTTTTGATGTTTGAACTGATAAATCTAATGAGATAGAGTAGGGTTTTCATACACGAGAATTTCGACTGGGCTGCAAAAAGCGGAGGGGTAGGGGTAAAAATTTCGGGGTCGTAGATTAAGGTTGTGATGTCAAAAATGACAAATTCAGATAGCACTAAAGTTTTGAATTTCCTGAACCTTACAAATTCAAGAAAAAAAATGAGCCTAAAAAAACATGACATTCTCTAACAAAATAAGTTTTTGTTTTGGGCGCATTCTTGACATACTTTTTGTTCGAGATAAACCTGATTCTGAAACTTGTTTTTATTCTCTTTATTTATTTTATGAAATTATTCCTCCCCCTCAAAATATTTTTGTATATTTTTATATCCTTTTCTGGTCCCAAGTCCGGATGAGAAAATGGGACTTGATGTTTCAAATTTCAAAGACATTTTTTATAAAAAAGTTAAGTAATACCCCGACGTATCTCCTCAAAAACTCAGTTTAAACTCTTTGAAAGAGCAATATCAACGTGTTAGATTGTGCTACTTCAAATCATCATTCTACTTCAAATGAGCGCAAAATAATTAACATAACCAATCAAAGGTGCATTATTTTGATACTTTTGAATAAATTTTGAACACATCAATTGATTGAAACACCTTCTTTTTTTTACCAAAAAAAATATGTTAAGTTCAATATTTTAGTGCTATCTGAATTTGACTTTTTTAACTTGAAATTCGTAATCTACGTCCTTTGAAACCCTAAATTTTATATTTAATTTTGGGAGTAAAAAGTCAAAAATTTTAGCCCTTCTCCTTAGCTTTTTGCAGCCTAAGGTCATAGTGCTTTATTTAAACATTTTATTACTCATGATAGGAATAAGCTAAAATTGATTTGAAGATATGGTCTGAAAGCCAAATAACTACCATTAATGTTCGGACCATTATCGATTGTAAATTAAAGTCATACTCAGGTTAAAACGCTTAAAAAATGGTAATTTTACAGTCAAATCACATCTCCTCCTGAATCCTTGAGTTTAACAATTAAAAAGATTAAATTTAACTAAAGCCAGGAAATTTTATTGGAAAAAAAATTTTTTTGAACAACGAAAAACTTTACAAAGTTCGTTTAAAGCTTTGATTAAAGTTAGTACGACTTGAATTTTTAAAACCCATCACTGACTCTTTAAACTTTGACCGGTTAATACAATAAATAAAAAAATTTAATGAAAAATTTAAATAAAACAAATAACAAGATATACGCTCATAAAATTGATCATCTACATCATAATTTTTACCAGTATCTGTTAAATTTTCATGTGTAACACGTTCGCTTTTTACTTCCGAATCAAAACAATAACGTATCTTTGAATACGCCATTAATATATTCAATAGGACGTAGGTTATTGATATAGTTAACAAAACTCGAGTTGTACGAGAATATTTTTTTGATAGTCTTCGTTTATATTTGACACTACAAAGACCAAATTTTCCTTGAGTTGTTGTTTGTTTTTTGCGAAAACTCAATGGCCGACTTTTGTAGTTATTGTTAAAAAATATGACTGTATTAAACGATTTGGTCGAGCGTATTACTCGCATTAACTTGATTGAAATAGACAAATTTACAATTATTATTATTATAAATGGAATGAGTATAGTGATCCATATGTCAATGAAAGATACTTTTTTGACAAAACCAATCCAATTTTCGTAAGTAGTACAAACGTTTGAATTATGATCAATTTCAATACCGGTTGTAAACAATGAAAATGAGTAAAAAAATAATGAAAAGAAAACTAGAAAAAAAATGGCGATTTTGTTTCGGTACGGATTGCAGAGATCGTACCGTTTTAATGGAAAACAAACGGCTACAAATCGTTCTAGACTAAACAAAATGACATACCTTAAAGATTATAAAATTAGTTTTGTTTTAGAAGTTTTGATGGACCATAAATTACCATATAGAAAGAAAACTGAAGACATAAGCAAAATAAACAGTTGTTTTACACGCAAATATGTTGTTGTTGAAGACATCGTTATTGAAAAATTTTAAATTTACAATTAATAATGATATTAAAAAACCATTGTCAACTATTGATAAGGCTGAGAGAATAATGTTTGATTCACGATTCCTTTTGAAAATAATAATTTATGAAATTTTTTTAATTTTGAACACTTCTAGCACGTTTAAGAATTATGGAGGGGGATCCTTAACCTTGGAAATAAAACTGGCGAACCCTGGTATCTCATAAAAATTCACTTCCACTGAATAAATAGCGAGCCTGATTTGGATTTATCGACCGGTTTGATTTGAAACCGGCAAGCAGAAACCCGTTTTCTTAAAAACCGGTTCAATGATTTTCCAGCAAGTTACGAGTGGAGTACCACAAGGTTCTGTTTTGGGACCGATTCTTTTTGTAATTTACATTAATTATTTACTCGAGACGTTTCAAAGTGATTCACTGTCGTATGCAGATAAAATTAACTTATTCGGTACATTGACGAGTGATTCAGATGGATTTCTACAACTTAAACAAGACTTGAACGTATTGACAGGATGGGCTAAACTATGCTCGACTGAACTGAATTTATCGGAGTGCAAAGCCATGTATCTAAGTGGGAAAAGATTAAAACACGAGTATCAAATGAACAGCCCAAATGGTTTTCACATCCTAAATGAGACAATAGAGGAAAAAGATCTTGGAGTTATGGTGACAAATGATTTGAAATGGAATAAACAATTTACAATTGCTGCTGCAAAAGCAAAAACAGTTTTTGGCCAAATTAAAAATTCCTTTGTGAATCTGGATAGCCAAATAATCAAACCGTAGTACACAGCGCTAGTTAGACCTCATCTTAAATATACCGTAAGTATGTGGTGTCCCACATTCTGACATTTCTATTCTTGAGAGGATACAAAGAAGAGCAACAAAACTCGTAAAATCAATAAAAGGCAAGTCCTATGATGAAAGATCTTGGATATTGAGGGGTGACTTGATTCAAACGTATAAGTTGGTTAATGGTGTAGAGAAAATCAACCTAGTTAATGGAGTTAATTACGCCAAGAGTCTGTCTCTTAACCTAAGAAGGTCAAACGAAAAGAGACTTGTTAGAGAAATCAACAAAAAGAGCTCATGCCGATATATTTTTTTGTCAAATAGAATAGTCTCTACTTGGAATATGGTATCAGCTAGTACAGTGCCAGCCAAATCGGTTAACAAATTCAAAGCGTGTATTGATAGAGAAGTGTTTAATTTAACCTAATGCAACGACTGCAATCGCTCATAATTTGGCTAAGCCCTTAATTGCGCTGGTATGGACACAGTTCTTAGTGCAGTTTTTTTTTTAATACTACTACTACTACTACAAAAAATATACACAAAAATCAAGCACCAAAAATTTTTTTTGTTGAAAAGTCACTCATCAACTTTTAAATTTTAGAACAAGGCTTGTCTGTCAATTATCTTGAGTTTCATATGAAAATTTTTAAAAATTAAGTTGCACATATTTGCATATGTTGCATTTTATCCCGCATATTTCTTCAAAAAATGTTGCATATTAATGCATATATACCGTCCCCTGATGCAAGAGAATTAATAATTTTTTTTCCATAGCCTCTGTGACGAAAATCAAAGTTGTGTTGATCGAAACAAAATATGTTCAACCTTCAATCAACACCTGCAAAAACTCTGCAAACAAATTGTGCATTTCAATTATAATACTTTTTAATGGCGTGCAATTTGCAGAGTTTTTGCGTTGATTGAAGGTTGGACATTTTTTGTTTCGATCAACACATCGTTAATTTTCATTATGCTTCTGCAAAATTGCTCCTGTTCCATAACTCTAAGCTTCACTTTTTCATTTTGCGTCGATGTCTACTAGTGTTCCTTCTAAAAGAACTTTTTCATTAGGTGATGGAGAATTTTTTAATTAACAATAATAGAACAGGTTTTTCAGTTTCTGATGCAAATTAAATTTTATTAGTCATTCAAGCGCTTATATTTATCAAAACCATCAGAAACTTTAAAAGCGGTTTGGAAAATTTAGCTGTTAAAATATAAAAAGTTTTCGTAAAAACCGGTCGACCAACCCTATACCCGAACCGTTCTCGTACTAAAAATTCTCTAAACGGTTTGATTACGACATTTATTCGTTGAAAACGCAGTATCAGATGTGCTATAAAAAATTCATTTTGAAATTGATAAAGGTTTCGAAAACACTTTCTATTTGCCCTTCAAGCGCTTTTTTCCCTTAAACTCTGGAATTACCAATTTTTTAAAAATCTTCATGATATGTTATCATGCTGTTAATCAAAAAAATATCTCAACGTAAACAATAACTAGACAAACCGGAAATTATATAAAAGCATTAAAGAGTTAGTAATTTACAAGAATTTTAGGAAAAGCGGAAGGAATTCATTGAATTTATTTTTACTTTTATTTTTAGAAAAACTAGTGTTGCTCTTTTTTTAAAACATAAAAGTCTTTCTTAGATTTAAATTTGTACGCCTAGGATCAAGAGCATATTTTTTTAAAACATCAAAAGCCAAAATTTCCAGTTGTAAACCACTTTAAGACAAAACACAGACTCACCTTAGTTTTGTCGAAATAAAAAGCACAAACGAAATAGTATTTCCAATCAATCCAACAAACACAAGTGTTATAATGTAATAAGGCTCAATATAATTAAGTACACGAAGAACATCGAGTCTGGAAAAGTTTTTTTCCATTTTGTTGTTGTTATTTGGTTTACACAAATTTTAAATCAGCATACTCAAACATCTATAAAAAAAAAAAAAAAAAACATTCAATTAGTAATATCGACAAATAGGATTTAAGATTTAACTTTATAATCTGACTTGGATCAAAATTTTTTTTTGTTTATGAATAATAAATCAAAGTGATCTGAATAAAAAAAAAATAAAATCTTTTTGTTTATTAGTTTAATTAAAATAATGAAATAGTAGGAATTCTAACAAAAAAAAAAAACGAAAGGAAATTATTATTTAGTGACGCTAATCATTGATACTGTAAATGACAGTCTAACAAAAAATTAAAATTAATTTTTTTTTTTTAAACAATTATTAAAATTAAAAAATTTTCTTTCCGTTTTAACAAGTAGAAAATTATACCCGTTTTAGATGAGGATTTGACATGGGTATAACTGAGAATTTAGAACTGGTAAAATAGAATTTGATTTTTTGAAAATACTTGACCGGATTTAAAAATCTACGAACCAATGGAAAAAAGGTACAGCACGGCTAGTGAAAAAAAAGCCGTACCCTCCTAGAACACCGTACCATAAAAGGGTTCAAATTCAAAGAAGAATATTTAAAAATATAATTTAATATGGTTAAAAATAGTTTAAATATTTATTTGAAATATTCTATATTCTTGACTAGTCGTGCTGTATTACTTATACAACTTTTCGATTTTTTGCATTCTTGATCAAGTGGCTTCTCTTGGTTCAAGTAGAATTATTGAAATATGTTTTAGCGATTTTTATTTTCAATTAATCCTGTCAAAAAAAATTTTAAATTTTTTGAAAATTATTGAACTTAACAGCTGCCTTTAAAATGAATAATTGTCTTCAAATAAGAACAAAATGCTTTAAAACGAACGTTCTAATTTAAAAATTAAAGCCATAATGGAATTTTGTGAATTTCGTTATATTGAAATTGCAGTGATTTCGACTCATTTATTGTTGAAGAGTTCGATTTTCCAGAGACTTTGGCTAGCTTTAGTATTTTATCAAGAACCAAGCTTTTACCAAATATGTTAGATGTCATTTCGATATAAGATTCGGAATCTGCGTTCCCAAAAAACCCTAAAAATTTTTTTTTATTTTCGAGAAAAAAATTATAGACACACCCATCCCTCCACTGGTCTTATAAGACAAGAGTAAATTGGTCACTGTTTCTGACCGATATCTCAGATATTTGATCATGAATCTACACATATTTAAAAAAAAATTAAATTTTTAGGTTTTTTTTGGATCGTAGAGTTTTAACTTTGACAATTTTAATAAAACCATTTTGTTTCCTGAATCGATTTTAAAATCATAAACAATAGCGATTTCTATGTATAAAAAACAACTCTATTTAATCTCTATTTCATCCAACAAATGTACATCTACGATTTACACCTGGATTATGTCGAATTGAATAAAGGATAAAGTAATTTTTTAAATGAAAAGTTGAATTATTCGCTCAATTTATAGAAAATCCCATTTTAATATTTTTTTAGAATACAGGGGTGTTTTTTCTGCGAATGTTCATAATTTAGGCAAAAAATTTTATTAATCAAAAAGCATTAAATATTGAAAAATAATGTTTCAAATTAAAAAAATAATTAGTGTTTTAGAAATATTTAATTAGATCAATCCTAAGCCTATTTAATTAAAGAATAAATTTTGAGCAAGTAGCTACTATTAAAATGACAGAATAGAATTATACGCACGTGCTAATTTAAGCAAAGACTCCCATGAAGAAAACTCCTGGTTAAGCAGATATAGAAATTAGTACCGTATTCCCTCGTTCGATATTGCTGCACCACAAGTTAAGACACGCATTTGGACCATGCACCAAAGTACATCTCGTCCATGCTATAACATTGTTAACTTGGAGCGCATGCTCTAATAGCGTAATCACGCATTTAGGTCCGCATCAAATACTGAAAGTCTTAGCTTAATGCGTCATCAAGAGTCGATTTTAAAGAAAAAAATCGAAAATATAAAAAATGAATTTTTTAATATTTTTTTTTCTTAACCGTTGGTGCTGCACCAAATGCATAATTCAAAAAAATAATTTTTTATTTTTTTCTTTAAAATCGACTCTTGATGACGCATTAAGCTAAGACTTTCAGTATTTGATGCGGACCTAAAAGCGTGATTACGCTATTAGAGCATGCGCTCCAAGTTAACAATGTTATAGCATGGGCGAGATGTACTTTGGTGCATGGTCCAAATGCGTGTCTTAACTTGTGGTGCAGCAATATCGTTTCTTTTGAAAGGTTCGTCTAGGGATTACACTTCTTTCCCATTATGTTAACATTTTCTTTTGAAAAATCTAAAATTTCAGAGAATTTTTTGAAGTTTTTTGGCGATGTGAAGTTCCGTATCAAATATCATTCGTATCAAATTTTAAAATCATTTTTTTTCAAGCGAATAAACCAGAATAAACTCTGCAGAGGTGCTTTATTGCTAAAAACCATTCAAAAGCCACTCTTGGAATATTCTCTGCTAAACTCTGCAAAAAATTTCGCATTTAATTAATTTTGATACCATTGAAAAACATTTAAACAACTACGCAATTAAATTTGCAGATTTGCAGAGTTTTGCAGAGCATATTCCAAGAGTGGCTTTTGAATGGTTTTTAGCAAAAAGGCACATTATTCGGTTTTATTCACTTCAAAAAAATGATTTTGAAATTTGATACGAGCCTTCATATCACAAGTCTAGTCTGCGTAAGCCATCATTTTCGATGAAATCTCCTTAAACCAAAAAAATTGGTCTTGCAAAGTTTTTTTTTCATTTCGTTTCTTCATCGAATTAAAGGCGTACCCGAACCGTACCATACCCGTAGCCGTACTAAAAATTCCTTAAATTATTGATGCATGATTTTGCTATGAATTTGGAATTTTTTTAAAACTGGTACGGCAAGCAATCGGCGGATCTAACACTATTAGAAATTTTTGTGTGGTCAGATCAAAAAAAGATATATAAAACAAGACGAATTCTCGTCCTTTTCAGCAAATACTTCAAGGAATTCAACAAGCTCAAAAAGTTCAACTAGCTCAAAGACATTTTCATCTTCGAGCAAAAAAAAGTGTAACTGTTGAAATTTTATTTATTTTAATTAAAATCCATACTTTTTTTGCAATAAACTTTTCTAAAATCCTTATTATTTTAGCATTCTTCATACGGCATTCACAAGAATACCTTGATGTTATGTTGGTCCTGAAACATTAAATAAAATTTGGGTATAGCTTTCAGTGGATGTTTTGTTAAAAAAAAACTGTATTTGAAAAAATCCTAACATGGTTGAACCGGCTTCATTATTGACTCCGTTCCTTTCTGTCTAAACTTAAAATTAGATTAGAATAAAAAAAAGAAAAAAACGATTTTTTATCAATTTTTTTTAACCATAAACATTTTGTCATTGTAATTTAAAATCGTTAGATTCCGACTGGGTTCAATGTTAAAATTTTTTTTCTTCAAATCTCAACTGAAATTAAGATTAATTTCAATCAATATAATTTTCAAATGACGCCATCTTAAAACCCTTATGTCTGATATTACTAGTCAGTACACAATTAAAAATGTTTAGGGACTGATTGTTTTGTTGTTATTTCGGTTGTGATAAACCATTTTAGATCCACACCTTAAATATCGTTGAAATACTATAATCAGTTTTATAGTTAAAGAATATTGTGAAAATACTAATAAATGCTTAAAAGGTTCTTAATAAAAAATATCTCAAATCTATTTTTCAGTAAATTTAATTTAAGAAGTAAGGCTCTGGCAATGCAAAACGTCCATAAAATTTTAAATTGATTTTCGACCTCAAAATCGTAATCTACACATATGAAAACCTGGGAAAGCCAATTTTTTAAGGGGTGTCCAAAATAATTTTTCCAGACCCCAGTGGTCCGAAATATCAAGACCCCTCAAAAACCATACTTTACATTTTAACCTGTAACTTTTTTTTAACTCCTCAACCCTTATATTATATATGCATAATCTGAAACGGCGTAAATTTTTTTACATTTTAAAAGTTTTTTCAATGATCCTTGAGTAATTTGAAGTGTGCAAATTTCTGAACAATTTATTGGTTTTACTTTTTTGAATTTTTATTTGCCTATGGTATACTATCAGGCGAAAAAAGTCAAAAAATCAAAAATCACCAAGATAAGGGATTTTGACTAAAAATTGGTAATCATTATGTATGGAAACCTTAGAAAAGATGTATGAATATTTTTCAAAAAATGACCTATTTGATGCCTTTTTCAGCGCCTAAAAACGAATTTTTGCAGGAACGAGCTATTGGCTAAGAGAAATAGGTTTTTAGGGGTTTTCATACATATTTACGAATTTTTAGTCAAAATTGTTGTCAAATTTGGGTTTTTTAGAGGTTTTATAGTTTCTTTTCGGCAAAAATTACAATCCACATTTTATGGGTTACCCAATCCAGTCCAATACTTGAAATCCTGGATTTTTGGGTAACCAATACCCTACCCGAACCCAAAACCTGATTTTTTCGGGTAACCCATACCAACCCATTATTTTTTAAAAATTCATTTAAAAACCTTTAATGAATAATCTGTTTGATTATAATTATGATTTTAAATTATTGTTTCTAATTACACTTTAAATCAGAATCAAAAATTCGTTTTGAAAATCAAATTATGAAAGATTTTTAACACGTATCAAATCTTTTTTGTTTGAATACTTAATTGATAATAATTGTTGTAATTTTAAAATTAAAAATTACTTAATATTTAAACAAAAATCGGGTTGAAATGACGAACAATATTTTGTCATCGTCATAATCTTTTAAGATTTGACAATTTTTTATATAAGAAAATGAAAATGAAAGTGAGTTGAAAGGCGTAGGCCTTTAAATCTTCACGCCTTCAGAAAAAAAAATTTTATACAAATAAAACCAAATACTTTCTTGGGAATACTCCACAGAATTTAAATAAAAAACAACACACTACTTTTAGAGCAATTTACTTTATGAAAGGGTCTATCTATTCAACACAATCCAAATCTTTTGAGCACAAGGACTAAAACTTGTTAACACAAAAAATGGAAATATTATAAAATATTTTTAACACAAAATTTACAATATTCAAAAAAATTTTCAACACAAAAATTAACAAGTACTGATAAACCGAGCTTTTATTATCATTCTAGTTGTAGTCATCATCAGGTAGAACCAAACGTAGATCAACGTTCTAATGAACATTCTGACATTAAACTTGCACAAAAGGACAAAACCGAAAGTCTAAGTGAACTTACTCAAAGCATTTCTTCTAAAAAAATCAAAAGACGGTATCGCAAAAAGTACGATTAGTTGTAGTTACAATGAGTGTCAAGTAGTTATAAAGCATTTAAGCTCAAAAGATGACGTCGACAATTAAAGGCGAACGCATCATAAGTCTTCACGCCTTAAGGAAAAAAAAATTTAAAAAACAAACTATACCACGTTGTTCAGCACAAATAATTACCCTAGTAAAGTGGAAAAATCGAGACCTCGTTTCTACATCATACCCCTCGCCTTTAGTACCCAAAATAGACCTCTTTAAAACCGTCTAATAACAGCATTTTAAAAATTTGTAGAGATATCGTTTTTTTTTTGAGATATATGAATTCAGCACCCCAAAATACGTTAGTGAACATATTTACAGATGGATGAATAATTTTTTCGAACTGACCCCAGCAAAAGTATGGTTTTTTGGGGCTGAGTGGGTTAGGGTTGGTCGACCGGTTTTCTTCAAAAAATTGTTTTATTTAATTTATGGTTTCATATGATGGTCTAATCCTTATAAATCACATACTGGATTGTAGGAAATCAAATTCTCTATCTTTTGGTATGTAGGAAATGCATTTGTACTTCTAATTGAGCCTTATATTTGAATTTGACCGGATTTAGAACCGGTTTTTTTGACCGAATTTTTTAACGGGAAAATTGCTATGTAATCAATGAAAATAATTTTACAATTCAACTTTGAGGGTACCAAAATTTAGGAAATTTTATTTCCTACAACAAATTGAATTTTATAAGAATTCGGCCGTTCCATGAAACCATAAATTAAGATTAACCGGTTTTACGATAAAAACCGGTCGACCAACCCTAGAGTGGGTTTAAGACCTATGTTTACCCCAAACACCCTAATTGGGGTACATAATATTGGTACCAAAATGTAGGAAATTAAATTTAGAAAAAAGTTATCGGAGCAAAATTTTGATTTTATATGTTTAATTTTCAATTATTAAATGTTTTAAAGTTTATGAAATCCAAAACTTTAGTGCCACCTGAATTTGTTAATTTTGTAATCGGAACCGCAATCTCCGACCCCGAAAACCTCAAAAAATCATTTTTTTCTTGGGGATCAAAAATCAAAAATTTTACCCCTACCCCTCCACTTTTTGTAGCCTAATGATAAGGTGCTTAATTTAAACATTTAAGAACTCATGATTGGAAAACGATATTTTTGATCTGGAGGTACCAGCTGAACACTCAAAAGCTCCAATTGACGCTGGTACCCAAATCGGCGGAAGAAAAAATTTCTCGGAAGTCGTCCTTGGACAAAAACCGTAAAATAAGCCATTTTTATAAGTCTAATTGTATAAAGTCACAAGGGTCACTTTTCATCCAACTTTTTTTTATTAAGGTTAAACTAGAGAAAATTCTGAACGAATCTATGTACAATCTAACGTTCGCCTTTACATTCAGAATAAATTTTATTTTACCCGTATCACACACAGTCAAATTGCTAGATTTACGTCAGAGTATTGTCAAAGAGGTTCACCGTATCAAATGAGACTGCTTTATTTAATTTTTTATTTAAAAAATAGTTTGGGAATAATTAGTCTTTCCTTTCATCCCAATGAGAATGAGACTGGTTTATAGTAAATGTAATTGTAACAAAAACTCGTGTCAGTTTAAATTAAAAATCATAAAGTGTGATATACAAGAAGAATTTTACATCGTAAAGGTAATTTTTTCTATTATTTATCTAATCAATTAATTAGCATAAATTATTTGATTAATTAAAAGGTAAATTAAATAAAGTACGAATTACGAATGACTAGAGGTACCCTTATAATTCTTTTTTAGAGGACAATTTTTTGTCGAAATGGAATGCCTTTTGTTCATCTCCTGTTTTCGCTTGTTCAAATTCGGCAATTGAATCTCTCAATGCTACTATTAAGCATAATTTTACATATAGTAAGAAGTGCAGAAGTGCATTTTAAAAAAGTTTCGAATCATGTATATGAGTACAAGGGTATCTATGAAGTAAAGCTGCAAAAAATGAGGGGTTAAAAAGGGCAGACCAAAAGAAGCCGATAAATGAAATTCTAAGAGTTAATTTCTTACACCAAAAAGTAACATCTCCTGTTTTCGATTCATATTTATTTTTAATCAGTATTTTAATTGTACCAGAAATAAAAACTATTATGAAAATAAAAAAAAAATTATCACAAAACTTTTGTGTTCAACAGTTTTATTATCTTGTCTTCACATGTTTGTGCTCAGAAGATTTTCAATTGTGTTGAATAGTTATTCGATTGTGCTGAAACAATATACCCCTTTATGAAACTCGTTCATAGTTGGTTCGGAAAAATTAGTTGCGAACTCGACAACTATCCAGACTAGCTTGGAACCACAAACCAAGCGTATTCTACATCTAGTAGAATACTTAACTTTGTCACTAAGGCTACACATATTGCTAAATGGATCGGCTGTAAAACAAGCCCGTTCCCAGGCTCCTATACGTTATGATGGTCAAAGCCAGGGACACTCCAATACGACAAGATTCGAACGCGACCCATGCACCCGTAATATAGGGTAGTTTTCATAACTTTTTAGTTCAACAGTAATTAGAATAAATGAAATTTTAAATAAAAAAATATAGTTTATGGGTAAACAAAAGTAGAACCAAAACATTGAAAAAATCAATAAAAATTTGCGGTTTTTACGGAATATTCCGCGGAATTTTTTATTTTTTTCGACTTTTTTTCTCTTAACGTGTAGGAATTTCGATTCTAAATTAGAAAATATGGTTACTTTTAAAAAAAGGATTTATTTTCGTATCAAGCGATACGTTTTGAAATGAAACGCTTCTTTAAGGGTCGCTTAACTTCGGACCCTCCTTGCCCTTTCCAAAAAAATTTTGACCTCCATTAAAATTTTGGCTAACCTTAGGTTTTCGGGTATGGGGAATAAGAAAATCGAGTCGAAAATCCAAAATTAAGATAGTGTGGAATTAAGACAATAAACGTGTCACCTTGAAAGTGTATTTTCCATTTCACAATTAGAATGCAAGAAATTAGAAAATTTCAAGTATATATATATGCACCCATTTGAATTCAAAAAAATCTAAAATCTAAGAATCTTTCCATCTAATTGGAATAATTTTATTTTATTAAGTTGACCTTTCAAGTTTCGAAAATTACGTCCGATCATTCAACTGACTCATCACCGGATCGTCATCGATCCTCAAAAAAACATAAATCATCAAGTAAAAAAGAACGTCGTTCACGTTCAAGAGACAGAGATAGACGAAATCGTCGAAGTCATAGTCGAGATGACAAAAAATCTAAGCGTCGTCATCGATCAAGAAGCAAAGAAAAAGAATCAAAACGTCACAAGAGTCGATCACCATCGAAACCTGAGTGCCTTTCAAATGCAACATCTGCTCTTACAACTGTAATCACTAAAATCGCGCCTAAAGTCGGCATTGATGTTAAAGACATCACTGAGATCATCAAAGCTCCAGCGCCTGCACCTGCTAAACATAAATTGAATGAAATTTCCGAAAAGTACAAACATCATGATAAACCTTTACCCTCGAATTTGATTCCGATATCGACTAGCACTGCTCAAGTATTAGCTGCACGTGCTGCCGCAATCGCTGCTGCTCAAAGTATTAATTCTCAAATTTTCAATCCCGATGGATTTAAGATTGAACCGGAAGTTCAAAAACCTAGAAAATCCGATGCTGAAATTTTAGCTGAAAAAGAGGCTGAACAAAAACGACTCGAAGACGAAATGAGAAAACGTCGCGAACGTATTGAAAAATGGCGTTGTGAAAAAAAATCCAAAGACCCATGTCCAAGTCAACCAGTCCATGTACAGCCCATACCAGAAGAACCAAAGAAAAATAAATCTTGGAATTTAGAAGACGAGGACTCAGACGAAGAAGAAGCAATTGCAGATATTAAAATCGAAGAGAAAATAATCGAAGAAGAAGAAGACCCATTAGACGCGTATATGAAACAAATAAATCATAAACAACGCGAAACAGTAAAAATCAAAACCGAAAAAATTGATATCAAAAAAGAAGACATGCGCAAAAAAGTAACCATTATGGTAGGTCTAGCTAAATCAGTTAAACAAAAAGAAACAAATAAAGGTCTTATTATGGAACAAGATATAGACGGTCTTGAATACGAGTCGGAAGGTGATGATACATTGACAAGCACAATGGAAGATATAACACACGAAGGTGTACCTAAGACTAAAACAAAATCTGAAATGGTCTCAAGTGATCATTCAAAAATTTATTACAGACCGTTTCGTAAAAATTTTTATTTTGAAGTACCTGAGATAAGTTCAATGACAAACGAAGAAGTTGAAGAGTACAGACTTGAGCTCGAAGGGATAAAAATTAAGGGTAAAAATTGTCCTAAACCGATTAAACTTTGGGCACAGTGTGGTGTTAGTTTGAAAGTAATGGAATGTTTAAAAAAAAATGGTTTCGAAAAACCGACTCCTATTCAAGCTCAAGGAGTACCTATAATCATGTCTGGTCGGGATATGATTGGTATAGCAAAAACTGGAAGTGGTAAGACCCTCGCTTTTTTGTTACCAATGTTCCGACATATTTTGGATCAACCTCCATTGGAAGTTGATGATGGTCCTATTGCGGTTATAATGACTCCGACTAGAGAATTAGCCATGCAAATTGCAAAAGAGTGTCGAAAATTTACAAGACATTTAGGGTTGAATGTAATCGCTGTCTATGGAGGTTCGAGTATATCCGAACAAATAGCTGAACTTAAACGAGGTTGTGAAATAATTGTGTGCACACCAGGTCGAATGATAGACATGTTGGCGGCTAATAACGGTCGTGTTACAAATCTTAGACGGGTTACTTATGTTGTCCTAGACGAAGCTGATCGTATGTTTGACATGGGGTTTGAACCGCAAGTAAACAAAATAATGGATAATATTCGACCTGATCGTCAAACAGTAATGTTCTCAGCTACGTTTCCAAAAAAAATGGAGGATTTAGCACGTAAAGCATTGCATAAGCCCATTGAAGTAGCAATCGGAGGTCGTAGTGTTGTATGTAAAGATGTTGAACAGCATGTGATCGTGATCGATGAGGACAAAAAATATTTTAAATTGTTAGAATTGTTGGGATTGTATCAAGAGAAAGGAAGTGTTATTGTGTTTGTTGATAAACAAGAAGACGCTGATGAGTTGTGTAAGAATTTGTTAAAGAACTCGTATTCGTGTATGGCGTTACACGGTGGAGTCGATCAAGACGATCGTGAGAGTATAATGGATTTTTTTAAAAAAGGAAATGTACCGTTACTAGTCGCAACGTCAATAGCTGCGAGGGGTCTTGACGTTAAAGATTTAATTTTAGTCGTTAATTATGACTGTCCAAACCACTATGAAGATTATGTCCATAGGTGTGGTCGTACAGGCCGAGCTGGAAACAAGGGTTGGGCTTATACGTTTTTAAATCCGGATCAAAAAAAGTATGCAGGTCATATAGTAAAGGCGCTTGAGTTATCAGGTGCCCCGGTGCCTCAAGAATTGAGTGACTTATGGAGTGGTTATGTTAAAGAAATGGAAGCGGCTGGTAAAAAGGTTAAAGCTTGTTCTGGTGGATTCGAAGGCAAAGGGTTTAAATTCAACGAACAAGAAGAGGCCTTCTCGGATGAGAGAAAAAAATTACAAAAAGTTGCGTTTGGGTTACACGTTGACTCGGATGAAGAAGACGCTGACATTGCATTGGACGAGCAAATTGAAGATTTGTTTAAGAGTAAACGTTCGACTAAAGATAAAGCAGAGGCTGCGAATGTGGCACAAACAGGTGCTGCTCAAGCTGCGGCAGTAGCGGCTACGATAATGTCACAAGCAGCTGATAAATTAAAAGCAGCCAAAGGTGTGGCTGAAAAAGTAACGGCTAGAAAAGACAATGTAGATCAATTGGCAAGGTCAATTTTAGGCGGTGCTTCGTTAGCACAGACAGTAACTTCTAAAACAGTAGCTGAACAAATAGCCGAAAAATTAAACATGAGACTTAATTATATCAAACAAGATAACCAAGATAATCAAGATCAAGACGCCTTTAAAGTCTACGAAGAAGAATTGGAGATTAACGATTTTCCACAACAAGCAAGATGGAGGATCACGTCAAAAGAAACAATTGGTCATATTTGTGAGTATGCCGAGGTCGGTATTACTGTGAGAGGATCGTACTTTCCACCGCCTAAAGAACCGCCATTCGGCGAACGTAAATTATATTTGGCGATTGAGAGTGGTAATGAAAAAGGTCTTTCGTTGGCCAAGTCAGAAATAGCTAGGATTATAAAAGAAGAAATAAGCAAAATGTCGAATCCAACAGTTCAATTAATGAAACAAAGCAGATACAAAATTGTTTAAGTTTTTTTTTTATCTTGTTTCATAAAGAAAAAAGATTTTTGTAAATTATTATTTTTAAATAAAAAAAATAAATGAATATCAACATTAAATATGTGTCTCTTTTTAATTAGATTCAGCAAGTTGCTCTCCCATTTTTTCATCCGGGCTAGAGACCGGCAAAGGCATGGTTACGACTATGTTACTGTCATCCACCCTAGTGACTGTGGGACGTTCATCATAAACAGCGCCACTCATCCGAGCCGAAGCTGCGAACTCGACAACTATCTAGACTAAAGTTAAGTATTCTACATCTAGTAGAATACTTAACTTTGTCACCAGAGCTACACATATTGTTATATGTATCGGCTGTAAAACAATGTCTTGCGCTCGTTCCCAGGCTCCTCTAAGTTGTGACGGTCAAAGTCAGTGGAACCCCAATACGACAAGATTCGAACGCGACCTACGTACAACACATTTAGAACAATGTTAGAATGACAGCAACATTGCCGTCCTCCAATTTTCACATACGGGCTTGAAATTCTAAATTATATGGATACGGGGAAAGCACTAATCGTTTTATAGAGATGAAGATTACGAATTTAAAGTCAAGGATATGAAAATCCATCATCTTAGTGATTTTTGATTTTTTTGACTCTTTTTCGACCTCGATTAAACACAAAGTAAAAATAAATTGAAAAAACTAAAGCCTACATTTTGTTCAAAATTTGGTCTAATTTCAGAATCTGCATAGAAAGAATGAAGTTTAAAGGTAAACAAAAAAGTAGAACCAAAATATTGAAAAAATAACTAAAAATTTACTGTTTTTCCGTAATATTACGCGAAATTTTATAATTTTTTCGACTTTTTTTTCTCTTAACGTGTAGGAATTTCGATTCTAAATTAGAAAATATGGTTACTTTTAAAATAGGATTTTTTTCCGTTTCAAGCGATACGTTTTAAAATGAGATACTTCTTTAAGGGTCGCTTAACTTCGGACCCCCTTGAGCAAAAAAAAGAAAATCGAGCGAAAATCTAAAATTAAGATAGTATGGTCATTTTGCATTGCGCGAACTTTAAAATTAAATTTTAAAATTATTTTTTTTATTTCAATTTTTACCCAGGAGGTCAATTTAACCACTCTTGAGTGATATGAATTTAGTATATCGTTATTATCTATGTGCTGTATAGCTGTGTTAAGAAAATTCTTAGTTCTAAGAAAAGGTAATGTTTCAACAAAAAAAATTTAAGTTAAACAATTTTTGAGGGAGAGGAATAAATTCATAGAATAATTTAAGAAGATAAAAACAATTTTTCAAAATCATGTTTATTGTCTATCTCGAACAAAAAGTGTTTCAAGAATGCGTCCATAACAAAAAACTTATTTCGTAAGAGAATGTCAATAAAAAACTAGACTTTAAATTTCCATGTTCTTTTTTTTATGTCATTTTCTTTCTTGAATTTTTAGTCTATCTAACAACATCTTCTAGCACAACCACCAGCTAAACCATAAACTTGATTGTTTAAACCTAATGAATGACCAAATGATGCTGAAAATGAATGACCATATAATGGTGAAGCAGCAGCAAATGAAGGAGCTAACGATTGACTTGGTAAACAAGCAAAGTTGTTTAATCTTGGAGCATATCTAAGTGATCCAAGTCCATAAGCAGCAGTTGATGAAGCATATGATGGTAAACCAAATCCACACGACATTTTATCTTTCTATCTTTAGTCTTAACTTAAAATTGCTTGCTTGATTTTTTATAAAAATTGTGAAGAATATTTATAGGGAGGAAAATCTTTTTAATTTTTCATCAATTCAATTTTTACACCTATTCAAACCTTCAATAGAAATAAAAGTCACTCAAAAATATTGAATGTAACCATGACGTTTTATTTGCACAAGTTTCCAATTTAGGAAAAACAATCTATTCACATTGATTTAATTGATTTTTTTTGCTTGCTTCATAGATTTCGATAAAAAAAAATTAATTTAATTTAATTCATTTTTGGTTTATGTGATTTAAAACAATTATCATCAAATTCTAAATCCTCAAGTCGAATACATCAAAACTCAAAGGAACACTCGGGTCTAGTCAATAGTTTGACCACCAGATCACGATTTTTACTTTAAAAAATCTTCACTAAAAACTATGAACACATGATCATGAATTTTAATTTAAAATTTTTCAAAGTCAATTTCTTGTACAATTTTTCGACTGAGCAAAAAAAATTGATTTTTCTTTGGTTTAAAAATTTTTGCAAATTTTAAGTCAATTTTGAGCCGTGATTTATCAGAGGTCAGAACTCAGACATTGTGGTATGTATATGCTGAAGTTTTAATCGATAACAAAAAACTGATCGGTTTTACCTATTTTGACTATAACAAAAATTAGATTTGTAAATTTTCAAATTTTATTTCGGTAAATTTAATGATCAGACTTTTAATAGAATTTTTTTGATACAAGAAATTGACTTTGAAAATTGTAGAAGTAAAATTCATGATCATGTGTTCATAGTTTTTACTGAAGATTTTTTTAAAGTGAAAATCGTGACCAGACCCGAATAATCTCATACAGTGTACCCATTCTTGTACACATTGTACAAATAATGATTTACAGTACTGATGAAAGTTAACAAATTGCATAAGCAATTTCCAAAGAATACACTAAGAAAAACTAAGAAAAAACAAAGATTCTAAGCAAAAGCTTGCTCAGTGTTTGATTAAATTGAATTTCAAAGCAGAAAATAAGGGCAACTTAAATTTTTTTTATCAATTTTCTTTTCATATTTTTTTTCTATTCAAAAATTGACCTAAAATGTCTGCAAATGTGGGTTTTTATGAAATAAAATATGGAACAAAATTTGCTCCATCCATTGGTGAAGTCTGCAAAATCTCTGCAAAACGAATTGCGCATTTCATTTTCATTTTTTTAATGGCGTGCACTGTTTTTAAATGCGCAATTAGTTTTGCAGAGATTTTGCAGACTTCACCAATGGATGGAGCAAATTTTGTTTCACTTTGCTCCATATTTTATTTCATAAAAACCCACATTTGCAGACATTTTAGGTCAATTTTTGATTAGAAAAAAAATATGAAAAGAAAATTGATAAAAAAATTTAAGTTGCCGAAAATAAGCGACAAAAAAATTTTTTTTTACAGTACCAGACAAATGCAAGTTAGCAAAGCAGAACACGCGAATGTTGTCAGATTTTGAAAAATCATACCTTTTTCTCCAAAATATCTCAATAACTTTCCATGGAGATAAACTTGGAGCCACTTTTTTATATATCTAAAAGTCTCTTCTTTAGGAATATCAGGGGTCAGTCGGAGGTTAGTTGCGAAAATGTATGGGTCCCTTAGGCATCCACCAGAACAATTGAATTTTACAAGCAAAGAAAATATTTTTTAATCAAACTCATTTCATAATTAGATAGCTCGTAAAATTCTTCACCGACTGGTATGTTTGAATTATTGGGAAAGGATTTATTCCTCGATTTTTCTGGGGATCAGAAATATTTTAAAAAATGGAGGTCACTCAAAATCCAAATCAAGACGGATAACCAACTTGATACAAAAAAAATTTAAACATGTCTAAAATTTTTATTATAATATAAATTTGTTTGGTCTATGACCTAAACTAACAACAAAAAAAATGTGCTCGATAAAAATTGAGGGATTGTTCATGTCCAAGCTACTTTTTTGCGACCAAACGACTAAAAATCAAAAATTAAAATTAAAATTTTTCTAAATTTTTAAATCAAAAAAACTCACTTTAGGTTGAAATTTGGTCTCAATTTGTTTTGATTTTTCTTGGTCTAAAAATTTTTGATACATCTCAGCGCTTATTTGATCTTGTTCATGTGTTTGTACATCTTCAACAATATTATCTTGAAAAAATTGCTCTTTTCTAGATGTCATTTGTCGTTCTAAATCCATTCGTCGCACCATTTTTTCTCGTTCTTGTTTTTCTTTTTCACGTTTTACCATTTCTTGTGTCTTCTCCATGTCTCTTAGCAATTCTTCTCGTTTTTTTAATGAATCAATTTTTTTTTCGTTCAAAACAATAAATTTTTCTTCTATTTGTCTTTGTCTTTCTTCCAAAACTTGTTTCATCAACTGCTCTCTTGCCAAGCTCTCTTTTTTCCATTCTAAATTTTTTTTTTCCCATTCACGTTGAGCCTCGTCTTGGAACATAGCCTCCAATTCGGCTTCTTTTTCCTTTTCCAAACGTAATTGTTGATTCAAAACTTGGATCATATTTTCAGCATCTGCTTTAGCTTGTAAACGACGAGCTGATTGTAATCGTTGTTCTTTACTCTCGTTTTCGTTAATCAAGTACAATACCTTCAAATCAAATTCTAATTCTTCTTGTATTTCTTTAGCCCGTTGACGAAGTTTTGCCTTGTGTTGTCTTAACAATTGTCTTCCATAATCTTGACGATTATTTTGATTAGCCAATCGGATACGTTCTTCTTGGATCTTCATTAATTCCAATCTATCTTGAGTCAACTCATACTCTTCACGGTTGATGACTTCTGATTCGGCTTCGCGTTGTTTCAACTCAATCATTTGTTGTTTCAATATTTCTTTGAGTTCAATTTCACGATTCAATTTTAACCGTTTTAGTTCAAGATCCAAATCTTCGGCTTTCTGACGTTCCAATTCCAAGTATTTCAAGTATTCCAATTTTTCATTTTCTTCGACCAAATTAGCTTCCTGTTTCTCATTTATTTGACCTGACCAAGCATTGACTACATGTTGTTGAAGTTGTTTTGATTCCAATTCTCTCAATTCTGGGTTATTTTGTCTCCAATTTTCGTACATCTTTTCCTCGGCTATTTTACGTCTTTCATTCTCTTTGGCTGTTTTTAAAGCTTCGGTTCGCATCTTTAAAGAACCAAGAGTATTCGAATTATTAGGTCCATTTAATCTTAAATTTTTAAGTTCTTCTTGAAAATTTTTTTCTTCTTGACTTAAAAAATTTTTTAAATTATCTCGTCTACGTTGTAAAATTTCCTTTTTACGTTGTTTACTTTCTTCAGAATCGTCTACTTGTCGTGTGTAAGCGTACATGCTTTGATTAAACGAACGATCGGACACCAATGAATCGTGAAGTTTAACTTCAGATGTTGCTTTTTGAAAATATTTTATTGTATTCGACCATTTTTCCGATTGATCAGCTTGATAGTTGTGTTTAAACCTCAAATGATCTTGATTAAAGTTAACTTTTTTTAGTTCCAAGTAAGAGGGTAGTGTAGGCAAAACCATTTTTTTGTTAAACAAAAAATTCGATTTTTCTTTTTCGAAATTAAATGAAATTTAATTTTGTTTTTTCGCTGTTCGGAATTAGACATTTTTTAAGTTGCTTAGAAACTCATGTTTCAATGTCAAGTAAATTTTGAAATTTGAAATTTTTTTTGAATTTTACGCTCTCGTTCAATTTTTTCAGTCTCATTTTTTTGTTGTTTCAAAAATTTATTCAAAAATGTGTTCAAATAAAACGAATGATTTAGAAAATTCGATCGATCCGGACTTTAAATTCTCGCCTCAACCGACACTTGAACACATTGGAGAAGAACTTTTAAAATTTTGTAAAGACCGTAATTGGCAACAATTTCATTCGCCTAGAAATTTATTGTTAGCCCTTGTTGGAGAAGTTGGCGAGTTAGCCGAGATATTGTAAATTTTAAAATAATTCAAAAATGATCAAAGTATAATGTTTTTCTTAAAGTCAATGGAAAGGAGAAGTTCCGGTCGGTTTGGGATCAAGTTTTACAGACAAAGAAAGGGAACATTTAGAGCAAGAACTAAGCGATGTTTTTATATATTTGTTGAGATTGTCACAAGCATGTAGAGTCGATTTGCCAAAAGCAGTCGAGTCTAAAATTGAAATGAATAATTTGAAATATCCAGTTGATAAATGTTTTGGTAAAAGCAATAAGTATGATGAGTATAAATGATTTTTTTTTGTTGTAATTAGGCTTTATATTGAAAAATGTTGAATATTTATTGACTTTTTATTGTAAATTTGTTTAATAAAAAATTGGTCAAAAATTATTATTAGAGTATATGTAATATTTCCTATTTGACGTTATAGGAAATTCGAATGACGTCAGGAGAAGGGTGGGATGTTTGGTGTAACCAGTTAGTAAGCCCCTTAAGCCAAAATTTGTCGAAAACTGTAGAGATTTCGAAGAAAAGCCAGCAGACTTTATTCTTCAGTTTAATGACTCAGTGATTTTTTGGATTAAGGAGAACGTGCCTGCAATTCGATGATGTTTACTGAATCGAAAACTATCATACAAAAATCTTTCAAATTCAAATTTTTGGACATTGTTTAGAAGATATTCTTAGTCATGTCCACTGCGTACTGTAAAGATTTTTGTAGTTTTTGTTGAAGAATTTTTTTTATGTTACTCAACAAATTTGAAACTAGTAAAAATTTAAATTTCATGAAACAATAAAAATCAATTTTATTGTTGAATCTATGAAGCAAGCAAAAAAAATCAATTAAATCAATGTGAATAGATTGTTTTTCCTAAATTGGAAACTTGTGCAAATAAAACGTCATGGTTACATTCAATATTTTTGAGTGACTTTTATTTCTATTGAAGGTTTGAATAGGTGTAAAAATTGAATTGATGAAAAATTAAAAAGATTTTCCTCCCTATAAATATTCTTCACAATTTTTATAAAAAATCAAGCAAGCAATTTTAAGTTAAGACTAAAGATAGAAAGATAAAATGTCGTGTGGATTTGGTTTACCATCATATGCTTCATCAACTGCTGCTTATGGACTTGGATCACTTAGATATGCTCCAAGATTAAACAACTTTGCTTGTTTACCAAGTCAATCGTTAGCTCCTTCATTTGCTGCTGCTTCACCATTATATGGTCATTCATTTCCAGCATCATTTGGTCATTCATTAGGTTTAAACAATCAAGTTTATGGTTTAGCTGGTGGTTGTGCTAGAAGATGTTGTTAGATAGACTAAAAATTCAAGAAAGAAAATGACATAAAAAAAAGAACATGGAAATTTAAAGTCTAGTTTTTTATTGACATTCTCTTACGAAATAAGTTTTTTGTTATGGACGCATTCTTGAAACACTTTTTGTTCGAGATAGACAATAAACATGATTTTGAAAAATTGTTTTTATCTTCTTAAATTATTCTATGAATTTATTCCTCTCCCTCAAAAATTGTTTAACTTAAATTTTTTTTGTTGAAACATTACCTTTGCCGGTTTCAAGTGCGAAAGCGAATATTTAAGAATTTATTATCTCTGATAAGATGTTTTTAAATTATTATTATTATTATTATTACTTTATTTAAGCCTCATAGGCAGACATATAAAAAAGGATACAGAAAAAAAGAATAATAAAAAAAAGCTTTTTACAAATTAAGTATAAAAATTTATCTTGAGTAGATCATTTACTAGTTCATAAAGGTAGAAATATTCTAAATTTGTATTCATCAAACTTTTAATTTGAATAAAAATATATTTAATTGAGTCGACGAAACCATCATTCTTGCATTTGAACAGGTCATCAATTAGAGCCAACGAGATGTTGCCACTGTATTCAACACAATCAATAAAAATCTTTTTTCCAACATAGTCCAGTTGTTTGCAAAATGTCGTATTTTGCCTATCAAACGTTTTGTAGTACCCTTTAAGATAAAGAAGAACGTCTTTACATACTTTGTCATTCATTAATTGTTTCAAAAAGAACATTTTGTGTTTCATGTACAACTGTTTGATACTATCAATCTTGATTGCTTTGTTTAGCGGACTGCTTCTTCGAAATTTCTTAATTCCGATAGCTCTTTTGATCAACAAGTTTTGTCTCACATCCAGTTCATCTAGCTTACTTTCGCCAATGTACAAATTATCGAGTGGGTATCGAAAGATCGATTGAGCGAATTGCTTAAATAAGAATCCAATCAAGTCGGGATTCATCAATTTAGGTTTACACCCTAAACCAATTAGTGAGTAGAAGCTTCTCTCAACTTTTTTCCATTTTTCTTCAATAAAATTATAAATTCTTAAAGTTTTTATCTTCTTAAATTATTCTATGAATTTATTCCTCTCCCTCAAAAATTGTTTAACTTAAATTTTTTTTGTTGAAACATTACCTTTGCCGGTTTCAAGTGCGAAAGCGAATATTTAAGAATTTATTATCTCTGATAAGATGTTTTTAAATGGATCGATCATAGATCATTAATAGAAACTTCAATTCGCTCTTTGTCTAATGTTTAAGACGCTAAAAATCATTTTATAAGTATACAAAAACCCTTTTCCAAAGTTCTATGAATCGGGTTTATGTTTTTGGTGTTTATATCCGTTTCATTCCTAGCCTGACCAGAAGCCCATGCTTTAAATACAGATGGTGAAATTTTAAAAATAAAAAACAAATTGGTTTGTCCGCTTGGTCAGAGCCAGTCTAAAAACATTTTGTCTATAAAATTTTTTAGCTAAACCAGCTTTATGAAAAGCATGGACCTCTGGTCAGGCTTTGAATATAATGGGTATTAACGGGAAAGAGAAAACAAAACAATAGAATTCATTTTTCCATGAATAATTGAAAATAATTACAGCAATCCTTCCAATATCTCAATGAGTTTTTGTTTTTGAGCGTTTTTTAAGTATTAACAACGTCAATGATTAGCAACACTTTGTTCTCATTTTTGACTTTTTGGGTAATTTAGTCATTTATAATGACCTCCGATGGCGACATTTTGAGCATGTGTTAGCAGATCAAAATTTAGGGGACCTTTATGGCGAAAAAAAATTCGACTTCATATATATATTAACCTTGAAGACTCCAGAGGAATACGAGTGATCATAGTTTGAAATTTCAATAATATTGGGGTTTGTAATTAAAAACAAATCGTAAAAAATCTAGTTTTATTATCTTATTCAAACAAAAAGTGTTTTGATTCCTTTTGATTGTTTCAAAACTTATTTCGTAAGAAAAGGAACAAAAAAAAACGAGATTTGTAAAAAAAATTTCTTTTAAAAAATTTTTGAAAACTTCAAAATTAACATTCCATTTTTCCCCTCTTTTTTGTTTTAAACCTTTTCAAAAAGAGAAGAAGATGATCTCGATGAGTTTTCAGTCAATCTTTTCCATTTACTTTAAAAAACCAAGATTCCCAGAGTCGTTTAGATACTTTGTTATAAGTCTTAACCTGCCGTGTCTGTCGTTTGCCGATGACTTGGCTTGTTGGAACTTTTATTCTTGGGCAATAGTCACTCGATGAGAAAGAACATTTTGATTTTAAATGACTTATCACTATGATCTTGGGTTAAGAATTAAGTTCGACATGCACAAAAACAGGAGACTCACTCAAATTAACATTACAACTCGGTTATCAAAGATTAATTAAAATAATTCCAATCACATTGTTTTGTTTGTAATTTGAATTAGAATAGTTGTTCAACCATTGTTGGACTGATTGATGAAGCTAGCTGTTCCAAGCATTAGATGTTATAAGCTTAGAATATTCACACTATTCTACTTACAAACATGAGCTAGCTTGATTTTTTTTTCTGTGAATTTATAACCAATCATATTTATACACAATGATTGTTTATTTTTTTGATTTCTATCTCTTGATTTTTTTGTTTAAACAACAATAAAAAAAGGTATCCCGAATCAAGTTTTTTTTCATCCATTCTGACAAATCTATAAACAAATAAATTAAAAATTTTCAACAATTATAAATTATTTTTCTCTTTAACAAAAAAACATCTCTTTTGTATTTTTAATTATTTTATTAGAAAATTAATAGGTTTAGAAAAGAGCCTTTAGAAAAGAGAGAGAGAAAAATCAAAAAATTTTTAAAAAATATTCTTTAAAACATTAATTTCAGTCCAAATTCAAAAATTAACCCAAGTATAAAAGTATAATTTTTTATACTTTATACAATTATCAATGATTCGACCACGATCATAATTTTAAATCATAATCAATAAATTGATCAATACAGGATGAACATTTTTGGTGGTCAATCGCCATCACTAAATTCGACCAAATTGCTCAAAAGTTTGCAATGGCAGTCTTTTCAGTTTCTCAAAGATCTATTTAACAAAAAAGACTGGATCACTCAAAAAAGTTGTGGCGAAGCTTTAATTTATTAGACAAGTTTTTAATTCAAAATTTTTTAACATTTCTTCTAATAATACTTATCTGTTAGCTTTGGTCTTTTATATGGATAGCACTCGCCTTAGGGACAATCTCGAAGCTTGTGCACGTCCAATGGTTCAAAATAACAAGCTACTTGGAAAGTTTCAGAAAAAATTTTGCTGAAAAGTTTTCATTATTTTTATGTGTGTAACAGTTTTTCGATTGTGGTTAACAGTTATTTTATTGTGAGTAGTATGGAGACCCGTTTCTCAATAAAAAAAGCCTAAAATTGATTGTCTTTGCGCCTATAAGGATTCTTATTTTAATGACACCTCTTCGTTTCGAAAAATGGAATCGAATCGAATCGATCAACATCGATAAACCCTTTAATTAAGTTGGTAGAGAATTTATTCCACGTTAAAAGACTCTGTTTACTTCCTAATAACCGTCGATATTCTAATATTATCCTGAATCTACACATATGAAAACCTATTTTTAGGGGGTGTTCAAAATAATTTTTTCAAACCCTAGGGGTCTAAAGTACCTAGAGCACTCAAAAAACATACTTTACTCATTAACCTTTTATTTATTATTTTTATTAACCCATCAATCCCATATTATTTATACATGTAAAAATTATTTATCCTATAAAAGATACATGAATTTTTTAAAAAATTATTTTTAAAATTTTCCAAAAAAACGACCTGGTTGATGCTTTTTTCAGTGCCTAAAATCGACTTTTTACAGGAACATGCTCTTAGTTAAGAGAAAAATGCTATCTAAGGTTTTCATACATAAGGATAACGATTTTTTGGTCAAAAATTTCAAAATATTCATTTAACATGATAATTTCTGTTGATTGGGGGGAAATGTTAAGTTTCGTATCAAATCTAAAAATAATTTTTTTGAAGTAAATGAAATCGAATTAACTTTGCAGAGGTGCCTTCCTGCTAAAAAACATTCAAAAGCCACTCTAAGAACATGCTCTGCAAGATTCTGCAAAAAATTGCGTTTTAATTTTGAATACATTGGAAATGATTAAAATAAGAGCGCAATTAAATTTTCAGATTTGCAGATTTTGCAGAGTATGTTCTAAGCGAATAAATCCAAGAGAGAGATCTTGGAATTTCGGACTCTAATCGAATAAACAATGTTCTTCTGCTGCTGCAAAGGCTAATAGGATATTAGGACACATAGATATTTGAGTCAAGATTCACTTAAACCTCTATAAACAGCACTAGCGACGCTTCATTTGGCATACGTGGTTAATACTTGATGCCTATTTTATAAGACAGATGTAACGATGTTTTCCAATATTGCATGTGATACTTCACTTCCATCGAATTAATGGCGTACCCGTACCGAACCGTTTTTTTAAATTTTAAAATTTTAACTAAAAATGAAAAACTTAAGTTTTTTTTAATTTTATTTTCCGGTACGGTATGGTAATGTGGTACTGGTACGGTATGAGTACGGTTCGGGTACGCTTTTTGTACGATCTGGTACGGTACGGGAAAGGAAAGCATTTAATTCGGTGGAAGTGCATTATAATCCATTTTGGCAAATAATCTAATTTCCGCGGTTTCTTGCGGATTTACCGGAATAAAATCTCTTAAAAAGGTAGAAATGTACATCCAAAGAAAGCTTTCAATGAAATGAAAATGGTATTCTAAAAGGTCATTCAGATCACTTTTTTCTTAAAATAAATTAAAATCGGGTCAGAAAGACCTGTCGGGCGTTTTAGATAAATTTTTTTTTTTACTCGGAAAAATTTTAGACTTTATCATTAATTTTTTTAGTCTTGAATAGTAGGTCTAGTTTGAAAATTTTTTGAAAATTAGTTTATTCTCTGAGAAACACATGAAAACGGGCCAGAAAGACCCACCGGGCTTTCTGGTATTAAATGAACTTAATCTGAATAGTCTAGAAGACAGACAAACACCACTATATTAGCGATGTATCTATAAATAGATAACTTTAAGGTGGTTTTAATTGTTTTCTTTAGACCATATTCAAATTTTAAACTCAATTAGTTTTGATATAAAAAAAATAAATAACCGCCATTATCTTCTATCTAAAATAAATGTTGAAAAAAAAAATTTGACAAAATTTATTTTTTCGTTATTTTAAAATGGGTAAAACATCGTCGTCAAAATCAAATTGCAAAATATGTCACTTAATCTCAAAATCATCTCAAAAATCTCTTGTCAAATTAAACAATTTAAAAAACGAAATCACAAACTTAAACACAAACAATAACAATAATCATTGTAAACGCGCTTTTGGTATCGATTATGTTTCATTAACATCATTGAACAAAATTCAAAATCAAAAGTGTCGTCAACTCAAAAATTACACGCCATCAATTGATTTCGATAAAATAACAAGTTTCAAAAAATCATCAAACATTTACTGTCTCAAAATAGTCTCAATCATTCTAATACATTTTTTAATCTTAAATTTATATGTCCTTTATCTTCTTAGAAATTACCAAGAATACTCTTTTTACAAAAACTTGAAAGAATGGCATATTTATTTAAGCTATCTCGGGTTCTTGTTAACAATTTTAATGATCCCAAATTTAAGATCTTTAACACCAATTAATTATATAATGTTCGGTTTATATTCGATTATCCTCGGTAATTTTTATCTATACTTTAGTTTTACTTATCGAATTCCATCGATTTTGTTGACCCTAATGACAATTACAGTGGGTCAATTTGCACTAGTAGGATTTTGTTTTCAATTAAAATTTACATTATGTTCAAGACCAGTTATACCTTATTTGTATCTCTACTTAGTTCTTGTGTCATGTATACTAATTTTATTCGTTTTTTATGTTTACATGCGAATACTTGTTGTTGATTTTTTAGAATATTTTCATTTAAATTCGAATGTTAATTTAAATGAAGTTTTTTTAAGTTTTTTAATTTCATTTTTGTTTCTTTTTTATGAAATATTTGATTTACAATTAATACTAGCTAATAAATTTGATGATACTAATTGTTGTGAACAATCAATATTTACGTATGCATTTGATTTATTAACTGTTGATTTGATTAAAATATTGTTGTATTTTAATAATCAACTTTTAAAAATTGCTAAATAAAAAAAATGACAAAAATTTTAATTTTTTAAAATAAATTTATTTTTTAGAATACCATTTTCCAGACCAATTTTCATAAAATTTTTAGATCATAATAAAGAGACAAAGCTTGTTTTCAGAGTATAACGCTAGAAAAAAGTGTCAGCAAATGAATGAGAGGCGTTTAATTTTTAGTACCTTTTTAGGTACATTGTTTCTATTCTACAGTAAAAAAAATCAAAAATTTAAAACCTACGTTTGTTCAGAATTTTCAGCTCTACAAGCTGGTTACTAATAAAATATATGTTTCGGGGTAATCCTGGGAGGAGATGTAAAAAAACTAGGAAAACACGTCTTTTTTTTGCTTCTTGACCGAGCTATATGGCAAAAAACTTTTTTCTTTTTTTTAAAAATGCCTTAACGAGTGTAAAATTTTGTACTCTTTCAGAATCTGTATCAAACATAACACATATGAGGTCTTTTGGGATAGTAATAAGCGAAAAACAGAGACAAACTCCTTCAAAAGCCAAAAAATTGACTTCCCCCTAAAAATTTGCCATTATTAGGTTTTCATATATGGAGAACAGAGTTATCAAGTCGGATATTTTTAATTCAATTTGTAAACCATAATTAATGGGAGCTTTTAGACTATATCTTCAAATTATTTATAGCTTTTTCCAATCAATGTTTAAGGACTGCATTTTTACAGAACTTTTTGCGGACAGCGAACCGAAGCGGAGCCGTACCAAAACGAAGCGTATCAACAAGAAGCCGGAACGTACCCGTACCGAAGCGAATTGAAGCGTAGCCTACCGTACATACGAAAGCGTACCGTAACGTATGCAACCATTTTTTTTCTGAAAATTTAGGCGTTGAATAATTAAAAAAATTTTTTTTGTTGAGTACGGTTCGGTTCGGTATGAAGGTTCCTTGCTATGCTTCGCAAAGAGTATGCTTCGTTACGGCTACGCTTGCCACCAAAAGTCCAGTAAAAGTGCAGTAAAGCACATTTGCACCAGGTTGCTAAAAGCGGAGTGGTTAGTTAGTTTAAAATTTTCCGATTTGTAAATCTCATGTAAAAAAAAAATTCTTGGATTCTGATTTTTTGAAAATTTTCTGATCAACTCAGTCCAGAGTAAAATTAATTTATAGCCTATTAATCCTTCTATAATGCTGTGTTTTATTGATTATTCTTTTAAAGGTAATTTAAGATTATTGTCTTTAAGCTTTAAGGGAAATTGATGGGAATCGCTTGGTTGTTTGATCATAATCATCTCATATGTCAATCTCTAGGTTTACCGGCTGTTGTTCGTCCATTTGTAAGACTCCATTATCCTGTAGACATTAATTTGGACCTAAATTTTCCAGCTCTCCGACATTCAATGTAACAAGTAGATACTCAACGAAAGTTTATTTTAGACATAAAAAATATTCAGAAGGTGTTATAAGTGAGAGCCTCTATGGAATTTGTTTGAGGAATATCAAAAAAAAATAGAGATTAAAGTTTTAATTTTAATGTTTTTTCGAATTTATTTCGTTTAACAAATTTTGTGTTTTCATCATTAAAATATTAATTGATTCTTTCATCAAATTTTCACATGTCACAGCCCCTGTTGATTCAATTGAAACTAAAACCAACAAATTAAATTAAGAATTGAAAAAAATTTTCAAAACAAAAATTTTAACTTACAAATAAAATGGTCTCTAATTTTGTTTATTTCAACTTGACCTTTGAATTCATCATGCATGTAGACTTGACGACTGCAAGTGTCAAGACGAGGATTAACTACAATCGCTTTAGTTCGACCCTCTTTTTTTTTGTCCGAAACAATTTCAATTACACCCGGTGAAAAGCATGATTTAAGTTTTTCGGCTTGTTCATCGTAAAAATCAATTTTCAAAACAATCTCTGTCAACAATCGATAGTACGCAGTCGCTTAAATTTTGAATTCTCTTTTTAAATCTACCAAAAAACAAAGGTATTTCTTAAATTTACTTACCGACTGGTGAAAATTTAGCATGGTCTTTACCAACGCCTTTAACGGCTAAGAGTTTGAGATCAAGTTCTTGACCTGGATTCATTTTAGCAATTAAAATATCACCCAAAACTGGTCCTACATCTTCCGCTTTAAACTAGAAAAAAGTTTTAACTCTATTCCTATATAATTGATAAAGTTTACTTGTTCTCCTTGAGCACCTATTGGGTTCCATTTGATGTGGCTTGAAAGGACTTTGGTAAAAATTATTAAAAAGACACGAAAATGAACGTAAAATGAATAAAACGTACCTTTAGAATCAATGAACGACTTTTTATCTTCTTTATTACCATTTTTAGGAAGTTTACAAGTTACCTTTAACTCATACTCTAAAGTGTCATCGTCTTTATTTTCACCCTCAGCTTCAAAAAAAAAAATTTTTTTTCCCAAAAAATGACTTGATGAAAAAGAAAATTACGGTTTAGTTTGTATTTGAATTTGCTAGGATCGGCTTTCAATGGTATAAGACCAAGTCGATGAGCAAGAACCTCATCTTGTATAACAGAAGTGTTATTGTAAACAAGGACTTTTTCAATGGCCATTGTTGGTACTTCGGATAAAAGAATTCGTCTGAAAGAATTAGCAATTGAGGCATCTATTCCAATCATATCGAATTCCATTTCCATTTTATCAGATGAATAATTTTTAATTTCGATTTTGAAATTTTTTTTGAATTTTTCAAAATCCCAAGAGTCATCGTACTGTTCATAAGTACCTGGATAATCTGTACTTTGGGTCTTAAAAATAATAAATTTGAGTCATTAAAGTTTAAAGAATTGCTCAAGTCACTTTACATTTTCGACACCGTAATCTTCTAATTTTACTCGTGTTCTTAATGTGTCTATAATTTCTTGTTGTGTTTTACCAGTCATTTTTTTTTATTTTTTATAAGTTTAAATCTATAAATGAAGTAAAAAATTTTAAACGGAGTTGGCCTATCATTTCATTTAGTAGCACTTTTGCTCTTAATAATTTTTTACCAATAAATTTCACAAGGTGATGGATATTAAAACAGTCCATTTCGAATAGACTGTGAAAAAGATATTTTTTGAAAAATTTAAAAAAAAAAGTGAATTCAAATAATTTATGTTTGAATTCAAAAAAACAATGTGCATAGGTGTTGAGTCTTCAAGTCTGTCTTGATCGTAAACAAGTTTTTACAAAAATTGTATTGTAAAATCAATTTAGAAATAACAAATTTAACCAACTTTCTTCCAAAGGACTTACTATTGTGTGATTAGAAGAAGCCTTTAAATTTCCGCTAATAGAAACCTAATGTCGAGGTGTTTAACAGTGTTTTTTTTTTATAAAACGCTCACTTTTTGCCAGTTTCTCTTGGCTAACGCTTGTCTATAGTGGTTTTTGCGAAAATGTAAAAATAAAATAACGGTTAATAGGGTTTCGTTCTAAGTTGCAGCTACTGTTTCAACAAAATTCTTAAATTATACTAATTGATGTTGTGAATCAAAACTTAACTGATCCTTTATTAACTAACCCCCTACTTGGAACGGAACCCTTAACTAGAACGAAACTCTATGAGAACGGAATGTTACATTTTTGCAAAAACCACTGAACCATCTCTAATATTTGGTTTCAAAGTCTATCTTGCAATATTAACAAATTTTCGGAAAAAGTAAATTTCTAAATGAAAACACTGTGGTTAAAGTTTGATTTACTCATGATTGAAAAAAGGTATCATAGGCTTGGAGATGGGTTACCCATACCAAACCCGAACCAAAAACCTGTGAGCCTCTAACTATCTGAATTTATGAATCCTGCCTTCATAAGTGTGAAATGTTCAAATTTTAAATTGTTGAAAAAAATTTTAATCTTTGCAAGTTTGACGACCCTTGATGAAGTTGACTTCAAAACTTTGATTACTATTTAAAATTAACACACAAATGATATTTATCGTGCACCATCTGATAGAGCACAAAATTTTACACTAACTAAATTGAATTTTAGGCTAACAAAAAGTTTCAAAAATAGCTTTTTTAGGGCTCAAAAACGAAAAAAAGAAAAAAAATTATAATCTCAAAATCCAAACTGCTTTCTTAAGAGCATTTTCAAACATTCCAATAAAAAAAAGTAAAAACACAAACTACATTTAAAAATATTTATTTTAAAAAAAGTTAGTAAATGAAGGATACTTTATGAAAAATCTAAAAAAAAGTTAATTTACAATTATTTGGTTCTAATTATTTCTTCTTAAAATAATTTTCAATTGATTTTGAACTTGTTTTTAATGCTTCGCCAAGTTCAGTTTTTAATTTTTTACTGTTTTTAGCATGTGATGATTTTTTTTGAGTACTTTGTTTATCTTCTTTGTTCGGTGTTTCTTCAGCTAAACGTTTTTTTGAATTCGTATTAGACTCTTCACGTGACAGCATTTGTGCATAATGAAAATCTTCATGTTCTGGCATCTCCCAACACAATATTCTCTTGTTACATTGGGTACACAAAACATAATCGACATCATCTAAATTATCAACTGGTTGGTTTTCTTGACTTTTTTTGAAATATTCATCAATTTTATCAGTTTGTTTTTTTTCGTTGATCGGTTCATCAATTAAAATATCAGCGTCTAGGTCACTTTCATCGTCTTTTTTTGGCTTTTGTTTGAGCAGGAGGGTTTTAATGTCAGTTTTATTGGAACTTTTGCTCGAACTTTCTTTCGTGTCTGTTTCAGTTTCTTCAATAAAAGAAATTTCAGGTGACTTTTCATCCGATGATTCGATATCTTCATCAATGTTTGTTGAAGTACAAGGTTTGACTTCATCTGTTTTGGCTTTAAGAAAACGTTCAATCGAATTCGCTGATTGGTTCTTACCCTTTTCGACAAATTTACCAGCCGATATACCGAGTGTATAAATAGCCGGATACCAATCGTCTTTTGTTTTTGATTTATTGTAGCCGTTTAAAGCTTCCATTGATTGAGTACTAAAATGATGGGCTGTGTATTTACCGCTCATGATGCCCGTTGACTTTGAAAAAGTACCAGCTTCGTTTGTAATGTGTAAAACAAGAAGCGTTGGTTCTCTATTATTCTGAAAAAAAATCAAAATTAGCTTTCCCTCTTGGTGTTTGGAAGGCTGAAATTACATTTTTACGGTCTAATTCTAAACGTTCTTCTAATTCTTCGCATAGTTGACGAACCCAATGTTCGACTTTTGAACGATTATTTAGAACAAATTTTCCTCTAAAATTTTTACTACAACCAATTGATTTAGCTGTTTGACGAGACATGACTGGTTCATGGTCGATACCATGACTTATTTGATTCAACCAATTTCTTTATAAAAAGTTAAATTTGAAATCACAAAGGAAGCGAACGTCAATTCAGCTTCTTGCAACCGAAAGTCGAGGTGCTTTATTTTTATTTTTAAGATCTCTTTATTGAAAAAGCTATTATTGATTTGAAAATATAATCTGAAAGCTAAAAGACTATCATTTACTATGGTTCTCATATTCAAGAGAGAAAGAACTTCCAAAAGCCACTTTTAAGTGAAATTGATTAAAAAAGTTTATTATACAGTCAAATCTTGCTTTGCCCCAAGAAACCCCATGTCAATTTTTTGAAGACTTACAATCCGATGAAGACTCCCATAACAAGTCATAAAAGGTTAATTCATAAGTGTTCGAAGGTTGAATTTTTTGGTTATTTTCTCTACATCAAACGGAAACTGCTTTCTGGTACCGATTAATAAAATAAATTGAAGCTGGATGGACTAACACTCTCAAGAAACTCATGTTGAAAGAGACATTTAAGAATGATCCTTGAGATCTCAACCTTCAAAGATAGACCCTTTAAAAATGTGGTTTATAGAAAACGCTAACCTAGGTGCAAGATAAGATAAATCATGAGTTTCTAAATGATACCCTATATAGGCTTCTAGTGCAGCTTTTTTAGCTAAAAAATATTTTCAATTTAAGGACCCTCACGCAACTCACAAAAAAATCCAACGCATCCACCATTTTGAATATACCAAAAGAAAGCTCTAGGTTAGATGTGCAAGGATGAAAGATTCATTTTTGATTCGGGTGCTTTGCTAAAAATAAATAAATCACCAAAAAAATTTGTCATTTTTATTACAATTAAGACTGTCCCCCTTCCGAAAATTATCCCAACAGGCTTTTCTTCTTGGGTAAAGACTTAGACAGATTCTACAGATATAACTAGTCAACTGTGAGGTAAACCACTGGTGATGTTACAAAAACTGCTAAGAATCAAAACACTTACCCAGTTTTTTCTCCAAAATATCTAATCAAATCATCCAAACTTTGTCTCGCTAAATCTCCAACAGTATTCAGACCAAGCTGATCATGAAGAATACCACCGAGTTTACCGCCTAGATTTTTGCTTAAAAATATAAATTAGCCATTTTTTCCAATATTATGAGAACTTTGAAAATACTTACATTTTATTAATCGGAATTTTTTCAAGAAGTGTTTCAACACTGTTAGCCGGTAGGATTGTTTGTTTATTCGGTTTGTTCAAACCAGCACAAAGTTTTGCCAGAGTCTAAAATTCCAAGTTTCAAATTTGTTTAAAAAAAAAAATTCTTTTATTAAAATTTACTTTATTTTGACCTATTCCCGCTGAACAATGATATCCTAAAGTATTCTTAATATCATGTCGAATCTCTTGTACAATCGAGGCACCTATGATTAGAAACACATCGGAACATTCTCTTGTTAGATCCGAGTTTATTTTGAGCCAAGCATCCAAGTTTTTTTCAGGGTCTTCAAAATTAAAATTTTAGAAAAAAATTTTCGGACTTGAGGAAAATCATATTTTTACCATTGGAGTCTTCAATTGAGTAAGAACCGTACACAAACGAGTCTACAAAGTTCACATCATTCACTGTCTTGTTCTGGAATCTTTCCATTACAAGATCAGTTAGGTCCAAATAAGCTTCGTCTATACTCGCTTTCTCAACTTTATCGCAGTGTTTGAGAATAATTTCGAATATTTTAAAACTAGCCTCTCTGTATTTTGTCAAATCGGCTTTGCCACGTTTTTCTCTAACATAAAAAATATTGAAATCAGGGCATAGTGTTTTGGCTTCTTCACCACGCATGCCTCTTTTAACCCCAAACTTTCTAGCTTCATAATTCACGGCAATAAGTCTTTTTGTTAAAAACAAGTTAGTCAATCGAAAATTAAAGTATTCAGGGTTTTAATTACCCACCACCTTTATAAGGATTATACTGAGAGACACCACATGGTTTACCTCTGTATTCAGGTTGTTCGATTTCTTCGACCTGGACATAAAAACAGTCCATATCGATTAGACATATCACTCGTTCGTTTGAACGAGACAAATTCATTTTTTTTAAAAAAAAAGTAATTGCAAAAAAATGTAATTTATGTTCGAATGCAAAAATGTGCATAGGTGTTGAGTCTTCAAGTATGTCTTGAACCTAAATCAGTTTTTACAAAAACTGTTTTTTTTTAGAACAAAAAAAAACTTCGTTGCTGTTCTAAATGCATTATTAATTTGAAATTCTAAAAAAAAAGTTCAATTTAGTGTTGCTAATACATTCGTTGTTTAGATTTCTGTATCCAATGTTACTATATCACGATTCAGTTTTAATATTTTTTTTTTATTTTCAAATTTTCAGGAATTCAAATACTTCACGTGTGTTTTTTTAGATTTTCAAAATTTTTAAAACCGATCATAAAAAATGTCAGCCATATCTGTACTTAACCCAAAAGCAGAAATTGCCCGTGCTTCACATTCATTGGCAATTAACATGTCAGCCGCTAGAGGCTTACAGGAAATTTTGAAGAGTAACTTGGGTCCAAAAGGTACCATGAAAATGTTAGTCTCAGGTTCAGGTGATATTAAAATAACTAAAGACGGTAATGTTTTGTTACACGAAATGCAAATCCAACACCCAACTGCTTCTTTAATCGCTCGTACTGCAACAGCTCAAGATGACATTACTGGTGATGGTACAACATCGTCTGTCTTAATCATTGCCGAGTTATTAAAACAAGCTGATAATTACATCGCTGAGGGTCTACATCCAAGAATTATTGTCGAAGGTTTCGATTTAGCCAAACAAAAAGCTTTGGAAGTTCTAGAAAGTGTTAAAGTTGCTTGCAAAGCCGATCGTGAATTATTGACACAAGTAGCTAGAAGTTCGTTACAAACTAAACTTACACCGGACTTGGCCGAACATTTGACTAATGTTGTAGTCGATGCTATTCTAGCCATTCAAGAAGAGGGTAAACCAATTGATTTGTTCATGGTCGAGATTATGGAAATGCTTCACAAGACTGAATCGGACACAAAGTTGGTCCGTGGTTTAGTTCTAGATCACGGTTCAAGACATCCAGACATGCCTAAAGCTGCCAAAGATGCCTTCATTTTGACTGCTAACATTTCACTTGAATACGAAAAAACGTAAGTTTTAATAAAAAAACAAATGAAACTGAAAATTTTTTAAATTTTTTTATAAAGTGAAGTCAACTCTGGTTTCTTTTACAAGAGCGCTGAAGAAAGAGAAAAACTAGTCGCTGCTGAAAGAGCATTCACAGACGAAAAAGTCAAAAAAATAATCGAATTAAAACGCAAAGTATGTGAAGGTACAAACAAAGGCTTTGTTGTAATCAACCAAAAAGGTATTGACCCCGTTTCATTGGACATGTTAGCCGCTGAAGGTATCATGGGCTTGAGACGTGCCAAGCGTAGAAATATGGAACGTTTGTCTTTGGCATGTGGTGGTGTAGCTGTTAATTCAGTCGATGATTTATTACCAGAAAATTTAGGTCATGCTGAAGACGTTTATGAACATGTCTTAGGCGAAGACAAGTACACATTCATCGAAGGTTGCAAGAATCCAAAATCAGTTACTGTTTTAATCAAAGCTCCAAATAAACATTCTATGACTCAAATTAAAGATGCTATCAAAGACGGTTTAAGAGCTGTTATAAACGCAATTGAAGATAAATTTATAGTACCAGGTGCCGGTGCTTTTGAAGTAGCTGTCAGTAATGCATTGACCACATTTAAGGATACAGTCAAAGGTAAAGCTAGATTGGGTGTAGCTGCTTTTGCTGAAGCCATGTTAGTTATACCAAAAACATTGGCTCAAAATGCTGGTCATGATCAACAATCAGTTTTGGTTGAACTTCATGATGCTCATGTAACAACTAAAAAGTTAGTCGGTGTTGACCTTAAGACTGGTGGTGCCTTATGTCCACTTGAACACGGTATTCTAGATAATTATAGAGTTAAGAGACAAATTGTACACTCGGCTACAATTATCGCAAGTAATTTGTTGCTTGTTGATGAAATTATGAGAGCTGGTTTGTCCTCATTGAAAGGCTAAGAGTGTTCCATATTTTTTTTTCTAGAATAATTTTAACGATCGAAAGATACTTAAGAATATGATCAAAAAAATATTTATTTTTAAATTAACTAAAAATTTTATTAAACAAAAACAAAATTAATTCTACGCCTTTTTTTTATTCATCTTTTTTTTTCGTCACGAAATTTCAAAAAAAAATAAAATATCTTAATAATATACTCATTTTTGTTTCCGTATTTAAAATTTTAAAAGTTTTAAATAAAAATTTTAAAAATAATAAACATTTGTTTTAATGTCTTTTAATTACTTGGTTCATTTTTTTGACTGTCCTCTTCGACATAATTTTCAAATGATTTGCTTTCAAAAAAGAGCTTAATAGATAAAAAGGTGCTGATATAGAGATCGTAGAGGAATTTAAGAACCTCGAAGACAACGTCTATTAAATTAAAGGTAAGAATTATTCAAGCATCATGTCTATCTATATTACTCCGTGGAAGCGAAACGTGGATACTCGATCAGAAACAACTGGATGAACTGGAAATTTTTGCGACTTGTTGCTATAGACAATGGAAATTAAATATTTGGATGGAGTACCGAAGGAAGAGATATACGAAGCGGTTAAAGAGATCCCGGTCTCTTTAAAACTACGCAAGAGACAATTGACTTGGGTTGGACACATGCTCCGTCGACAAGCAGATAAGCCAAGAATTTATAATTTGTATGAACCAGGTCAACAAATGGGAAGATCAAAACAAGGAAGACAGGAGGTCGCGTGTACAACCAATGGTGATTAATCAACTTTGAATGTATGCCCGAATGATGATGTATTGACATAAATGAATTTTCTTAAAGTTCCCCAATGCAAAATTACCGCACTATCTTAATTTTGGATTTTTGACTCGATTTTCTTGTTCTTCATACCCGAACGCTTAAAGGGTTAGCCAAAATTTTAGGTGGTGTCAAAAAATTTTTGTTTGGCCAGAGGGTGCGAAGTTAAGCTACCCTTAAAGAAGTATGTCTCTTTGAAACGTTTCGCTTGAATCCAAAATAAATCCTATACTAAAATTAAAAATATTTTCTGATCGAGAACTGAATTCACTTTCGTTAAGAGAATCTCAACGATTATAAAAGTCATCAAAATCATATAAAAGTCATTAGTATTGCAAAAACTCTGCAGTCTAATTGCGCATTTAGTTATAATACTTTTTAATAGTGTGCATTTTGCAGAGACTTTGCATAAATTTAGCAGAGGTTGCTCAATGGTGTAACTAAGTTTGTTACACTTTGTTACATACGCAGATTCATCATAAGGCCAACAGAATAAAAATTATTTCAATTTTTCAAAAATGTTCTGTTTTTTTGTACTAAACTTCACAATGCCTATAAAAGTTTAGATTTTAAATGTACTTGCGTAACATTTTTTAGAATAGAACATGTCAACAACATGTCAAACAGTTGTCCTTTTAATTCCGCTTTAACATAGAGAAACACAGATTAAAAACTTCCTCTTGAAAATCACCAATGACAATTTTTGTCAGTAAATGCCAGACATATGTACCCATAAATTTTAAGGTATTGGGTGGGTATGGGTTACCCGAAAAATTCGGATTTTGGGTTCGGGTTAGGTATGGTTTACCCATAAATTTTGAATTTCAAGTATAGGTCTGGGTCGGGTAACGCATAAAATCGGGTATATATACCCAAAACCCAATTTTTGACCCAAAAAAAACACTAAAAATCTAAAAATACCCAAATTTTCGATTTACCTAACCCAGGCCCAATCCCAAACTCTGAATTTTTCTATTTTCGCCCCAATACCTTAAAATTTATGGGTACCATTGTCTGGTAAATGCAGCAAATTTTGCTGCACAATACTGCAGTTTATATTTTTAAAAAATTGATTTTGAAGCGTCAAAAATAAATAAGAAGAAAATTATAAAAAAAATTTTTCTTAAAAAGTTGTCTAAGGTAAAATAAATTGAAAACATTTTTTTAGATTCTGAAAAAGCACTCTATAAAAGTTTGATTAAAACTAAAGCATTTTTGTCTAAGTTATTTTTATGTTTTCACTTTCTTCGTTTAGTTGACATATACAAATCTTTCATTTTTAAAAATTTTCTTTTTTTTCATAGTCTTTTTTTCCGCTTTCTTTTTGACAAGTCTTAATAAATCCATTATTATGAAACAAACGTATGTAAGTGCAATTACAACTATTGCTACAACTGACGTAGCCCTGATGACAGGTTTGGTTACTTTTATTTCGATTGATTCAATCTCACATTTTTCACCAAAATAGTCTTTGAAACATTTACACTCGGGTCTATTCATTTTGTCATAACAAACTCCATTACGTAAACATGTTTCGTTTGCACACAAATCAATCTTGTTCTCACAATGCTTACCACTGAAAATACTTGAATTGTTTCTATTTCGAAAACATTCACATCTAAACGTTTTATTTTCGAGATCATTTGAACATGATGCATTATTCAAACAAGGGTTTGAGGAGCATTGTTTTGTGTCAATTTCACAACCTGCGCCTCCATAACCTTCGAAACACTCGCATTTGAATTTAATTTTGTCGATTGTATTACACCGGCCATGAGATGAACAATTTTAGAAGCAATCATTAATATCAATATTCGTTTCCATCAATTCAGTTATGAAATCAATCATTTGGTAATTAAACGTTATTAAAGGTGAATCAATATTGCTTAAGGTGGTAAGTTGATCTTTCAATTCAGAAGTAATTAACTTTGAAAAATTATTTGAAAATGTGGAATTGAATGAGGAAACGTTTTTTAGAAAATCTGTGAAACTTTCTACACTTTTTGTATAATGGTCTAATACTGCTAATGTTTTAAAAAAACTTGAAATTACATTGGCTGTAAATTGAAAGCTATCACCCAATGAATTTTTTTCTTGTGGACTGCTTTTAATGTCAGGAAAATCATTTTGAGAACTAGGAACACTAAAAAGAAACCTGATATCAGAAACACCTTTAGATATTTCATGCGTGTACTTTGTATTGATGCTTGTAAAATCATTTGTATTCGATGATTGGTAAGTTCTAGAAACAGGGTCTTTTGTAAACAGTAAAAAAGTAGTAAAAAAACTTTGACAAGACGGAAATATTTTAAAATCATTTGATGTCGAAAAATTAATGCTACTCAATGTGGTAGAACTATTTTGATTTGTTCGAGTAAATTTTACCAAATTTTTGAGAGAGTTTATTCGAGAGCTGTGACATTTTGCAACTTTTACTCGTTTCCATGTTTCCAAATTCCACAAATACACATCGCCGTTTTCATCGCCTGTGGCAAAAGTATCATAACTTAATAAATCAATCGAATAAATTTTGGCCATGTAGGTATTTTCATACATTTTTAGTTCTACATTTGTAGTTTTCACTTTCCATATTCCAATATAAGCATCATTCATACCAAAAACAACAAATGTCTCATTTATTATTTTAATGCTATGTATTTCTGATGCAGCGACGTTGAAGTTTGGAGCAATTTCTGTCGGAGCAGAGCAAAATCTTTTAAAACAAATTAAAAAGTTAATTAATTTTTTTAAGAAATTGAAATTATTACAATTATGTTCAATTTTTTTTGTTAATTTAGATTCTTAATTCAGAAAAATAAAATTGATTGATCTCAATCAATAATATTGTTAAGTTAGATTTGCATTTTATAGCTATAAAAATAAAATTTTATCTACGGTATTATTGCTATAAATGAATCTTAAAACTTGGTTTTGGCAATGTATATGGGAATACAGTGGGCTCGCTTTAATCCGAACATTTCCGGACCCAGAAAATTTAGTTTGGATAAAATAATCCGGATTAAACCCGTACATTTACATGTATGGAGACCTGAATGGGAGACAAATTTTAACCGAACTGGTAAAAAATTCGGATTAACGTAGTTCGGATTAAAGTGAGTCGACTATACTTCCAGAATACTAACAAATGAATCCACAAGTGTATTCTTAATATATTCTATGTGTTTTTTAAAAGGAAAAAATACATAATTTTGAAAATAATGTATTCCTGAAAACTCAAAGAATTCTTATGTGTATTGCAGAATCCTTCCAGATGTATTTCAGAAAACTTTAAAAAAATACATCTTTAAAGAATACATTCAAGAGTTCCGTAGAAACAAGAATACACCAAGAAAACACAAAAAATTCATCTAGAAAACTTATTGAATACACTGGGAATACGAAAGAATCGCGAACGATATCCAAACCCCAATCAATTAAGCTTTTGATGACGCAGATCGGATTTATCGAAATTATAGTCCGGATTATAATCAACCAAAAAAATTGAGGCTGGTGAAATGGGAGATCTGTACACAAGAGATCTATTAAAAGATTAACTTGCTGAAAATAGCAGAGCTCACGATTATTTATCAAATATTGCATGTTTTTAAAAAAACAAAATAACAACGAGATCGAATTCTAGTATTTCTCTGTTTGTCTTTGTGTTTTTGTGTATTGTAAGCAAAAATCAATAAAAAGATAAAATTAAATAATTTATTTTTTAAAAAATCAAAATTATGTAAAATAAAATTAGTTTTTAAAATCTGTCTCGATTAGTTTTCAGTTTTAGTATGATTTGATTTTACATCTAATCCTGATAATCCCCCTATGTTTGGTCCAATTAATCTTGAAATCCAAAATCTTCACAAGCTTATTTTGGGTCCAAAAAAGCTAATTTCTGATTTCATTTCTTAAATCTACCTCTTGGGTATTTTGATCAATTTTTGATCAAAATTACTGTCAGAAATTAGCTTTTTGAACTCAAAACATGCTTGATTCGATTCCAAACTTCAAGATAATCGGACACAATCATAGGGTTCATATCAGGATGAAATGTAAAACCATTTCATACCAATTACTGAAACGAACGTCATTAACTGATTCAAAAAATTTTAAGGATTGAAAAAATAAAACATAAAAAGTATAAAAAAAATAAAAAATAAAAATCATAAAAAATAAAAAGTAAAAATTTTAAAAATGAAATTTAACCGTTAAAGGACCATTAGATTTTGAACCATCAATTTCAAAATTGAACTTTTTACATTGGTTTCCGTTTACAGGAATGCGACCATTCTCTAAATCTGATCTTTTTTGAGTATCAACTTGCATATCCGTAGCAAAAGTTTTGATTCCTGTTTTAACGTACGTAGGTTTGCCTTTATCGCTTATATAAAATACACCTCCTCGCGGACCTTCAAATAAATCTTTTCCATTAGCACTGCCGGTGCTTGTATAATAAGCAAAAGCTTCTTGTGCTGGTCTCTTTAAAGATTTTCTTTCATTGTTGATTGGATTTATTTGATTTTCTAAAATAAAATTTAAAATAAAAAATTTAAAAAATATTAAGTTTAAAATGTTTACAAAAATATACCTAAATTCTGTTTTAATGTATTTATTTCTTGATCTTTAACTTGAATTTTTTCTTTCAGATCGTTTAATTGGAAAAGGCATTCGGATAACTGCGAAGGCAAATCATTTAAGTCAGCTTGGAAGGTTAAAAGTGAATGATTTAACTGGTGAATTCTTTTTCTTTGCTCAATTATAACTTTATTTCTTGGGTTATATGGACAATGCTTTGCTCTTAAAAATAAATTAGATTATTTAGAATTAAATTAGAAAAAACCCATCAAAACCAAAGATACTTGTAATGCTTATTATGCTTTTCATTCACATTACCGGAACCATCACAACCAGGATAACCACATTTAGATGAATATGCTTCTGGATTAAAAACGATACCGTAATTTAAAAGGTCATATTCGTCAAATTCAGATACTTGATATTGATTTTTGAATTCTTGAAACTGGCTAGTAATTTTCTTTCTAAAATCACGTTTGACATTGAATATCGTGAAGTAAAAAGATTCAATTATTAAAAGTTACATTTCATCAATTAGTTGGTTATTTTTTAGCATTTCTTCGTTTAATTGATTTCTAATTTGTTGGACAGATACTTCATTAAGTTCTGATTCGGAATTATTGTTGTTGACTTTCAATTGATCGTTTTCATTAAGTAACTGAGTGACTTGTGTTTGGAGTTGGTCTATTTGAGCCTTTTGATTTTGAATGGTTTGGTCCCTTTAGTAAATTCGAGTGAATAAACTTCGCTTATCATAAAATTGAATTTTTAAGTCTTACTTTTCTGAAATTGTGTTGTTGTTGAGCTTCAATCGGCCATTTTCTTCAAGCAGCTCAGTTACTTGTGTTTTGAGCTTACCGATATCAACATTTTTGGCTTGAATTGTATTTTCCCTAGAGATATTTAAAAAAAAAAATTAACTTCTGATAACAAAACAATTTAATAAAGCTTACTTTTCATTAACTGTTTTTATGTTGTTGAGCTTTAATTCACCATTTTCTCCAAGCAAGCTAGTCACTTGTTTTTGGAGACGGTCGATTTCAGTATTTTTAGCCTGTGTAGCCTTGAACCTTTAAATTTTTATAATTTAAAATGCTCAATTTTAGATAAAAAATAAAAGCTTTAATACTGTTCTGATTCGGTATTATTGTTGTTGACTTTCAATTGATCGTTTTCATTAAGTAACTGAGTGACTTGTGTTTGGAGTTGGTCTATTTGAGCCTTTTGATTTTGAATGGTTTGGTCCCTTTAGTAAATTCGAGTGAATAAACTTCGCTTATCATAAAATTGAATTTTTAAGTCTTACTTTTCTGAAATTGTGTTGTTGTTGAGCTTCAATCGGCCATTTTCTTCAAGCAGCTCAGTTACTTGTGTTTTGAGCTTACCGATATCAACATTTTTGGCTTGAATTGTATTTTCCCTAGAGATATTTAAAAAAAAAAATTAACTTCTGATAACAAAACAATTTAATAAAGCTTACTTTTCATTAACTGTTTTTATGTTGTTGAGCTTTAATTCACCATTTTCTCCAAGCAAGCTAGTCACTTGTTTTTGGAGACGGTCGATTTCAGTATTTTTAGCCTGTGTAGCCTTGAACCTTTAAATTTTTATAATTTAAAATGCTCAATTTTAGATAAAAAATAAAAGCTTTAATACTGTTCTGATTCGGTATTATTGTTGTTGACTTTCAATTGATCGTTTTCATTAAGTAACTGAGTGACTTGTGTTTGGAGTTGGTCTATTTGAGCCTTTTGATTTTGAATGGTTTGGTCCCTTTAGTAAATTCGAGTGAATAAACTTCGCTTATCATAAAATTGAATTTTTAAGTCTTACTTTTCTGAAATTGTGTTGTTGTTGAGCTTCAATCGGCCATTTTCTTCAAGCAGCTCAGTTACTTGTGTTTTGAGCTTACCGATATCAACATTTTTGGCTTGAATTGTATTTTCCCTAGAGATATTTAAAAAAAAAAATTAACTTCTGATAACAAAACAATTTAATAAAGCTTACTTTTCATTAACTGTTTTTATGTTGTTGAGCTTTAATTCACCATTTTCTCCAAGCAAGCAAGTCACTTGTTTTTGGAGACGGTCGATTTCAGTTTTTTTAGCCTGTGTAGCCTTGAACCTTTAAATTTTTATAATTTAAAATGCTCAATTTTAGATAAAAAATAAAAGCTTTAATACTGTTCTGATTCGGTATTATTGTTGTTGACTTTCAATTGATCGTTTTCATTAAGTAACTGAGTGACTTGTGTTTGGAGTTGGTCTATTTGAGCCTTTTGATTTTGAATGGTTTGGTCCCTTTAGTAAATTCGAGTGAATAAACTTCGCTTATCAAAAAATTGAATTTTTAAGTCTTACTTTTCTGAAATTGTGTTGTTGTTGAGCTTCAATCGGCCATTTTCTTCAAGCAGCTCAGTTACTTGTGTTTTGAGCTTACCGATATCAACATTTTTGGCTTGAATTGTATTTTCCCTAGAGATATTTAAAAAAAAAAATTAACTTCTGATAACAAAACAATTTAATAAAGCTTACTTTTCTGAATCATTTTTTACCATGTTTACCCTTAAGTGGCCGTTTTCACCCATTAAATCTGTATTTTGTTTTTGCAAATTATCAATTTGATTGTTTAATCGCATTATTTCTTCTTCCAAATTGTTAATTTCTTTTTTTTGATCAATTAATCGCGAATTGAAAGCTTCTTTTTCACTTTTTAAATCATATTCAAAATCTTGTTTCAACTTGCATTTTTCGTTTTTTAAAAGTTGATTTTCTCGCTCTAAATCCTTGTGAGAATCTATTTCCTTTTGTCTTTTTGGACAATTGTTTAAGGTTGTGTGCTTTTTGTGAGCTGAATTTACGTTTCCCTCTCCATCACATTTTGGGTACGGGCACTTTCTTCCCTTAAATTGTGATTCAAGCGAATTATATTGATTTTTTACTTCAATCAACTCTTTTTGAAGGTTTTTGATATATTCCTCTGTATCCCTTTGGTATTTTAAAGATTGTTTAGATCTTAAAATAAAATAATTTATTTACAAATTTTATTTTTGTCGAACTTAAAAACCTACAAATTATCGACTTTGGACTGAATATTTGCCTTCTCTTTTAGTATTACTTCTTCATTTTCTTGAAAATCTTTTAAAAGCTGCTCGTTTGATTTTAATTGATTTTTGTATGCGTTCTAAAAAAATTATTATTCAGAAATTTTTTTTTTAAATTAATATTTTCAACACAATTTACTTCTAAATCCATAAATTCGGTTCTCAGATGATTAATAGCATCTTCGTTTTCAGAAGTCATAAGGATCATCTTGTTATTTAATGCGTCGATTTCTTCATAAGCTTTTATCAAATCATTGTTTAAATTTTGCAAATTTTCACAATCATCAATATTCATGGATCGATTGTGAATCGGTGTTGAGGAACCATTTACTAACTTTAAAAAAAAAATTCAAACAATCTATACAAGATGTGTAGAAAAAAGTCTTAAATTTACTCGAATGTTAATTTTTGGTTCTGTGTCAGGAACAAAATTCTGAACCTTCTGAACAATAGAAGTAGACACTTGTTCAATCAATTCAATCGATTTATTCTATAAAAAAAACAATATATTTTTAATTTTAGAAATTTTTTTAATTGTATACCTTTATTTTTTCAAAAAAGGAGGAGTTCATCATTTCGTCCTCTTTTTTCTGAATGTTTTCTTCAAGGTATAGTAGCGATGTTGTTCTTGTTGGACTATTCAAAACTTAATGAAATTCTTGTTTCCATTAATATTAACCTTCATGTTCTCGTCCATTTTACTGGTTTTTTGTGAATTCGAGACCAAAAAAGCTTTAGGAATTCGTAATTCAGTTCTTTTTTCAGTTTTTTCTTCTAGGATCGAATCCGAATTTCTTCTTTTACAATCGTTTGATGACATTTTTGGTTTTTATGTTTTTTGGTTAAAATTTTTCGAGTCTAAAATAAATTAAAAATTTTCAAAAAGACAGCTCCAAGAAATGGTATTAAGATTAAAAAAATTAGTTGGCAATTAAATGTTAGCAATAGCAGTATAATTTGATATTTAATGATTATATAAAAGAAAAAGATAATTGCTGAGGTTTGGTGTCGGTTGTAGGTCTTTTTGGGTCTAACCGAATGATATAATTACCAACACTTATTGTTGATTTATTGCAAGTAATGAAAGAAAAAAGAATAAATCCATTTTAAACATTTTAATTCACCTTTTTTCTTTCATTACTTGCAATATAACAGAAGAACCCATTAAATATAGGAACTTAATAAGGACGACTTTTGCATCGGGACTTAAATAACACACTTTTCAAAGTTACTATATTTATAAGGCTTTTTAAGACTTAAGTTATTTTACGTTCAAGTTAATCTGACTGTTTAAAACAGGTATATTTATTTCGGCTTTTTCAAGAGCTAAAATTCTGACTCTTTTATATTTTCAAAGTGACTGTATATTGTTAAGATTTATTTCATGTGATCATAGAAATAACTAATTAAATGAAAGAATTTAATTAATTTAATCTTGAAATGATGAATTAAAAATCGGTGTTTAAAAAATTGGAATAAATCTAAATTTTTGAATCAAAAAAAAAATAATAAAAAAAATGGGTAAATTTAAAAAAATTTATTAAATTTTAATACAGTATGTTAAATGAAAAGAATTCGTAAATTGATAATATTTATTTTTTTAATTTTTTCTTAAGAGTTTCCATCGGCAACTGACCATCTAAAGCAAAAATTTCGTTTGCAAGCTGAAGCTGTTCTTCTGTTAAATCTTCTGCAAAAATGAATTCTTCCTCGGCCTCTGATTTATTCGGGTAAACTGGATGCTGAACAGCTTTTTCGAAATTTTTCTGGTTTGTTTTTTTGTAATTGTCAACAATCTCCGAATCAACTCGACTTTGTGATTCCCAAGATCTGTAAAAATAAAATTTAAGGAATGGGAAAAAAGTTTGAGAAATTAATTTACGGTCCGTATTTCGTTCTCATGACTTCTTGCCAGTCCAAAAAGAGCTCGACCTTCTTTGATATTGGGTTTACGCGATCATTTAAAATTGATTTAATCTAAAAGAAACATTTAGTTTTAATTGAAAGTTAAAAAAATGAATTGTTTTTTAGCTTTATCAAAGGCGCTGTGAAGTTCATAGCAATTTTGCGGAATCGTTATAAAAATTGTTCTAGTGGTAATCGAAACTGTAATCGAAATTAAGCGCCTTCAAAAACTCTGAAAATTCTCAAAATGCACACCATTAAAAAAGATTTAAAATAACTGCGTAATTAATTTGCAGAGTTTTTGCAAACGCTTAATTTAGATTACACAAATTTTGTTTCAGAAAAGACAAGTTATATCGAGGCTGTGAACCACTTGAACAATTTTTATAACGATTCTACAAAATTGCTATTGCTTTATTGCTATGAACTTCAAAGCGCCTTTATCGAATTAAATGACCATCCCCACAATCTGCCTCACCCAAGCGAAGTGATTTTATTCCAACATTCAAAAAGAATCAAAGTCTCCCTCTACATCAATTTAAAATAACATTCGCCCAGGAAAACACCCAAACGAAGTCATTTTAATCAAATTTTCTCAATCGAAATAACAAGGCCAGAGTCTGCCTCATCATCCCTTTAAAATCACATTCGCCCAGGAAAACACCCAAACGAAGTCATTTTATACCAACATTCAAAAAGAATCAAAGTCTACCTCTACATCAATTTAAAATAACATTCGCCCAGGAAAACACCCAAACGAAGTCATTTTAATCAAATTTTCTCAATCGAAATAACAAGGCCAGAGTCTGCCTCATCATCCCTTTAAAATCACATTCGCCCAGGAAAACACCCAAACGAAGTCATTTTATACCAACATTCAAAAAGAATCAAAGTCTACCTCTACATCAATTTAAAATAACATTCGCCCAGGAAAACACCCAAACGAAGTCATTTTATACCAACATTCAAAAAGAATCAAAGTCTACCTCTACATCAATTTAAAATAACATTCGCCCAGGAAAACACCCAAACGAAGTCATTTTTATCTAATTTTCTCAATCGAAATAACAAGGCCAGAGTCTGCCTCATCATCCCTTTAAAATAACATTCGCCTAGGAAAACACCCAAACGAAGTTTCTTCCAAATTAGTTTTATAATATTACCTTAAATTTCACGTTTCTTATATCGTAATTTGTTGATTCTTTAAATTTTTCTTCCAATTCTTTTCTTTTTATATCATTTTCCATCTCAGACATAATATTTGCGACATCTTCTTCATCTCGACTATGACTTGATCTTGATTCTTCACTAATAATATGATCGACATTCCGTGTAATTTTTGGTGGAGTCAACGAATCATTACTCTGATCCGGATTTATCGATTGACGCTTTCGAGGTCTCGTATTCAAAGAAACGTCATTTTCATTGTGCTGAGTTTTTTCCCGTCTCTCCTGCTTTTTTATTTTTTTTTTGATTATTAATTGAGCTTTGCGTACCTTGTTTTTCTGGTGTTTTTGTTTGACCGTTATTGTTTGATTGTTTAATTGGTTCTTTGCTATTTTGACTAGGCTCTCGGCTAACGCTTTTTTCACTCGGTTGAGTTTTTTTTGCCAAGTTTTTGTGGCGTTTTTTTGACTTGGAGATTCGCAGGTTCGAAGAGAGGTAATAAAAAGCCGTCTGCGCTTTTTGTTCTTTTAACAATGTCGTTTTTGCTTGCACCTGTTGGTTTGGCTTGTTGACTTTTGATTTGGTTTTGTGACTCTTGCATTTTGTTAGAAAGATGCTTATCTATGTTATTTTGAATAGGTTCTCGGCTAACGCTTTTTTCACTCGATTGATTTTTTTTGACCAGTTTTTTTGGATTTTTTTTGACTTGGAGATTCGCAGGTTCGAAGAGAGGTAAGAAAAAGTCGTCTCCGCTTTTAGACCTTTTGACAATGTCGTTTTTGCTTGCATCTGTTGGTTTGGCTTGCAGACTTTTGTTCTGCTTTTGTGACTGTTGGTTCCTGTTGTCATTTTCAGAATTTTTTTTTAATTGAAATTTCGCAGGTGGTGGAGGTGGTGCCGCCAATACCTCGTTAGCTGTTTTACTTTTGTTTTGACAGCCATTCGATTGTGTTTCGTTGGTTGGTTTGTTTTGGTTATGTTGTGTTGTCGATTTCGGACTTATCTGTTCAATTTTTTTGTTTTTTTTCTTTCGGTTTTGTGACACTTGGTTTTGAACTATTTTTTCTGATTGACCGTTATTAGATTGTGGCTTATTTTTTTGAATATTTGGTGCTGTTAATTGGGTTCTAATTCGATTGGGACTACCGATTGACTTTTTTTTGTTTGTGTTTTTTGACACTTGTTCATGTTTCGATTTTGATGGAGAGTTTTGCAAATCTTTGACTTCTTCAGACACTTCCCGATCTTCGGCTATTTCTCTTGACCGTTTATCCGTTGACTCGACCGTTGACTGGACTGTTGACTCGACTGTTGACTCGACTGTTGACTCGACCGTTGATTGACCGTTTGTTGACTGTGGCTGATTTTTTTGTTTGTTTGTGTCTGTATTGATTGTCGCACTTTGATTCTGGCTTACTTGTTCAGATTCTTTTTTGTTATCAACATTCTTCGTGTTTCTTTTTATTTGGTCAAGAGCTTCTTTTTGTTCCAAAATTACGGAGATGTTGTTTGATATGAGATTTGAGTAGAATTCTTCAATCAACTCTACATCAAATTCTATTCTGAATTTTTTGGTGATATAATCATAAACCAAATTGTCGGCGAAACAATTGTTTTGACTCATAAAGTCAGGAACGAGATCTTTTTCTTTTAAAAAAAAAATAAAAATATGTAATATTAAATTGTTTTTTTTAAAAATACCCTTAATCTCATTCTTGAACGATTCAAGCGAAATTATTTTGTTGAAAATGATGCAATACAATATTTTGCAACGAAATACGCAACTCTTCGCTCTGTTTTTATTTTGTTTTCCTTTTGATTTCTTAAGTAAAAAAGATTACAAATTTTGATTAAATATTTTCTGAATCTAAATTTTTTAAATTACTTGTGAAGAGCATGAAGACGAATTAGTTCCAGAGCTAGTGTCTGATGAAAATATTTGTTTGAAAAGGGTCAGGCTATTGAGCATATTTAAAATTTCTAAATGATTGTCCTTTAAAAAAATTGATTAGATAAACCTTTTAATTTTTTAGCTGTTTAAATTAAAAAAAACCTTTTGTTCTTGACATATTTGAAATGTGCTTTGAATATTATTTGTGAACTCATTATTAGCATCGTAGAGTTCGTATGAGTTTTTAACTGTATTAAAGTTAGGGTACATGAAAAGCTGTTCCCTGCTTAATTCTTCGACATTGAAATGGTAATATTTTTCTCTTAAAAGAAAACTAATTAGATAAAGTCTTTTTTATTAAGATGTAAAGAACATACCTTTTAAGTAATTTAGAAAACACTTCTCATTGTATTTCATTTCGAAGTCATCAAATTTTTTTTTCAATGAGGCAAAGCATTTGTATATAAAAAACCTCTCGAGATCCTTTCTATTTTTGTTTCTTGTCTCCTGCATTTTTTTAGGTAAATTTTTTCTGAACTAAATAATATTAATTGTTGAGATTATATTATAAAAATTTATAACAATAAGCAGCTTTTTATTTCTGCCAATATTTAGTCATCAGAATAATTTTCGTAAAAAATAAATATATTTCATCGTAGTTAAAAAATTTTTTAAAAAATAATAATAACATTAGGGACAACATGACCAGTTCGAAGTATTTAAAAAACTTTGTTCGAAGTATTTAAATGAATCGATGGGATACCAACAACAAAGTCGAAATATTAATATGCTAGAAAACCCGATTGGTATTTGACATCTCAAGAATTAAGTGGAGTTGAAGGATTGGCCAAAAAAGTGGACAAGTTTATCAAATTGATGAGAATTATGAAAGGAAAAAATCCCCGAGAATATTTACCTAAATAACATACATTTTGATTTATCCGAATTTTCATAATTCAATTTTTCACGAAGTGTTAAATCATTTCGATCTTTGTTTGTTGTGGTCAAATTGATCCCGCCATTCACTACATGATCACAATCGATCATTTCACCCAGTCGATCTAAAATACTCAAATTTGTCTTGTTTAAACTTATAACAATCAGTTAAAATGAACCCGTTGTCTTGAGCTAGTTCATTATTGACTCAGGAGTCTTTGTTTGAACGTTTTGATGGATCTAGCTCAAAACAAGTCCCGCCTTGTCCCGCTGCTAGAGTCACATAAATCGATGAGTCTTGGTAAATAAGCAGATGTTAAAATGATCGAAAAAAGTTTGACATTAACAACCGATTCTTTCCAAACGAAGATCATAAGTCTAAAACAAAAAAGGACCGTTAGAGAGCCATTAAACTTTTTTACGAATTTATATTCTTAAACAAAAATGCAAATTTAACTTATTTCTAATTTAAATACTATTTTGTAAAATAACAGTCTGAAAAATGTTCATGGTCTAGTTACGAAATAAAGATCCTCAAGATCCATTTAAAATAACATTCGCCCAGGAAAACACCCAAACGAAGTCATTTTATACCTAAATTCAAAAAGAAATCAAAGTCTGCCTCATCATCACTTTAAAATAACATTCGCCCAGGAAAACACCCAAACGAAGTCATTTTAATCTAACTTTCTCAATCGAAATAACAAGGCCAGAGTCTGCCTCATCATCCCTTTAAAAGAACATTCGCCCAGGAAAACACCCAAACGAAGTCATTTTATACCTAAATTCAAAAAGAAATCAAAGTCTGCCTCATCATCACTTTAAAATAACATTCGCCCAGGAAAACACCCAAACGAAGTCATTTTATACCTAAATTCAAAAAGAAATCAAAGTCTGCCTCATCATCACTTTAAAATAACATTCGCCCAGGAAAACACCCAAACGAAGTCATTTTAATCTAACTTTTTCAATCAAAATAACAAGGCCAGAGTCTGCCTCATCATCCCTTTAAAATAACATTCGCCCAGGAAAACACCCAAACGAAGTCATTTTATACCTAAATTCAAAAAGAAATCAAAGTCTGCCTCATCATCACTTTAAAATAACATTCGCCCAGGAAAACACCAAAACGAAGTCATTTTAATCTAACTTTCTCAATCGAAATAACAAGGCCAGAGTCTGCCTCATCATCCCTTTAAAAGAACATTCGCCCAGGAAAACACCCAAACGAAGTCATTTTATACCTAAATTCAAGCTGAGATGTAAAATGCGTCCCGTAAACTCGATTGGCTTTCGAGTTCGGGACGTAGCTGCATGGAAGTTCTGCGCGAGCTAGTGCCAATTTTGCTTTTTCGGCAAAATTACTTTATTTTGTCATTTTATAAAGACGATTAAGACTTGAACTTTTGAGGATCAACTGCGCACCACCCATCGAACAAGTTTAAAAAACTTTTATTGGGAAAAAATTTATTTAAGGTTCATTTTTGAATAAAATAACGCAACAAAAGAGCAGAATAAGAAGAATTTCATTCTTTTAAACAATTGACTTACCATAGGGATAGTCTTCATCATTTTGTCCATTCAAACTAAATTCATCATCTTCATTTTATCCATTTCGTCTTTTACAACTTGCTGATGGCTCATTGTGTCCAAACTCTCCAAATTCGGGCACAAAGTCTTAATTTTGTTGTCTTTTTTCTTCAATTCACTTAAACTAGGAAAGAGTTTGTTCTCTTTATCATCATCGATTAAAGTCTCTTGATCCAACACAAGATGTTTACAAACCGATTTTTTTTGCAACTTCTTTTCGAGTTGAACTAACCATTGTGGTGCTAGATGTACATTTTTTAACAAGACCCATTTTCCTGTTTTCGATGAGTTGTTTATCGCTTTTTCGGCTTGGGTAAAACCTTTGGATGAACCGATTGCAATGCGATTAGTTGTTTGTTATTCTCGGCTGCGAGGTCTTCAACACGACCTGATGCATTGTAACCAGCTACTGAGCACATTAAGATAGGTGTCGTCGCTTTTATTTCATTTCAACAATATAACCCAAGTCTAACAGCTTTTCGGCTTGATTTAAAAATTCTTCACCAAACACTGAACTCACAAATGTTTCAGCTGTTGTTATGAATCGATCGGGACGAAGTGCATTGATAAACAATAATTTTTTGATAGAATTAGTTGTTTCTAAGAGATCAATTACGCCTTGTTTTGGTTGTCTTTCGTTTGTTTTAATTGATAAAAATTTCTTTAAGGACATTCATAGTGAAGTAGATGTTCGAGCAAGCTTGTGATGGAGCCAAAACTCACCTTGAGTCTTTAACAAATCCAATCTCTTTTCTGCAACATCCGGTCGCTCGGATTTAAGAACTTGATGTAAACATTGTGATTGTAAACTTGAACGAGTGACTGTAAAGTTAACAAAAGTCACTCGAGAACAAATGTCTGGTGGAAATTCAACAGTCGGATCACGGGTTGACAAGAACATTGTAAACATGGGTGAAAAATCGATGTCTTGATCACCAAGAGTTATCAAAACCCGACCACCTGAACGTCTTATTTCCCTGTTCAAAACCGGGTTAAGGATCGGATCGTAATTTTCGACGTCTTGTATCAAAATTGGGTTACCAAAACGAAGGCCACTTTCTAAATTCTTACGGAACGATGTGTCCAAAAATGATGTTCGAGGAATCTTCTCGTCCTTGTACATGTTCAAAATGAACTCAGTGGCTTGACCTGAGGGGTCTATTATGAGCGGGTAACGGTTGAATCGTTTTAACATAATCGCGTTTTCGATACACAAATCATCTGTTGGAAGAGAGTTAGCAGTCCATTGCATACGCTCATCAGCATTACTTAAATACTCAATTCGAGCCAGGTCTGACTTGCGTTGAATCGGTCTGACTTGCGTTGATAATTTTAGCAAAGTCATAGTCCGAGTTTGACAAAAATTTAGTCTTCATTTTTTCTTTTATCTGTGGTGATATATTATCAGTCTGAAAGTTTATAATCGTGTTGATAAAATTGTCTTTAACGATAATACCACGGATTACCTTCCATTCGCTTGTCTCTTGGTTAAGGATTAAACAAACCGATTCGAGACCAAGTTTAACAGCAGCTGGCGGATTTACCAAGCTTTTCAACTCGACTAAATGTTGACGGTTGATTGATTTTACAGCTTGTTGAGCTTCAATTACAGCTGGTTCGACTTTACTCAAGTCTTCCATGACACTTGTCTTTTTTTTGTCAATTTCACTCAACTGTTTAGCAAGTTTGACCTGTATTTCTTGTGATGCGACTTTCTTTTTTTCGGCTTCTTGTTGATCAGTCATCATTTGTTTCAATTTTGAGTTAGCTTCGTTATTTTTTTTCTCAGGCTCGGTTCGTTTTACTGCCAAGCTCTTCTGTAACTCTTCGACTTGTTCAACAGTTTCTTTGATCTTTGCCAAACCAATGTTCAAGTGGACTTGTTGATCCTCTAACTCAGAACGTTTCTCATTGTACAACTTAGCAAAATGATTGATAAAGTCTAAATAATGACGTGGGGTTATAGTTGTCTCATGGACTCCTTTCTTTTGTAACCGAGTGTTCGCTTGGTGTAATGAGTCGTGGATGTGAACAAACGTGTTAACAACCGCTTCACGATGCCCGATTGATTGTATACTCGGATCATGTAAGATTTGAAGAGTGTTTGGTGGGAAGTAGTCTGATTTTTCGAGGTCAATTCTAATCGTAGACTCTTTACCAACTTGATAATAAGCGTGATGACTCCAATCACCGAACCAGTTGAGCACACAACGATTGAATAAAGCAGGTGATGTTGAAGCACGAGTTTTTAACCCGTCTGCACTCGGGTTCATGGTAAACACAACGTGAAGATTTTTCATGACTTCGTTTGTAAACCATTTGTACAATTCTTCAGATGAGTCCAACATTAACCCGTCTTGTTGAGCCCCTTCTTTACATTGAGTCATCAAAGTCGAGTACTCGTCACCTTCAAAAAGTCCTGGTGATTGAGACGTTTAGTTTGGAACATGAATTCGAAATTTTTGACGAATAATTTTTGATTTATGACGTCTGAAATTATTATTTTTTGGTATAAATTTTTGATTTTTTGATACAAATTGATCAAGTTGGAACGTTATTGTTTTATTTTTTCGTACCCACCAAGAAGGTCACTTGTGTCTGTTGAATTTTTGACACTGAATTCTACCAGGGTCTTACCCAACATTGCAGCTACAAGACGGACAAGACTTGTTTTGCCGGTTGAGGACTGACCAAATAGTACAATCATCCAGTTCATTTCAACAAACTTTAAAACACATTCTAAGCATTGTAAATTTTTGTTAGTAAAAACATAACTTTGGAAAATTTTAGGAAATTTTGAGATATGTTTGAAGCAAAGTCTTGGCCTATTTGAACATCTCCGTGACCTAAACGGACCATGATGCCATCTCGTTTGTAAGCTTCAACCCCGAATGAGTTTTTTAATTTTTCATAGACCAAACTTTTGTCTTTGAGATCACGAAAACGACTAAGGAGCGTAAATCAAATAAATAAAATCTCCAGGTTTTTTTGACCCAGTTTTTTGACCCGGTATTTTAGGACCATTAAATCACACCAACGGAACAAATCTCTTAAATTAAACTTCCACGGTAATCCTAAAGTACCCCATGACTTTTTTAAACATTTTCGAGTCGATTAAAGTGTTAAACTCGATCATTTTTGACAAGACTTTGCGGTCTATTTGATCATAAATTTAACCGGTAATGTGTAATAAGTCATTTTGAGTCATTTTATCGACGTATACTTTTGAGAACCGGTTGAGAAACGAATTTGGTAGACCTTTACGACCTCCGCCTTGACAGAACGGGTTTTGACATGCGATTATTTTGGTCCGTTTTTTATCGGCTGTAAATTTTCTGTTTAGTTCGGTGATATAAATTTCGTTACGATGGTCAAAACAAGAGTTTAGACCTTCTAGAACTGATTTGGTTGCTAGATTAATCTCGTCAACAATGACCCAGTAGCCTTTTTTGAGAGCTAGTAAGAACGGTCCGTCAAGCCATTCGAATTTTTGTTGGAATATTGTCGAGTCCGAAACGGGTAAATCAGCGCCGAATAATTCATTTAAATCGGTTTGTTCTGACAAATTAATTCGTATTACTTTATTGTTTGTTAGACGACCGAGGGCTTCGATTAAAGATGTTTTACCAACACCTGGGGATCCTTCTAACATGAAGTGAGTCCATTACCATACACCGCATGACCCTTACGAGATTACTCGAAGTAGTCTCGGAATCGATACAATATTTATCAAATTCAAGGATGTACAATTCTCTATTATCATCAAGTACTCGATTCAACGCTTCCAAGACCTCACTTGACGCTAAATTCAACTCGTCTAGTAAAATCCAATACCCATGTCGCATTACTTGGACTAATAACCCTTCTTTAAAAACTAAATTTTAATTCGTGTCCATTACATCCTACCAGATATACTCGGCTAAATCAGCGTGATCGTGATTAACAATCTGATTCCTAAGGATCCAATAGTCTTAAATATTAACGTAGTAAAGTGTCCCTAGTTTGAGTGATAACGGATTTGTGAAGACCTCAGGTACCGGTCGGACTCGTTGGACTTTACCCTTGATCTTACTTGTCTTTAAAATAAAAGTTTGGTCTCGGACTGATTTGTAAAAAGTTACGATTGAGTTGATGAGTGAAGTGTTTACGTCGGGTAAGTACTCGAGGTATGATTTGATGAGTAATGCGAGGTCGTTTTCGTCTTCGATTTCATCGACAAAGATCTCGGTGAATCGGTTTCGGATATTGGAGGGTAGGTTTCGTTTACCAACGTCCGATGCTGGATTCATAGCGCCGTAGAGACAAAAATCGAATGACGTTTTAACGGCTCATGATCGCCTTTTTCATATAAAATAATACTCGATGGTCCCGATTCAGTGTTGTCAAAAAGAGAACCGAGAAATTGAAGTATTTCTGGTGAAGCTAAATTAATCTCGTCCAAAATTATCCATTCACCGTTGACTATGGCTTCGGATAGTTTACCATCGAAAAATTGAAATGTAAATTTGTTTATAAGATCGATTCGGTCGCATGTGAAATTAATTTGAGCAAATACTTCCAATTTAAACTCTTAAAACATGTCTTAAAAGAAAATAAAAATTAGTGTTTAAAAATTTAAAGATGAATTTGTCATTTTGGACATCATTTTGGTAATCTACGACTCCGAAAACCTAAGAAAATAATTTTTTTTTATTCGAATAAAAATTAAAAAAACACTTCATTTCGGCTTTTTGCAGACTAATGTCAAGGTGCTTTGTTTAAACTTTCAAGCAGTCATTATTAGAACAAGATATCATTGATTTTTAGATAATATCTGAAAGCTAAAAGACTCTAGTTGATGCTGGTACCCATATCGAAGTGGAAAAAGCTTTATCACAAGGAATTTTGTGGTCAAAACGAGGGAAAAAAATGTAATTTTTCTGTCAAATCATATCTATTTTGTACAGGGATTCAAAGAAAAAATTGAAAAAAAAGCTCCTGGCACTTATGCATAATCGCCTATGGTTTAAGCGGATGCATAAAAGTTATGTGTATTGAGGGTCTCCTAGGACTAGATTTGATATTTATAAAAAAATACCCTTTTTTGGGTTGTTTTCACCCAGGTATGTCATTTTCTAAAGTTTACAGAGGGGTAAGTAACATATATGATGTCAAAAATGATAAATTAAAGGGAGTAAAAATTAATCTTACCTGAACATGATTCAAAAAAGTTTGATTTTCATCAATTTTAAAACAATCAGTGAACAAATTAAACAAATCAGAAAAAATTTCATTTGTGTTTTAATATCGACGGGTTTAAAGCTACCCAACAAATCACTTGTCTCAGTTTGTTGATTCAAATTGATAACACTTACTTCTTACCCAACAGACGTGCCAAATGTTGTAGAACCGTAGTTTTACCAACACCAGTTTCACCAAACAAAAGAACAGGCTCATTACACTCGATACATCTTGCTATTTTTTCTTACAAATTCAGAGACGATTTTGTATAAACAAACCGCATTCCAATCGTTTCTAAATTATCTTTGTTCTTTTCCAGTCTAAGTCGGACACGACCACATGTTATTACAGAGTCTTTTTTCATAAATCCAGTTTTTTTATTAAACAATAAATTCTCGACCTCATCTCCTATTGATGTTTAACTTAGCTCCAACTTTAATCGAAAACTCAAAACGTAATGCTCGATTTGATATAAAACAGAGAAAACACTCGTATAAATCGTTTAATAGTCCGATTAGAATTTAATCATGTTATCCGAAGTCTTGATTGATCTAGTCTCCAATAAATCGATTAAAAGAGACAATGAATCGACTGATGCGTGATCAAAATCTTCTAAAAGTATCCATGTTCCGTTACACACCGCCGAGATTAAAGGTCCTGGTTTCCATAAAAACTCACCGGGTATGTCTGAACAAGTGTCATTTCCGATTAAAGTTTTACTGTCCATTAACTCGTCCATTTGATACTTTATCAAGTTATTATTCGTTTGTTCGGATAAATACTCGATTAAAGTGGTCTTTCCAGTGCTTAAATCACCTTCGATTACGATTGATTGATCGGTTATGATTGACATTACAATTTTGTTCAAGTTGTGTTTAGTCGTATCCACAAAGACTAAACGTTTTGATTTTTTGAGGTCGTTTTCCTCTTTTTTTGGGAGTCTAAGACCATCGAATTCGATGTAATCATTCGATTCATCTTGTTCATGACGAAATAAATCCATGTCAAGTTTGTTAAAGTTTGTTTTTATGATTGTATCCTCATTTGGATTGAGCTCTGGCTCATTGATTAGAATTTCATGAACTCTAAAAGGTTAAAAATTAATTGAAAAATGGTCAAAAATGGGTTTGGTGTCGGAAAAGTCTTACTTGTAAGTTGTTTCTTGAAGACTTTTAGGTTTAAAAAAATTTCATCATTCGAATTCAAGTTGAGTAACAACGAAGTAATTTTAAGACTAAACCATTTGATGAGATACGAGTTAGGGTACAAGGGTACAAGGTTAAGTGTTAGGGTACAAGGGTTAGGGTACAAGGTTAAGTGTTCTTTAATAAGAGAATACGCTTGGTTTGTAGTTCCAAGCTCAGTCTTAATAGTCGTCGAGTTCGCAGTAAATACGATCAGAATTTTCAATTTTTTTTCTTTAATTCAATGGAAAAAAAGATATGATAAAATATTATAAATTTCAAAAAAAAAAAATTAAGAAAATGTTAAGGATTTTTGAAATACAAATTCAAATTTTTATTCTCGTAATACATAATTACCATTCTCTTTTTTTTTTAGAAATTTTCATAATGCAGGATTTAAAATAAAATTAACAAAAAGTTAGTATTGATTTCAAATATCAATAAATTAAAAAGGAAAATATTTTTTTTGATTTTTTAATTAGTTTAAGAATTAACAAAATTTGTTCAACTTTGTTCAATTTTTATTTTATCGATTTTAAATTTCGATGAAACATTATTAGCTTTTTTAATATTTGAATTTGCTTTGCTCCAAAAATTTGCTCCAAACTTCAACGTTGCTCTGATGCATGATTTCCAATTGCTTTTTTAGTCAGTGAATTTCCATTGGAGCTTAAAGAGAACAAACAAATGTCTAATTGATCACATTGAAAGACAATAAAGCTGCTGTTAAGTGCATCTATTGACTGAACTTTACTTCCAGTATTTACAGTTGTAATTGTAAACGTATCTATTAATAAAATGAAAGCCTCGCATCTTCTAAGTATTTCATGCTTTTAATCTCAGCAAAGTCAGCATTATTTATAGTTTTAGCTTTTGTTAAACTAGGAATCGTCCAAATGATAATATATCCTGTATATCCAGCTACAAAATGAGTACTGTTAATCAACAAAATCGAGCTAACATAAGCACTTTCAGCAACAGAAACAGCATTTACATTTGATATTAAATTCCAAAATATCACTTTTTTTCCCATTTGTGCCAGCGACTAGTGTTTGATTTATCACATCCACGTCAATAGATAAAATTTTTTCCTGTCCATTTAGCTTCTGAGAACATAAACTTTCAGTCGATATTTTTATTTGAGAATCATCTGAGCCTGTTGCAAATTTGTAAGCTCTGAGTAAACTTAAGTTAAAATTGATTACTAAGCTTAAAATAAAAAATTTGGGCAACATTTGAATAAAAAAGTTTTTCATTTTTTAAGGTTCTCAAAAAACTTTTTACGTACGTTCCAAAAAAAAAACGAAAAACATAAAAACGAATTATTTTTGGAAATTTTTTTTTTAAGATTACAATCCAAAAATTATCTATTGATCATACTTTTAACCTTATTTGACAGTTAATTCTCATTTTCAGACAAAAGTTTTCCGAAAAGACTTTTATTAGACCGTCTATTTTAACTTAGTTTTTTTTTAATGTCTCTGAATTAAGACAATATAGAATCAGCAAGTTAAGTAACAAGTAGTCGTTTTTTATCGGAACTTCTTTGAACTAACTGAAGAAATTGGACAACGTTAGAGAAATCAGTCGATCAGTGCTAAAGCCAAGTCCATTTAAAAACATCCAAAGACATAAAAATTGAAACCTTAAATAATATTTACCTTTTATTTGGTACGTTTCCCTATGATTTTATGTCTTCTTATTCATTTTGATGATCAAGAATGTTCTTTAAAAGTAACTTAATCAAAAACAATAAATAACTAACCTTGAATCAGACTGAAAGATGCCAATTAATGTTTTACTCTTTTGACAAATTAAAAAAAAAAGTACGTAACTTAAAATCGTACTTATTTTTGTAAGCTTATTGTGATTATGCAGGATTTAGTCTTATGAAAAGTCTTTTTTTACACTGGAACTTGGGTTTCTTAGTGGAATAGCATAAACTCACACAATGTGCCTAAAACAAATTTAATTATTACAAAAAAAAATTTTTCGTTTTTAAATTATAGCAACCAAAAAATTCGTTTTTTATTCGTTTTTTATAAAACGAAAAATAAAAATTAAAAACAAATTCTTCGTTTTTTTTTCGTTTTTATGTTTTTCGTTTTTTTTTGGAACGTACGTGAACTTTTGGTGAATAAATATGTAAAGAAATATTTAAATAAAAAAAAACTAAAAAACTTATATCCTCTAAATTTAATAAACGTTCGAAAAATCACAAATTTTTAATTAAAATAATTTTAATAGAAAAATGTCTTTGATGTTTTTTTTAATAAAAACCCTTGGAAGAATTTTCTTAAGATTTTTATGAGTTTTCTAAATTAAAGACGCGTTTACAACAATCCAAACAGATATTCTCTGTAAAATTAATCTAGCTACAATGAAAATACAAGCATAATGTCCAGTCAATTTAGATTAGATCACTATAATTATACTATAATTAATTATAGTAGTAAGGAAAATAAAATTAAAGAGCGAAATTCTATGTTTTACTTAAAATACACTCTGAAAATTTTTATTAAACGTATCAAAAAATTTCCCAGCATTAACTAGAGATTTTTAGCTTCTAAGCTGATATATCAAAATCAACATTTTACCTTTCAAAAAATATGCTCCTTAATGATTTTGTTATACACCTTTGCATTACGCTGTGATCTCTTTTTCTGGTCAAACATATTTTTGTAACAAACATATTTATGCCAAATTAGAACACTTTTTTGTGTTTCTCCGGGACGAAAACACCAAAAATCACCTTACTTTTACAAGCTTAATTTTAATTTTTACAAGATATGTAGGGTGTATCCTTTTACTATTTTTACGGTTTTAACAGATTTTTCGATTTTTAAGGGTTTTACCACATTGCTAAATAGATTTTTCCATGATCAATTCAAAAATGACATCAGTTTTTAAGTGTATATGGAATATTATTGGCGTGTTTTTGGGTGTTTTGTGACAATTTTTTTCGGAGGGAAAGTCTAAATAATTTTTTTGTCCAACAAAAAGTTGTTTTAGTAAATTTAGGTCACTAACAGGTATAAACGAAAAAAAAATCATCAATTTATGTGGTTTACACCCGCTGTTGTTTTTAAAGAATACCTAAAATTGACCCCCTTACACTGACCCCATATTCAATAATCTATTCTCTATCCTAGATTCTTTCAAAAACAGAGAGATTAAGTTTCAGTTTCTGATTATTGAAATTGGCATCTATCAGAAATTTACCGAGAAAATACGAAAAGATAAACATATTCCATAATTTTAACTTAAAGAATCGTCCGAAAAATCTCACTGATTTTGACTACAAGTAAATATATTTGGATTTAAGAAAGGTAAAAAGAAAATTTATGAAAAAAATTTTATTACAAAAATATTTATAAATTAATACATTTTTAGAATTGGTATAAAAAAATTGCGAAAATATTCATAATCAAAATGAAGTTCTTTGATCGAATAATTTCCCCATTTAAATTTATAATCTCGACGAAAATGTGACACATGACCCCGATTACTTGAAATCATAACCATTTTTTTATCAACCGGAAAATGATTATCAACTAACTTGAACTGTGTCAATCTTGTCTCATAAATAGTCTTTCCATAAAATCGACTAGTCGATCCATTTCCTAATAAATAAAACAAACGGCTAAAAGTACAATTCAATCTATTCCGCATCGCTTTATACAAATCATTAATCTCTGTATCATAAAACTTGACCAAATACTTGGCATATTCTAAACCCGAAATGTCTTTGATTAAAAAATTAAAATTCATTCTTGAACCGTATTGATTTCTTTCATTCATGTCTTTTACATTCACGCTAAAATTAATTTCATCCAAGCTCAAATTTTTAATCGAGTCTAAAAAAATTTTTAAATCTCTAAAAATAGTGTCAACAGTCTCCCATTTGAGATACATTCCCATTTCAAATGTAAATGATTCTTTACGATTATGCCTCGTTCTTAAACTCCTTAAAAACGGTATCAATCGTTTAGTTTTACGAGGTATTATAACCTCGTCATTATCAACTATAGTTACATATTTATACTTATCATAATATTTCATGTAACATTCGTTTAAAGCTAACATTTCGTACATTCGACGAAATTTGAATGAGACACTACGATTAAAATATTTAAAAATAGAATCTAATTTTATAAACTCACGGTTATTCGAACCATAATTGGGTAGACATGTCATTTGAATTACATCTACATAGTTTTTATGTTTTAAAAACAAATCACTGAATCTAGTATCCAGTGAATGATTGAACAAGGCAATTTTATCGTATCCAATAATTTTGTTCAATTTAAACCACCAATCAAAGTCTTGGACATGATCATTTGAAAAATAATACAATTTACTACAAATAACAGCTCCTTTTTTAGACGACTCTTTAACATTTTTGATCATTAATCGAATCGATTTTGATTCTGATTGATTGTATAATGAAAATATATTGATACGATAATGTTTCGAATTGTCTAGATCATGATTTAAATGAGCTTCGAGATAGCCAATACAATTACGTTCAAGTTTAGCAAAGTTAAAAAGTCGAACATTAGTTAACTTGAATTTGAATTTTGAATTTTCAAGAACCTCGATTCCTAACTTATGTTGTTTAATATTGTCATAAACTAACAGCAATTTTATTCGATTTGAATGAGGAAAGTAATAAGCTGAATTTTTACGAATGTTTAAATGATCGTTTAGTTTAATCCATTCTTTGACACATTCTGGATTAATGCTGAATTGTTTTGGTATGTTTGTCTTTTTAAATTGATTTTTAAGTTGAACAAGAGCGATAGTCAAAATAAAATATTTCAAAAATTTCAAAACTTAAAGAAAATTTTGGAGAAATTTTTAACTAAAAAAAATTTGAGGATGTTACTTGAAGATATACGATAATAAACCATCTTAGTGTGTTTTGCAGTCAATTAACAATCTAGTTTACATTTTGATTCAAAAAATTTAGAACAATTTTTAAACAAAAAAAAACGAATCTAAAATTAAATGTGGTGTTTTTTACACATTCATACAGTAAATTGTTTAATTAATTTAACTTAGAAAAGGAGAACAAAGTACTTTTGCAGTGTATAGAAAATTTTGAATTTTATGTATCTTAGTTCTAACTTATTGATATATTTACTTTACAAATGGTATACATTTGCCTTATGGATGGACTTATGGTAGATTTGAGATCCAAGTTAAACAACTAATAATTGATTACTAAGTTGCTTAATATATTTAACTTGCCAAGTTAAAATTTTTTCTCAATTTTCTTTTTTCTATTTTTTGACTCTATTGGAATCGTTATAAAAAGTGTGTTTTTGAATATTTTAAGGAAAGAAGAGTTCAGCCTCATTGATTTTTGAGCAAATTACTTTATAATTTAAATGCAAAAAAATTCATGAAAATAATTGTTTTGAACAATTTTTGTCAAAAGATTTTCATTTTAGATGCTGTCATCACACTGCAGTTGCAGCTGCAACCCTAATCTCATATGGTAGTATCGACTTTTTTTTATTCCCTATACTAAATATTCCCGAAAAAAAATAAAGAAATTGTTCCCGTTTTATTTTTGAGATCAAAAAATAAATTAACCAATAATTTCTTTAAGTGAGGTGATAAATAAATAAATGAATAATTTGACCAATTATCAGAGGTTCCAACCAATGAAAAACGGCTCATAGAATTAAAAATTACTCGAGTTTTACTACCCTGGTCGTTCACATGTTCCAAAATGGAACGATCAAAGGACCCTGAATGTTCAAAAGTCTTCAAATATTTTCAAATTTTTTTCTAAAATTTTCATATTTTCGAAAAAATTTGAAAATACTTGAAAACTTTTGAAAATATTTCCCACGTATACCAAACAAGGTACCGCATTGTAAAACTATAAAATCTCTGTTAAGAGCGTCAATCAACTGAACCATACTTCCAGTATCTGTAATCCCGACAATTGAGAATGCTTCGGTAGACAAGATGGATACTTGTATACTTCCCATTAGGATTCGTTTTTCAACTTTAAGAAAGTTAAAGCTTTTAATCTCTCCTGAACTATTAATAGTTATCGTTTTAGCTCTTGTCAGACTTGGTATTGTCCCAACAATCGCAAAATCCCTGTATCCAGCTATAAAATGTGTGCGGTTAATCAAAAAAATTGAGCTCACTTGATCACTTTCAGCATGTGAAAATTTTGTCTCATTTGATGTTAGATTCCAAAATATTACTTTATTACCTAAAGTACCAGCCACAAGAACTTGATTTTTAGCAACTACGTCAATAGATGAAAGTTTTTCTTGTCCATCTAAGCTCTGATAACATGAATTTTCATTCAAAATTTTAATTTGAAAATCATCTGAGCCTTTTGCAAATTTATAAGCTTGAAATGGAATTATAAATTTAATTATTAAGTTGAAAACTAATAATTCGGTTAACATTTTAAGTTTAAATGAAAATAAAAACTGAGGGTATATTTTAAATATGCTTTTAAATAAAGAGTTGAATTTCAAAATTGATTAAAAAATAATCATCATCAAATATAAATAAACCATTGAATTGAGGTTCATTTTTTAAAAAATTATCAATTATTTATAGTCAAAATTTTATTCACATCTTTTAAAAATAAATCCTTAATTATTAATTTAGATTTTATAAAAAAGAACCTAAAGAATTATGAAAATTTTTCAGGAGACGATACCTTTAAAATTTTTGTAGAAAAACTAGAAAGAAAAATATAAACGAAAAATTGTAATTTGAAGTTGCATATCAATTCAAAAAGATCATATCGATCATTTGGGTCTGTTCGACTTTGTGATCAGGTGTTCACGAAAAAATGTGATCAGTGGTATCAAGTCGACTTTGTGATCTTTCTGATCACAAAAAGCTTGATCACCAAATTCGTGATCATTTTAACCAATAAAAAAAATGCAAATTAAATTTTTTTTCTTTTGTGATCAATAATTTTATTATGTGATCAGTTTTAGATTAAGTCTTAGAAAGATCAATTATCAAGATTTTCAATGTTTTTTACTTATATGTAAGCCTGCTCGTTTTTCATTAAATAACCGCAAAAAAGGCAGGGTACTGGATTTTTGTGTTTACTGAGAGCATTTTTTACAGCTTTTTGTGTTTCTTCAGTTACTTGGGTTCAGTTTGTGCACATTCTTTATAAAAATTTGCAAATAAAATGGATGCGACAAAGCATGTCGCATTTAGAAAAACTTTCTGCGATTATCAAATTGCTTTCTGCAATTCTGAAAAGCCATTTCTATATTACTGTGATTTATATTAAAGTTTTAATTTGAAATGACCGAAAATTTAGGAAAAATTGACAGAAATTGCACATAAATTGTAAATAGTGCTTTTAAATAAGTTAGTTCATTAAAAGTTAATAACACCCGGTCGAATGACATCACCCCAATGCCATAGCTAGAGGTTTTTGTTAGGGAGGTCGAACCCTCCATGGCCCACTTGGCAAATTGTGAGATGTGAGTAAAAATTGTGTTATATATTTTTTACTAATTTTTATAAAGAGGTTGAATGACCACTTCCGCTTCAATGTAGCTATGTGGCTGTGTGACCCTATCAGGCTTATTTTGAAAGACCAATCCTAATCAGAATGGTTCCATGAACAATTACTTGTAAAATAATTAATCTACCTAAATCCAACAATTTAAGATAAATTGGACATTTAAAATCATCAATTAATTTAATCATGTTATTATACAAGAGAAGTTCAGTTAGCCTGTCCAATTTTGTGAATAAATCATTATGAAGACTTGTCAGTTTGTTTCCATTAAGTTCCAAAAAATCTAAATTTAGAATTATACAAAAACACCGGGACTAATGAACGAAATTTTGTTATACGCCAAGCTAAATCTCTTAACATTTTCTAAACCATCAAAAATGTTTGAATCCAAACTCATCAAATCGTTTCCATTATGACTAAAGTTTAACATTCTGGAAAAATTTAAGAAACTTCCGTTCTCTATTTTTGAGATCATATTTTTACTTAAGTATATCTTGTTTGCGTTAAATAATAATTTAACTCTTTGGACAGTACAGTGATATTGTTTTCAGCAAGATTTAAATAATCTAAATTATTCATGTGATTAAAGAGTAAATTGCTTAAATTTTTGATCTTATTGTTGCTCAACATCAATTGTTTGAGATTCTTCAAGTTAAAAAAAGTTCGGTTGTCAAGAACTGAAATTGAGTTATTATTATTAAGTTGGCAAATATACTAGGGAGCCGAAAGACCGACTTACAGATACAGGACTTGCGAGAAGCCTGAATGAAGGGTTTTATAATGTGTGGAACGGCGAAACACAACCAGATCTTAGTGGCTTTATTATATAGTTTATAGTTTATTTAATTCATATAAAATGGCACAATAATTGATACACACTCAGGGTGTTGTATCTGTGAATTACTTTATATTAGTTTACAATGGTAAAAAATTTAAAACTTATCTAAATTAATCAAAAATTTGAACATATTTTTAACCATTCAACCATCATTAAAGCTCTCGAGCAACTTAAAATAAGTGCAACCGGTCCAGATAATCTGTCGGCAAGACTGTTAAAATCTTCACGCTTAGAAATAGCAGATATTTTGGTAGAGCTATTCAACAACTATCTCAAACAATCCTTCATTCCGAGCCAATGGAAACTCGCTAACATCACTCCGATTCCAAAAATCGACAACCCAAAAGATCCTGGCGACAACAGACCGATCAATGTAACATCTATCTTATCAAAAGTATTTGAAAGAATACTCTGTCGGTTTATACTCGAGGAAACAAAACACATCTGGAAAACGAAAAAACAACATGGATTCCTACCAGGAAAATCAACAATGGAAGCCATTATAAAATTAATCGACGACTGAAGTATGGCTATCGATCAAAAGAAATCTTTTTTAGCTATTTTCTTCGATTTTGCCAAAGCATTTGACCTTGTAGACCATGAGAAACTGCTTAAGAAATTACGAAAATTACTACCTGGATGACTTGTATCATGAATAGCTTCATATCTTACTAACAGGAAACAACGAGTCTGCCTGAACGGAACTGAAACAGAATGGAAACAAGTTGAAGCGGGGGTTATCCAAGGGAGTGTACTCGGACCGACTCTTTTCATTTTGTTTATCTCAGATATAAACGAATACCTCCCGAAAGAGGCCGATATTGAAAAATACGCTGATGATATCCTTAGTCACATAATTGGAAAAGCTTGCAGCGAACTACCACAATAAATTATCAATGGAGTCCAAAAATGGTGCGCTAAAAACAACATGCGCTTAAACACAAACAAATGTAAAATCGTATTCTCGTCTGGAAAAGACTCAGAAACACCACCTAGCCTCTGCCTAAATGACACAGAACTTCAAGTCGTAGAATCATATCGATACCTAGGTATCGAAATTAACAACAGACTTGACTGGGGTCAGCAGTGGGAACATATCGAAAAGAACACGAGTCACATCCCGTTTCTGATAAAACAACTCAAGGGTCTTGGATTTAATAAAGAAATTCTGGTTACTGATTATAAAAGCCTAGTCGTAAGCCACCTTGATTACAATTGCCCGGTGCTCTCTGTGGCGAGTAAAGGAATTAAAACAGAAATATGTGACCTGCAGAAACGAATCATGAGAATCATTGGTATAAATAAAAACGAGGCACTTGAAAAATACAATCTAGTTGATGCTGTTGAACGAATCGAAACAATGAGCCTTAAAAAAGTATCAAAGCTCCTCATCGACCCGAATAACGAAGTGTCCATAAAATATCGAAACACAGACAGATCTAACTCTGATTTTTGCTACAAAACAAAACCGGCTAAAACGAACACATACAACGATAGTATAGTACAAAAAACTATCCGAATCCTAAGAGATGACGAAAGCAAGAAAAATTTACTTAATTTTGCAAAACCAACCAACGATAATAACGTACAAACAAAAGTTCTTATAACGTCAATTAAACCTAAAACAGAGTGCCTAAATTGTGGTAAATATTTAGAAGCAAAGATCGGGATCAAAACACATATGAGATCATGCCATTTTCCAAAAATAATATAACCTCACATTTTATTTTTCAATTTCACACTTATTTTATTTTTATTTTTTATCCTTAATTTAAATTTTTTTACCGATGTAAACTAATATAAAGTAATTCACAGATACAACACTTATGAGTGTGTATCAATTATTGTGTCATTTTATATGAATTAAATAAACTATAAACTATAAACTATATTACTAAGAAAACTAAACAATTGAGGATCTAAATTTTCGATCCTTTTACTTCTCAGATTTAATTTCTTAAGCTGTGTCAGATTGTAAAACACATTCAAACCAAGATAGGTTAAAAAATTTTCTTCTAAATTTATGCTTGTTAAGCTTAAATGCGAGCTAAAAGTGAATGATGCAATTTCACAAATACCATGTCTCTCTAAAGACAACGTTGTGTTAGCCTTTGTCTTTTGTACAATTGCACTTTTATCGCCCAAATATTTACACGCTTTTGAGTAAATTTTTTTTGATTTTAACAAAGTTGCATCTATCAATGAATAAAAAAAGCATCTTGAGTTATCAAAATAGGCATTTTTGCATTCATTCATGAGTGAACATTGTTTTAAGCATTCCAATTTAGTTCTTAAACTTAAATCACCAATCATAAGAGTAAAGTTTTGAGCATCTGTCGGCATTTTAACAAATTTCCAATCTAAAATAAAAATATTTTCATTAATTTGTTTTAAGCAAAATGATTTTTGATAATTAATAGGTGTGTCGCCATTACTTTACCACTAAAGAAAAATGAACTTTTTCCTTCGGACTTTATTTGTACGACTTAAAGTCCTTTATTAAAATACAGAAAATAAAAAAAGTCCTTTGAAACTTCGTTATTTTAACGTAGGATCATGTTGACAGGCGTATTTTAAACTTTACCAAAAATAAAGGCTCTTTTACAATCTTTATCCTCTTTTAATAAAGAAAAGTTTTACCCTTTATTTCCTTTATTTTTCCCTAAAATGATTTTTTATTCAAAAAACACTAAAATATAGTCACCTGAAGCATAAAAACGCATAAAAGAGAAAATAAAGGTTCTACCTTTATTCTATTCCTAAAGTAAAGTAAAGCCGAAACCCCTAAATAACGTAAAAACTCGATAAATATAATGTCACAAATATTGAAAACTACCCAGGTCTGACTCTCCGTTGAGATCCCATTGAGAATTCAGGAGAAAATTTTGGAGAGATCGAATTGAGATGTGGTTGAGATCCATACCAGAATCTCAATCGTCTTTTCGCATGAGAAAAACATTAATACAGTACTGCTACGATTTGATGTTTTTACTAATTTTTACCTGAATTTACGTAATTTTACAAGAATTTACGTAAAATAACCGGATTTTACGTAAATTTACAAAAGTAAAATTTAGAGATTTTACGGAATTTTACCTGAATTTACGTAAATTTACAAGAATTTACGTAAATTTTTGTAAAAAGTAAAAATTCCAAAATTTTCTTGATTTTTTGTCGAATTCACGATTTTTTATAGTTTTTTTTTAGTTTTTAAAATTTTTTGAAAAAAAAAATTCACAAAAAAATTTTACTTTTTTTTACGTAATTTTACGTAATTATTTATTACAAAATGGTAAATTATAGTAAAAAAATGTAATTTATAGTAAAAAAACGGTTAAAAAAAAGTTTTTTCAAATAAAAGCTCATTCATTTATTTTAGTGATTTGACCTGTCCCCATCATTATCAATGACAACATTAATTACCTTAATAATCAAAATTATAATTTAACTCAATTGATTTAAAATAGAAAAGATAAAAACCTATTTTAAATGATTTATATATCTAACACATTTATCCGCTGTTAATGATTTTTCGAACTCTCTAATTGCTGTTACAGCATCACTCTTATAAATAAAAATTTTTTTTCTCACAAAATCCTTCATTTCGTTCCAAACAAGTTCAATTGGATTCAAATCTGGGGATTTAGGTGGAGATTTTATCTTAAAAAGTTTAGTTTTTTCAAATTTTTTATCTATTCAAAAATAGGTTACCCAATTTATATTGTTTGAATTTAAAAAAGATGAACACATTACTGACGTATGTTTTGGATCATTGTCCTGGTGTAATTTAAATTCAAAATTGTAATTTATTGATCCGAAAGGTAACAAATAATCTGACAATATCTCCCTGTACAGTTCGGAATCCATATTCTCTTTAAAAATCTAAAAGACTATTTTTAAATTTGTTCTATACAAATCTTTAAAAAAGATACTCACCGCAAAGTTTGTAGGTCCTTTACAAGAGATACCTCCCCAAATATTTAACTTACCATCATATTTAGAGGTACTTGGAATAGAAGTTGGATATTTTGCTGGGTATCTTAAATGATATAGTGGCTTTTCAGAAAGTCGTATCGTGGTTTCGTCTACAATAATATAATCCTCAAATGGACAATTTCGAAATTTTAAACACCACAATAGCCTCGATAATTTTTGATAGTCAGTCAAAACTGGAGACTTCCTCAAACGACGGTATCGAAATCCTAAAACAAATTTTTGATAAGAATTTTTGCTTTTATAAATTAGACAATGACGTTACTGTTACGTCATTGATAGTCATCAGTAAAACCAATCTGGCAAAAAGAGACACAAACCGCAACAGTAAATTTAAGATACACAAAGGGAAAATTAAGAAGTTTTAATGATGGGTAAATACCTGCTTTAAATCGGTACTTTCTTATTACTGAACTACTTATACTTTTTTTGAATTTTTTGGCCACCAAAAATGCCATTTCAACGGAAGATATACAGCCATTTCTCTCCTCGGTCTTTCTCTTTAAAAAAAATTTTTAAATGATAAAAAAAAGTTTGTTTATTTTGTACCTTAATAAAATCAATAATGTTTTGGTTAAGTGGTCTTGAATTATTTTTTTTTGAAATTTTGTCAAGGTTCTTTGTTAATAATCTTTTAATTTGCTAAAGCATCTTATGAAGAGATTTATACAAACAAGCAAAAGATTTTCATAAATAAGTTTCATGAACCGATGACAAAGAGCTTTTAGGACAAGACAATTTAAGAATTTTTCGAATCTTTTTGATTGAGTGATTTCTCTTAGTTGAAAGAAAAAGAATCTGTTCTTTGAATTTTTTTATTCTTTTGGCTTTATGTTTTTTTACTAATCTTAATTTATTTTTAATCATTTTCAAAAAACCCTCCAAACTAAAAAATAATTTTGATCAAAATTGCTTATTTATTTATTCAAACAAGAATTGACTGCTATCATAAAAAAAAACATCATGCTTTTTTTTCAATGTATTTTTCTTTCGCGTGTTAAAATCTCTCTGTTCACTCTCTATTATCGTATGTTGTTCTTTGTTAAATAAAAATATTAAAAGAGTAAATTCTTTGTTCATTAACAAAAAGTTTTTTTAACTAAGATTTTGAATAAAAATGACTAAAACACGCGACCAAAAGAAAAGCCGAAACAAGTTAAATAAAATAAAAATGTTGAAACATGTTCAGCTAGTAGCGGTGAAAGTGAACCTGAAGCACCCATAAAAACAAGTTTAAAAAAATGTCCAAAACAAGATGAGCTCACTGAAATGATTGCGGTCACTTTTCACATTCCAAATGATAAACACCCTTTCCATCATCTTCATCAAGTCCCACATACTGTCGATTTGAACGAAATCCAGGAGCCTTCCGACAGGGAAGAGGTAAACTGCATTTTTTGATAACTGTTTTTTAATAGCTATTACTCCTTTTAATTCAGCTTTTAGCTAAAAACTAGTGCTCAGTGGATTCGTCTAGTTCTTTTAAATCAGAACTTCGACAGAGGGTTCTATCCAGACGAATCTCCCTGAGCACTTGTTTTTAGCTGAAAACTGTATTAACAATGCATGCTTTTTAGACATTGTTTAATTTCATTTTTTTTAAGAATGTAAAAGATGCTTTAATTTCATTTCCATATGAAATTAATAATAAAATCATGATCGTGGAAGCTCGAATCGAATCAAACAAGACTTTTAAAATTGCAAAAAAAAAAGTTCTGTTTTTTTATTATGTGAAGGTTTTTTTATCCTTTCTTAACTTTTTTTGTTTTGTAGACTGGTAAACTTGTGAATGACCAAAAGTCTTCAAATCAAGGAGTTTTAGAAAGGACTCTATCTTCATTAAACGATAACATTGTAAAATTAAACACAAGTTTCTCTAAAATTAATGAAGACAATACAGCAATTAGAAGTTTTATAATGGGTCTTGATAATGAAGGGTCATTAGCTTCACCAGGAACTAAAAGAAAAGCTCAAAGTTTGAGAGAATCTGATTCGTCAAGTGATGACGGATTTGGTGAAATAATAAGTATGTTAACTAAACATCGTATTAAATTATCTTAATAATTTTTTTTTCCACAAGTAAATAACAAACCATTTACTAATCGTTTGAGGAATGAAATAAAAAAGAGATTTGAAAATGATTTAAGTCAAACTCTTGGTTACTATGAGAAATAGTACCCAAATGAAATGGACGAAATAAAAAGTGAGAATTTATACAAATATGTTTACCAAAAAAAAAACCGTTTAAGTTATTTAGAATGCTTGTTAAAAGTAGTTCCTCAAAATTCAAGCTTCAAAGATTGTTGGAAAAGAGCCTCGGATAGTTTCAAAACCGATAAAAATAAAAAAACAAAATAAAAATTAATCAATGTTTAAAAATTACCAAAATTTACATTTTTTTACTATATTTTTCTTTTTTTTTCTCATAATAAAATAAATAATTACGTAAAATTACGTAAAAAAAAGTAAAATTTTTTTGTGAATTTTTTTTTTCAAAAAATTTAAAAACTAAAAAAAAACTATGAAAAATCGTGAAATCGACAAAAAATCAAGAAAATTTTGGAATTTTTACTTTTTACAAAAATTTACGTAAATTCTTGTAAATTTACGTAAATTCTTGTAAATTTACGTAAATTCAGGTAAAATTCCGTAAAATCTCTAAATTTTACTTTTGTAAATTTACGTAAAATCCGGTTATTATACGTAAATTCTTGTAAAATTACGTAAATTCAGGTAAAAATTAGTAAAAACATCAAATCGTAGCAGTACTGTAATCTCCTGATAATCTCAAGTTGTTTCAGAGAAAAGCGAGATTTAAGGGGAATTTAAAGCCTTTTTGTCAAGTGTCATGAGCTCCCTTGTTGTGGTTAGGTGTCCTAGTAAACGTGATCCACCTCGAAAGAAGCTTTAAAGGAGAGAGTACAATCATCTCTAAACATGCAATGCCTAGGATAGAGTGTAAGCTCACAACTCGGAAAGAGAAAAGCAGGAATAAATAATCTCAATCAACTCAAAAAACCTTCGACGGTTACGGAAAAGAATAAAAGATTTCTAATTCTTTTTAATTTTTTTTTAACGTTTCATTTTTTCTTAAAAATTAAAACTAAACCTATTCAAAATAATAAAAGGGGTTAAAAAATTTCAAATTTCATTTTTCAAAAAAATTAATATTCGAAAAAAAAAATTAATGTTTAAAAAGTTAAGCAAGATTTTTTTAAAGGTTTTATCTTCAAGGAATCTATCTCTACGTAAGCTTATAAATTGAGAAAAAAGTTTATTTCAACTTTTTTATTTCATACATTTTTAAATTTAGATCGTTTGAATTAATGAGTAACGAATCAATTATAAAGACTTTACTTACTGTTTTCATATCGCGGTAGATAAGGCTATGTTTTATTTAGCGTTAAACTCCGTTGCTGAACACTTTTGTCCCTTAATTGGGCCGGTATCTTGTTCGACTAACTTAACAAGTGAGAGCTTAAATTCTGCTTACTTGTGTTACATAATCCATTGAGAGTTTTTAAGATCAATTTCTAAAATAAAAACTTTAGATTTTTGGTATAAATAATCAAGTTGAAGAAACACTACGATAAAATTACGAAGTGAATGATAATCACCGCATACTCTAGCTTTGAGGATTTTCTTCTTTTTTCTAGAGTTCGATAGCTTCCAGTTAGTTTCTTTATCTGTTTTTTTCCGGATTACAATGCTCCCATAATCAATAATCTCAGAGAAAATGAATGACTCAATGAGAAGACATGAGATCTCGTCAATTTATTTATTTATCACTTGAGATTTCATAGTTTCCCATTGAGTCTAAGTGAGATCTACGTTACAGAGAATTTCATGAGATTCTCATGTGAGATTAAGACAGGGGTCCAAGCTAGTCTAAAAAGTTGTCGAGTTCGCAGCTTCGGCTCGGATGAATGGCGCTGTCTATGATGAACATCCCATAGTAGCGAGGACCCAGTGTTATGTTGAGTCGTAACAATGCCATGGCCGGTTCCAAGCCCTGATGAGAAAATGGGAGGTAGACTTGTCGTTTAAAGGACAAAAGGAGTAGTAGGAGTAGTAGTACTTTTCCTGTGCAGATCTAACATCTAGTAGCACAATCCTAGACTTTATTAGCTGCAGAAGCTGATTAGACTTCTTAGCCGGGTAGGCCATAACAGAATTTTTTTATACTCGCAACGTTTGCATTCGACGCCCTTATTTTAAGTCACAGCAAATCGCGAGTCCGAATACGATGATTTTCAAAGTTGTTCTAGTATCAGGATCTAGAGAATGACTAGTCGATGATTCTAGTCGGATCGTTTCAAGGCAGCACAACACTAATGACACTCATCCTTTTCCATCATAAATTTTCCTAAACGTTACAATTTTTTTGACTCTAACAGGATTTGAACTCGTGCCACTAGCTGCCAAAGCTGTTGATTTACCCACTCGGCCAAGACTTCTCTAACAAAGTGTTAACTTTAGATTGGTAAGAGCAATCCAATCGTTATATATACTGTTGGAAAGCAATCAAAAAACTGAACAAGATAGATTGATTGGTGAATAAATTTTCGACACTCACTAATCAATCTATTTTTAGGTGTTAACTTTTGATTGGTAAGAGCAATCCAATCGTATATTTTCATAGTGAATGTTCAAAATGGCATAAAAGTGATGAAAAGATACGATGAAACTAATGTAATATTCGTGTTCAGCATAAAAAGTTATGCTAGATACCAACTTTTGAATGGTTTCTGTCGACGGGTTATCGAAATATCAAGCCTAAAATATCAAAAAATGCTATTTTCATAGTAAATCCTAAAAATGGTCAAAAAGTGATGAAAAGATACGATGAAACTAATGTAATATTCGTGTTCAGCATTATAATTTATGCTAGATACCAACTTTTGAATGGTTTCTGTCGACGGGTTATCGAAATATCAAGCCTAAAATATCAATAAATACTATTTTCATAGTAAATGTAAAAAATGGTCAAAAAGTGATGAAAAGATGCGATGAAACTAATGTAATATTCGTGTTCAGCATTATAATTTATGCTAGATACCAACTTTTGAATGGTTTCTGTCGACGGGTTATCGAAATATCAAGCCTAAAATACATAATGAAAAAAAAACTGCAATTTTTTAAATTTTATAAAATATTTTTATTGGTTAAAAAAAAATGCAATATTTTTAAACATGAATAAATTAAAATTTTAACAGTAAAAAAGAAACAGTGAAAAAAATCGAAACTAAGAAAAACCGAATAAAATTAGATGTTATTTTTAAAAAAAAAAATTCTACATTGTTTAGCAAGGATCTGTTTTAAAGACAAACTGCCTCTATTAGTCGCTCTAAAGTACGTTGTTGTTGTTACATCATTATATTTCTCTAACCCCTGTTGATTGAAATGGTTTACGTTGATACCTTGATCATAAAACTCGTATAAATGATTGATGAACGCGTGGATGTAGGGTGTAACGTCACTTTGATGATATACTTGTAAAAACGAATCAAGCCAACTTTTGGTTTTAGATCGAATTTGTGTTGAAGGTGGTGGGTTGTTTGAAATCAAGCTTTCATAAATTTTATAGAAGGAATTCCATATATTTTTTATTTGCTCTCCTTTTTCTAATGATTCAAAAACCGTGTCGTCTATTAGTTCGAATATGACTTTTCTTTTAGTTGCCGGTAGTTTGTTCAAAATTGTTGAAACAGATTTCATCTCTTGATTAAAAAACTTTATTGAAATACCGCATTTATTTTTCAAAAAGTCCATTAACTTTTTTAGATGAATGTGTTTACTCTCATTGAATTGAGAATTCGTTGTAAACCTGTCTATACGGCAAAACTCGTGAATTAAGAGCTCAAAAAGAACATCACTGATTCTCAAAAACAAGTGGAGCAGATCAATTATAAATTTTGAATGAAGTATCTCTGGGAGTAATGGCTCTTGTTTGTACCCGTAGTGGTCACTTTTAGATTTGGGTTTCGTCTGTATAATCTCTCTACTTCTATCATAGCTTCTTTTGTTATACAATTCCGTTTTTGACAAATTTTGTTTTTGACATTCACACCAAAGACATGGATAGTTTGATGAAGCATTGTAGAGACCCAAGACAATCGACATCATTTTCCAATCAGATGAAAAATAGTACTCAATCGGTATTGATCTTTCTTTATGTTTGAAAACGTTAAGGCTTTTCAGAGAACTCCATATCAATGTCAACCAGTTTTTGACGCTTGAATACTCTTCATTCTCTACTTTAAAAATACCGATTGGAAATGTTCCATTTAAGCCGGATGCAATCCTTCCTTGATTGATTATTGAAAAACAAAAATTTATTACTTTGACTGTTCTACAAATTATAGTACCGTCAGCCGATAACTTAATTTTAATTGAACTGTCAAGAATTTCGTTTTTCGAATAAAGATAAGTCAATTTATCAATTATATGTTTTCTCGGGTCGGTGTAAAATCCGTCATCGATCTGACTGATGTTAAAAAGACGGTCAGCGAGATTTCTTTCTTGAATTAGCTCATCTAAAGACGGGATGTTGAGATTTAAGTCTTTTCTGATAACTCGATAGGTTCTATCGGATATAAAATGCTTGTCTTTGAGATAAAGGCAATGTTGAACCGATTGAATACGTTTAATATCTGGAATAATTTCAATTTCTGGTGTGAAGTTATTCGGTTGATTCTTTAGTAGAGTTACTCTATATAAGTCTAACTCATACGACTTGAAATATGAATTCAAATTATCAAATATTGATTTGAGCTTAGCTTTTGTGTTTTCTGACTGTCTTGGAGAGAGTTCAAAAAAACTTTTTCTTTTTCTTATTTTTTCGCTTATTATAACGGAACCAGGTGTTGTTTTGCAGTCCAGATTAGATTGGAAATATACAATTTTCTTTTTGAGATCGAGATTTTCGGCAGTCAAAGCTTGAATGCGTTGTTCTTTAAAATCATTGTACGTTTTAAGCTGATTGTTTGATGATTTTAAATCTTTAATTGAATTGCACAACCCGTAATAATCTTGTATTGTTATGACAATCATTTTTTTTTAGAATGCCTTATCAAACTAGACATATGGGTTTATATAATCCCGGTTTTTACAAGGCGAAACAAATCAATCAGACTTCAACAACGATCCCAATTTCAAGACCCAAGAAGACGACAAAACCAAACAAGCAAATCGAAACAGAGTTCAACGAGTTAATCAACGAAATAAATTTCAACATCGGCAAGCTTTTGAAAGTTCATAGAAAGAGTTCCGCGATGAGAAATTTCAAAATTAGAGTCAATCCTAAATTAATGGCTTATCTTGTATCTATATTTAAATTTCAAAACAGATATACCGACGCTTCTTGTTTTCTCATAGCTAACCGACTAATTAAAGAAAGGTTTGTTAACGATAATGATTTTTTTGAGATTGAAAAAAATTCATTTCAAATAAAATTAAAAAAACCGAAAGCTTTAAAAATCTTAAATAGTGATTTACAAGAACAAAGCTTGTTTTCGTCTAATGAAGTTATTTTTCGGTTCTTTGTCAAAAGGAGTAAAAGAAATTAATTTTTTTGTATAAATTTTTTTTTGCATAATTAACTTTTTTTAAAAATGATTCTTTTATTTATCCAATAAAATAAAAGTTTAAAAAAAAAAATATTGCATTTTTTTAATGGGTTTCATTCAAAATGTATCAATAAATACTATTTTCATAGTAAATGTAAAAAATGGTCAAAAAGTGATGAAAAGATACGATGAAACTAATGTGATATTCGTGTTCAGCATAAAAAGTTATGCTAGATACCAACTTTTGAATGGTTTCTGTCGAAGCGTTATCGAAATATCAAGCCTAAAATATCAAAAAATGCTATTTTCATAGTAAATCCTAAAAATGGTCAAAAAGTGATGAAAAGATACGATGAAACTAATGTGATATTCGTGTTCAGCATAAAAAGTTATGCTAGATACCAACTTTTGAATGGTTTCTGTCGAAGGGTTATCGAAATATCAAGCCTAAAATATCAAAAAATGCTATTTTCATAGTAAATCCTAAAAATGGTCAAAAAGTGATGAAAAGATACGATGAAACTAATGTGATATTCGTGTTCAGCATTATAATTTATGCTAGATACCAACTTTTGAATGGTTTCTGTCGAAGGGTTATCGAAATATCAAGCCTAAAATATCAATAAATACTATTTTCATAGTAAATGTAAAAAATGGTCAAAAAGTGATGAAAAGATACGATGAAACTAATGTGATATTCGTGTTCAGCATAAAAAGTTATGCTAGATACCAACTTTTGAATGGTTTCTGTCGACGGGTTATCGAAATATCAAGCCTAAAATATCAAAAAATGCTATTTTCATAGTAAATGTAAAAAATGGTCAAAAAGTGATGAAAAGATACGATGAAACTAATGTGATATTCGTGTTCAGCATAAAAAGTTATGCTAGATACCAACTTTTGAATGGTTTCTGTCGACGGGTTATCGAAATATCAAGCCTAAAATATCAAAAAATGCTATTTTCATAGTAAATGTAAAAAATGGTCAAAAAGTGATGAAAAGATACGATGAAACTAATGTAATATTCGTGTTCAGCATTATAATTTATGCTAGATACCAACTTTTGAATGGTTTCTGTCGAAGGGTTATCGAAATATCAAGCCTAAAATATCAAAAAATGCTATTTTCATAGTAAATCCTAAAAATGGTCAAAAAGTGATGAAAAGATACGATGAAACTAATGTGATATTCGTGTTCAGCATAAAAAGTTATGCTAGATACCAACTTTTGAATGGTTTCTGTCGACGGGTTATCGAAATATCAAGCCTAAAATATCAAAAAATGCTATTTTCATAGTAATTTTAAAAAATGGCCAAAAAGTGATGAAAAGATACGATGAAACTAATGTGATATTCGTGTTCAGCATAAAAAGTTATGCTAGATACCAACTTTTGAATGGTTTCTGTCGAAGGGTTATCGAAATATCAAGCCTCAAAAATCAAAAAATGCTATTTTCATAGTAATTGTTAAAAATGGTCAAAAAGTGATGAAAAGATACGATGAAACTAATGTGATATTCGTGTTCAGCATAAAAAGTTATGCTAGATACCAACTTTTGAATGGTTTCTGTCGAAGGGTTATCGAAATATCAAGCCTAAAAAATCAAAAAATGCTATTTTCATAGTAAATGTTAAAAATGGTCAAAAAGTGATGAAAAGATACGATGAAACTAATGTGATATTCGTGTTCAGCATAAAAAGTTATGCTAGATACCAACTTTTGAATGGTTTCTGTCGACGGGTTATCGAAATATCAAGCCTAAAATATCAAAAAATGCTATTTTCATAGTAAATCTTAAAAATGGTCAAAAAGTGATGAAAAGATACGATGAAACTAATGTGATATTCGTGTTCAGCATAAAAAGTTATGCTAGATACCAACTTTTGAATGGTTTCTGTCGAAGGGTTATCGAAATATCAAGCCTAAAATATCAAAAAATGCTATTTTCATAGTAAATCATAAAAATTGTCAAAAAGTGATGAAAAGATACGATGAAACTAATGTGATATTCGTGTTCAGCATAAAAAGTTATGCTAGATACCAACTTTTGAATGGTTTCTGTCGAAGGGTTATCGAAATATCAAGCCTAAAATATCAAAAAATGCTATTTTCATAGTAAATCATAAAAATGGTCAAAAAGTGATGAAAAGATACGATGAAACTAATGTGATATTCGTGTTCAGCATAAAAAGTTATGCTAGATACCAACTTTTGAATGGTTTCTGTCGAAGGGTTATCGAAATATCAAGCCTAAAATATCAAAAAATGCTATTTTCATAGTAAATGTAAAAAATGGTCAAAAAGTGATGAAAAGATACGATGAAACTAATGTGATATTCGTGTTCAGCATAAAAAGTTATGCTAGATACCAACTTTTGAATGGTTTCTGTCGAAGGGTTATCGAAATATCAAGCCTAAAATATCAAAAAATGCTATTTTCATAGTAAATGCTAAAAATGGTCAAAAAGTGATGAAAAGATACGATGAAACTAATGTGATATTCGTGTTCAGCATAAAAAGTTATGCTAGATACCAACTTTTGAATGGTTTCTGTCGAAGGGTTATCGAAATATCAAGCCTAAAATATCAAAAAATGCTATTTTCATAGTAAATGCTAAAAATGGTCAAAAAGTGATGAAAAGATACGATGAAACTAATGTGATATTCGTGTTCAGCATAAAAAGTTATGCTAGATACCAACTTTTGAATGGTTTCTGTCGAAGGGTTATCGAAATATCAAGCCTAAAATATCAAAAAATGCTATTTTCATAGTAAATGCTAAAAATGGTCAAAAAGTGATGAAAAGATACGATGAAACTAATGTGATATTCGTGTTCAGCATAAAAAGTTATGCTAGATACCAACTTTTGAATGGTTTCTGTCGAAGGGTTATCGAAATATCAAGCCTAAAATATCAAAAAATGCTATTTTCATAGTAAATGTAAAAAATGGTCAAAAAGTGATGAAAAGATACGATGAAACTAATGTGATATTCGTGTTCAGCATAAAAAGTTATGCTAGATACCAACTTTTGAATGGTTTCTGTCGAAGGGTTATCGAAATATCAAGCCTAAAATATCAAAAAATGCTATTTTCATAGTAAATGCTAAAAATGGTCAAAAAGTGATGAAAAGATACGATGAAACTAATGTGATATTCGTGTTCAGCATAAAAAGTTATGCTAGATACCAACTTTTGAATGGTTTCTGTCGAAGGGTTATCGAAATATCAAGCCTAAAATATCAAAAAATGCTATTTTCATAGTAAATGCTAAAAATGGTCAAAAAGTGATGAAAAGATACGATGAAACTAATGTGATATTCGTGTTCAGCATAATAATTTATGCTAGATACCAACTTTTGAATGGTTTCTGTCGAAGGGTTATCGAAATATCAAGCCTAAAATATCAAAAAATGCTATTTTCATAGTAAATGTAAAAAATGGTCAAAAAGTGATGAAAAGATACGATGAAACTAATGTGATATTCGTGTTCAGCATAAAAAGTTATGCTAGATACCAACTTTTGAATGGTTTCTGTCGAAGGGTTATCGAAATATCAAGCCTAAAATATCAAAAAATGCTATTTTCATAGTAAATGTAAAAAATGGTCAAAAAGTGATGAAAAGATACGATGAAACTAATGTGATATTCGTGTTCAGCATAAAAAGTTATGCTAGATACCAACTTTTGAATGGTTTCTGTCGAAGGGTTATCGAAATATCAAGCCTAAAAAATCAAAAAATGCTATTTTCATAGTAATTGTTAAAAATGGTCAAAAAGTGATGAAAAGATACGATGAAACTAATGTGATATTCGTGTTCAGCATAAAAAGTTATGCTAGATACCAACTTTTGAATGGTTTCTGTCGAAGGGTTATCGAAATATCAAGCCTAAAAAATCAAAAAATGCTATTTTCATAGTAATTGTTAAAAATGGTCAAAAAGTGATGAAAAGATACGATGAAACTAATGTGATATTCGTGTTCAGCATAAAAAGTTATGCTAGATACCAACTTTTGAATGGTTTCTGTCGAAGGGTTATCGAAATATCAAGCCTCAAAAATCAAAAAATGCTATTTTCATAGTAAATGCTAAAAATGGTCAAAAAGTGATGAAAAGATACGATGAAACTAATGTGATATTCGTGTTCAGCATAAAAAGTTATGCTAGATACCAACTTTTGAATGGTTTCTGTCGAAGGGTTATCGAAATATCAAGCCTAAAATATCAAAAAATGCTATTTTCATAGTAAATGCTAAAAATGGTCAAAAAGTGATGAAAAGATACGATGAAACTAATGTGATATTCGTGTTCAGCATAAAAAGTTATGCTAGATACCAACTTTTGAATGGTTTCTGTCGAAGGGTTATCGAAATATCAAGCCTAAAATATCAAAAAATGCTATTTTCATAGTAAATGCTAAAAATGGTCAAAAAGTGATGAAAAGATACGATGAAACTAATGTGATATTCGTGTTCAGCATAAAAAGTTATGCTAGATACCAACTTTTGAATGGTTTCTGTCGAAGGGTTATCGAAATATCAAGCCTAAAATATCAAAAAATGCTATTTTCATAGTAAATCCTAAAAATGGTCAAAAAGTGATGAAAAGATACGATGAAACTAATGTGATATTCGTGTTCAGCATAAAAAGTTATGCTAGATACCATTTTTTGAATGGTTTCTGTCGAAGGGTTATCGAAATATCAAGCCTAAAATATCAAAAAATGCTATTTTCATAGTAAATCCTAAAAATGGTCAAAAAGTGATGAAAAGATACGATGAAACTAATGTGATATTCGTGTTCAGCATAAAAAGTTATGCTAGATACCAACTTTTGAATGGTTTCTGTCGAAGGGTTATCGAAATATCAAGCCTCAAAAATCAAAAAATGCTATTTTCATAGTAATTGTTAAAAATGGTCAAAAAGTGATGAAAAGATACGATGAAACTAATGTGATATTCGTGTTCAGCATAAAAAGTTATGCTAGATACCAACTTTTGAATGGTTTCTGTCGAAGGGTTATCGAAATATCAAGCCTCAAAAATCAAAAAATGCTATTTTCATAGTAAATGTTCAAAATATTCAAAAAGTGATGAAAAGATACGATGAAACTAATGTGATATTCGTGTTCAGCATAAAAAGTTATGCTAGATACCAACTTTTGAATGGTTTCTGTCGAAGGGTTATCGAAATATCAAGCCTCAAAAATCAAAAAATGCTATTTTCATAGTAAATGTTCAAAATATTCAAAAAGTGATGAAAAGATACGATGAAACTAATGTGATATTCGTGTTCAGCATAAAAAGTTATGCTAGATACCAACTTTTGAATGGTTTCTGTCGAAGGGTTATCGAAATATCAAGCCTCAAAAATCAAAAAATGCTATTTTCATAGTAATTGTTAAAAATGGTCAAAAAGTGATGAAAAGATACGATGAAACTAATGTGATATTCGTGTTCAGCATAAAAAGTTATGCTAGATACCAACTTTTGAATGGTTTCTGTCGAAGGGTTATCTTTCATAGTAATTGTTAAAAATGGTCAAAAAGTGATGAAAAGATACGATGAAACTAATGTGATATTCGTGTTCAGCATAAAAAGTTATGCTAGATACCAACTTTTGAATGGTTTCTGTCGAAGGGTTATCGAAATATCAAGCCTCAAAAATCAAAAAATGCTATTTTCATAGTAAATGTTAAAAATGGTCAAAAAGTGATGAAACTAATGTGATATTCGTGTTCAGCATAAAAAGTTATGCTAGATACCAACTTTTGAATGGTTTCTGTCGAAGGGTTATCGAAATATCAAGCCTAAAATATCAAAAAATGCTATTTTCATAGTAAATGTTAAAAATGGTCAAAAGTGATGAAAAGATACGATGAAACTAATGTGATATTCGTGTTCAGCATAAAAAGTTATGCTAGATACCAACTTTTGAATGGTTTCTGTCGAAGGGTTATCGAAATATCAAGCCTCAAAAATCAAAAAATGCTTTACTTAGTAAAAATGGTCAAAAAGTGATGAAAAGATACGATGAAAATGTAATATTCGTGTTCAAATAAAAAGTTATTAATACCAACTTTGAATGGTTTCTGTCTCAAAAATATCATATTTTCATAAAAACATAAAAGAAAAGATACGATGAAACTAATGTAATATTCGTGTTCAGCATAAAAAGTTATGCTAGATACCAACTTTTGAATGGTTTCTGTGGGTTTATCGAAATCAAGTAAAAAATCAAAAATGGTCAAAAATAAAAGTGATGAAAAAGATACGATGAAACTAATGTGATATTCGTGTTCAGCATAAAAAGTTATGCTAGATACCAATTTTGAATGGTTTCTGTCGAAGGGTTATCGAAATATCAAGCCTAAAAAATCAAAAAATGCTATTTTCATAAATGTTAAAAATGGTCAAAAGTGATGAAAAAGATAAAAATGTGATATTCGTGTTCAAAAAGTATGCTAGATACCAACTTTTGAATGGTTTCTGTCGAGGTTATCGAAATATCAAAAAAATCAAAAATGCTATTTTCATAGTTAAAAATGGTCAAAAAGTGATGAAAAGATTCGATGAAACTAATGTGATATTCGTGTTCAGCATAAAAAGTTATGCTAGATACCAACTTTTGAATGGTTTCTGTCGAAGGGTTATCGAAATATCAAGCCTCAAAAATCAAAAAATGCTATTTTCATAGTAATTGTTAAAAATGGTCAAAAAGTGATGAAAAGATACGATGAAACTAATGTGATATTCGTGTTCAGCATAAAAAGTTATGCTAGATACCAACTTTTGAATGGTTTCTGTCGAAGGGTTATCGAAATATCAAGCCTCAAAAATCAAAAAATGCTATTTTCATAGTAATTGTTAAAAATGGTCAAAAAGTGATGAAAAGATACGATGAAACTAATGTGATATTCGTGTTCAGCATAAAAAGTTATGCTAGATACCAACTTTTGAATGGTTTCTGTCGAAGGGTTATCGAAATATCAAGCCTCAAAAATCAAAAAATGCTATTTTCATAGTAATTGTTAAAAATGGTCAAAAAGTGATGAAAAGATACGATGAAACTAATGTGATATTCGTGTTCAGCATAAAAAGTTATGCTAGATACCAACTTTTGAATGGTTTCTGTCGAAGGGTTATCGAAATATCAAGCCTCAAAAATCAAAAAATGCTATTTTCATAGTAATTGTTAAAAATGGTCAAAAAGTGATGAAAAGATACGATGAAACTAATGTGATATTCGTGTTCAGCATAAAAAGTTATGCTAGATACCAACTTTTGAATGGTTTCTGTCGAAGGGTTATCGAAATATCAAGCCTCAAAAATCAAAAAATGCTATTTTCATAGTAATTGTTAAAAATGGTCAAAAAGTGATGAAAAGATACGATGAAACTAATGTGATATTCGTGTTCAGCATAAAAAGTTATGCTAGATACCAACTTTTGAATGGTTTCTGTCGAAGGGTTATCGAAATATCAAGCCTCAAAAATCAAAAAATGCTATTTTCATAGTAATTGTAAAAATGGTCAAAAAGTGATGAAAAGATACGATGAAACTAATGTGATATTCGTGTTCAGCATAAAAAGTTATGCTAGATACCAACTTTTGAATGGTTTCTGTCGAAGGGTTATCGAAATATCAAGCCTCAAAAATCAAAAAATGCTATTTTCATAGTAATTGTTAAAAATGGTCAAAAAGTGATGAAAAGATACGATGAAACTAATGTGATATTCGTGTTCAGCATAAAAAGTTATGCTAGATACCAACTTTTGAATGGTTTCTGTCGAAGGGTTATCGAAATATCAAGCCTCAAAAATCAAAAAATGCTATTTTCATAGTAATTGTTAAAAATGGTCAAAAAGTGATGAAAAGATACGATGAAACTAATGTGATATTCGTGTTCAGCATAAAAAGTTATGCTAGATACCAACTTTTGAATGGTTTCTGTCGAAGGGTTATCGAAATATCAAGCCTCAAAAATCAAAAAATGCTATTTTCATAGTAATTGTTAAAAATGGTCAAAAAGTGATGAAAAGATACGATGAAACTAATGTGATATTCGTGTTCAGCATAAAAAGTTATGCTAGATACCAATTTTTGAATGGTTTCTGTCGAAGGGTTATCGAAATATCAAGCCTCAAAAATCAAAAAATGCTATTTTCATAGTAATTGTTAAAAATGGTCAAAAAGTGATGAAAAGATACGATGAAACTAATGTGATATTCGTGTTCAGCATAAAAAGTTATGCTAGATACCAACTTTTGAATGGTTTCTGTCGAAGGGTTATCGAAATATCAAGCCTCAAAAATCAAAAAATGCTATTTTCATAGTAATTGTTAAAAATGGTCAAAAAGTGATGAAAAGATACGATGAAACTAATGTGATATTCGTGTTCAGCATAAAAAGTTATGCTAGATACCAACTTTTGAATGGTTTCTGTCGAAGGGTTATCGAAATATCAAGCCTCAAAAATCAAAAAATGCTATTTTCATAGTAATTGTTAAAAATGGTCAAAAAGTGATGAAAAGATACGATGAAACTAATGTGATATTCGTGTTCAGCATAAAAAGTTATGCTAGATACCAACTTTTGAATGGTTTCTGTCGAAGGGTTATCGAAATATCAAGCCTCAAAAATCAAAAAATGCTATTTTCATAGTAATTGTTAAAAATGGTCAAAAAGTGATGAAAAGATACGATGAAACTAATGTGATATTCGTGTTCAGCATAAAAAGTTATGCTAGATACCAACTTTTGAATGGTTTCTGTCGAAGGGTTATCGAAATATCAAGCCTCAAAAATCAAAAAATGCTATTTTCATAGTAATTGTTAAAAATGGTCAAAAAGTGATGAAAAGATACGATGAAACTAATGTGATATTCGTGTTCAGCATAAAAAGTTATGCTAGATACCAACTTTTGAATGGTTTCTGTCGAAGGGTTATCGAAATATCAATCCTCAAAAATCAAAAAATGCTATTTTCATAGTAATTGTTTAAAATGGTCAAAAAGTGATGAAAAGATACGATGAAACTAATGTGATATTCGTGTTCAGCATAAAAAGTTATGCTAGATACCAACTTTTGAATGGTTTCTGTCGAAGGGTTATCGAAATATCAAGCCTCAAAAATCAAAAAATGCTATTTTCATAGTAATTGTTAAAAATGGTCAAAAAGTGATGAAAAGATACGATGAAACTAATGTGATATTCGTGTTCAGCATAAAAAGTTATGCTAGATACCAACTTTTGAATGGTTTCTGTCGAAGGGTTATCGAAATATCAAGCCTCAAAAATCAAAAAATGCTATTTTCATAGTAATTGTTTAAAAATGGTCAAAAAGTGATGAAAAGATACGATGAAACTAATGTGATATTCGTGTTCAGCATAAAAAGTTATGCTAGATACCAACTTTTGAATGGTTTCTGTCGAAGGGTTATCGAAATATCAAGCCTCAAAAATCAAAAAATGCTATTTTCATAGTAATTGTTAAAAATGGTCAAAAAGTGATGAAAAGATACGATGAAACTAATGTGATATTCGTGTTCAGCATAAAAAGTTATGCTAGATACCAACTTTTGAATGGTTTCTGTCGAAGGGTTATCGAAATATCAAGCCTCAAAAATCAAAAAATGCTATTTTCATAGTAATTGTTAAAAATGGTCAAAAAGTGATGAAAAGATACGATGAAACTAATGTGATATTCGTGTTCAGCATAAAAAGTTATGCTAGATACCAACTTTTGAATGGTTTCTGTCGAAGGGTTATCGAAATATCAAGCCTCAAAAATCAAAAAATGCTATTTTCATAGTAATTGTTAAAAATGGTCAAAAAGTGATGAAAAGATACGATGAAACTAATGTGATATTCGTGTTCAGCATAAAAAGTTATGCTAGATACCAACTTTTGAATGGTTTCTGTCGAAGGGTTATCGAAATATCAAGCCTCAAAAATCAAAAAATGCTATTTTCATAGTAATTGTTAAAAATGGTCAAAAAGTGATGAAAAGATACGATGAAACTAATGTGATATTCGTGTTCAGCATAAAAAGTTATGCTAGATACCAACTTTTGAATGGTTTCTGTCGAAGGGTTATCGAAATATCAAGCCTCAAAAATCAAAAAATGCTATTTTCATAGTAATTGTTAAAAATGGTCAAAAAGTGATGAAAAGATACGATGAAACTAATGTGATATTCGTGTTCAGCATAAAAAGTTATGCTAGATACCAACTTTTGAATGGTTTCTGTCGAAGGGTTATCGAAATATCAAGCCTCAAAAATCAAAAAATGCTATTTTCATAGTAATTGTTAAAAATGGTCAAAAAGTGATGAAAAGATACGATGAAACTAATGTGATATTCGTGTTCAGCATAAAAAGTTATGCTAGATACCAACTTTTGAATGGTTTCTGTCGAAGGGTTATCGAAATATCAAGCCTCAAAAATCAAAAAATGCTATTTTCATAGTAATTGTTAAAAATGGTCAAAAAGTGATGAAAAGATACGATGAAACTAATGTGATATTCGTGTTCAGCATAAAAAGTTATGCTAGATACCAACTTTTGAATGGTTTCTGTCGAAGGGTTATCGAAATATCAAGCCTCAAAAATCAAAAAATGCTATTTTCATAGTAATTGTTAAAATGGTCAAAAAGTGATGAAAAGATACGATGAAACTAATGTGATATTCGTGTTCAGCATAAAAAGTTATGCTAGATACCAACTTTTGAATGGTTTCTGTCGAAGGGTTATCGAAATATCAAGCCTCAAAAATCAAAAAATGCTATTTTCATAGTAATTGTTAAAAATGGTCAAAAAGTGATGAAAAGATACGATGAAACTAATGTGATATTCGTGTTCAGCATAAAAAGTTATGCTAGATACCAACTTTTGAATGGTTTCTGTCGAAGGGTTATCGAAATATCAAGCCTCAAAAATCAAAAAATGCTATTTTCATAGTAATTGTTAAAAATGGTCAAAAAGTGATGAAAAGATACGATGAAACTAATGTGATATTCGTGTTCAGCATAAAAAGTTATGCTAGATACCAACTTTTGAATGGTTTCTGTCGAAGGGTTATCGAAATATCAAGCCTCAAAAATCAAAAAATGCTATTTTCATAGTAATTGTTAAAAATGGTCAAAAAGTGATGAAAAGATACGATGAAACTAATGTGATATTCGTGTTCAGCATAAAAAGTTATGCTAGATACCAACTTTTGAATGGTTTCTGTCGAAGGGTTATCGAAATATCAAGCCTCAAAAATCAAAAAATGCTATTTTCATAGTAATTGTTAAAAATGGTCAAAAAGTGATGAAAAGATACGATGAAACTAATGTGATATTCGTGTTCAGCATAAAAAGTTATGCTAGATACCAACTTTTGAATGGTTTCTGTCGAAGGGTTATCGAAATATCAAGCCTCAAAAATCAAAAAATGCTATTTTCATAGTAATTGTTAAAAATGGTCAAAAAGTGATGAAAAGATACGATGAAACTAATGTGATATTCGTGTTCAGCATAAAAAGTTATGCTAGATACCAACTTTTGAATGGTTTCTGTCGAAGGGTTATCGAAATATCAAGCCTCAAAAATCAAAAAATGCTATTTTCATAGTAATTGTTAAAAATGGTCAAAAAGTGATGAAAAGATACGATGAAACTAATGTGATATTCGTGTTCAGCATAAAAAGTTATGCTAGATACCAACTTTTGAATGGTTTCTGTCGAAGGGTTATCGAAATATCAAGCCTCAAAAATCAAAAAATGCTATTTTCATAGTAATTGTAAAAATGGTCAAAAAGTGATGAAAAGATACGATGAAACTAATGTGATATTCGTGTTCAGCATAAAAAGTTATGCTAGATACCAACTTTTGAATGGTTTCTGTCGAAGGGTTATCGAAATATCAAGCCTCAAAAATCAAAAAATGCTATTTTCATAGTAATTGTTAAAAATGGTCAAAAAGTGATGAAAAGATACGATGAAACTAATGTGATATTCGTGTTCAGCATAAAAAGTTATGCTAGATACCAACTTTTGAATGGTTTCTGTCGAAGGGTTATCGAAATATCAAGCCTCAAAAATCAAAAAATGCTATTTTCATAGTAATTGTTAAAAATGGTCAAAAAGTGATGAAAAGATACGATGAAACTAATGTGATATTCGTGTTCAGCATAAAAAGTTATGCTAGATACCAACTTTTGAATGGTTTCTGTCGAAGGGTTATCGAAATATCAAGCCTCAAAAATCAAAAAATGCTATTTTCATAGTAATTGTTAAAAATGGTCAAAAAGTGATGAAAAGATACGATGAAACTAATGTGATATTCGTGTTCAGCATAAAAAGTTATGCTAGATACCAACTTTTGAATGGTTTCTGTCGAAGGGTTATCGAAATATCAAGCCTCAAAAATCAAAAAATGCTATTTTCATAGTAATTGTTAAAAATGGTCAAAAAGTGATGAAAAGATACGATGAAACTAATGTGATATTCGTGTTCAGCATAAAAAGTTATGCTAGATACCAACTTTTGAATGGTTTCTGTCGAAGGGTTATCGAAATATCAAGCCTCAAAAATCAAAAAATGCTATTTTCATAGTAATTGTTAAAAATGGTCAAAAAGTGATGAAAAGATACGATGAAACTAATGTGATATTCGTGTTCAGCATAAAAAGTTATGCTAGATACCAACTTTTGAATGGTTTCTGTCGAAGGGTTATCGAAATATCAAGCCTCAAAAATCAAAAAATGCTATTTTCATAGTAATTGTTAAAAATGGTCAAAAAGTGATGAAAAGATACGATGAAACTAATGTGATATTCGTGTTCAGCATAAAAAGTTATGCTAGATACCAACTTTTGAATGGTTTCTGTCGAAGGGTTATCGAAATATCAAGCCTCAAAAATCAAAAAATGCTATTTTCATAGTAATTGTTAAAAATGGTCAAAAAGTGATGAAAAGATACGATGAAACTAATGTGATATTCGTGTTCAGCATAAAAAGTTATGCTAGATACCAACTTTTGAATGGTTTCTGTCGAAGGGTTATCGAAATATCAAGCCTCAAAAATCAAAAAATGCTATTTTCATAGTAATTGTTAAAAATGGTCAAAAAGTGATGAAAAGATACGATGAAACTAATGTGATATTCGTGTTCAGCATAAAAAGTTATGCTAGATACCAACTTTTGAATGGTTTCTGTCGAAGGGTTATCGAAATATCAAGCCTCAAAAATCAAAAAATGCTATTTTCATAGTAATTGTTAAAAATGGTCAAAAAGTGATGAAAAGATACGATGAAACTAATGTGATATTCGTGTTCAGCATAAAAAGTTATGCTAGATACCAACTTTTGAATGGTTTCTGTCGAAGGGTTATCGAAATATCAAGCCTCAAAAATCAAAAAATGCTATTTTCATAGTAATTGTTAAAAATGGTCAAAAAGTGATGAAAAGATACGATGAAACTAATGTGATATTCGTGTTCAGCATAAAAAGTTATGCTAGATACCAACTTTTGAATGGTTTCTGTCGAAGGGTTATCGAAATATCAAGCCTCAAAAATCAAAAAATGCTATTTTCATAGTAATTGTTAAAAATGGTCAAAAAGTGATGAAAAGATACGATGAAACTAATGTGATATTCGTGTTCAGCATAAAAAGTTATGCTAGATACCAACTTTTGAATGGTTTCTGTCGAAGGGTTATCGAAATATCAAGCCTCAAAAATCAAAAAATGCTATTTTCATAGTAATTGTTAAAAATGGTCAAAAAGTGATGAAAAGATACGATGAAACTAATGTGATATTCGTGTTCAGCATAAAAAGTTATGCTAGATACCAACTTTTGAATGGTTTCTGTCGAAGGGTTATCGAAATATCAAGCCTCAAAAATCAAAAAATGCTATTTTCATAGTAATTGTTAAAAATGGTCAAAAAGTGATGAAAAGATACGATGAAACTAATGTGATATTCGTGTTCAGCATAAAAAGTTATGCTAGATACCAACTTTTGAATGGTTTCTGTCGAAGGGTTATCGAAATATCAAGCCTCAAAAATCAAAAAATGCTATTTTCATAGTAATTGTTAAAAATGGTCAAAAAGTGATGAAAAGATACGATGAAACTAATGTGATATTCGTGTTCAGCATAAAAAGTTATGCTAGATACCAACTTTTGAATGGTTTCTGTCGAAGGGTTATCGAAATATCAAGCCTCAAAAATCAAAAAATGCTATTTTCATAGTAATTGTTAAAAATGGTCAAAAAGTGATGAAAAGATACGATGAAACTAATGTGATATTCGTGTTCAGCATAAAAAGTTATGCTAGATACCAACTTTTGAATGGTTTCTGTCGAAGGGTTATCGAAATATCAAGCCTCAAAAATCAAAAAATGCTATTTTCATAGTAATTGTTAAAAATGGTCAAAAAGTGATGAAAAGATACGATGAAACTAATGTGATATTCGTGTTCAGCATAAAAAGTTATGCTAGATACCAACTTTTGAATGGTTTCTGTCGAAGGGTTATCGAAATATCAAGCCTCAAAAATCAAAAAATGCTATTTTCATAGTAATTGTTAAAAATGGTCAAAAAGTGATGAAAAGATACGATGAAACTAATGTGATATTCGTGTTCAGCATAAAAAGTTATGCTAGATACCAATTTTTGAATGGTTTCTGTCGAAGGGTTATCGAAATATCAAGCCTCAAAAATCAAAAAATGCTATTTTCATAGTAATTATTAAAAATCGTCAAAAAGTGATGAAAAGATACGATGAAACTAATGTGATATTCGTGTTCAGCATAAAAAGTTATGCTAGATACCAACTTTTGAATGGTTTCTGTCGAAGGGTTATCGAAATATCAAGCCTCAAAAATCAAAAAATGCTATTTTCATAGTAATTGTTAAAAATGGTCAAAAAGTGATGAAAAGATACGATGAAACTAATGTGATATTCGTGTTCAGCATAAAAAGTTATGCTAGATACCAACTTTTGAATGGTTTCTGTCGAAGGGTTATCGAAATATCAAGCCTCAAAAATCAAAAAATGCTATTTTCATAGTAATTGTTAAAAATGGTCAAAAAGTGATGAAAAGATACGATGAAACTAATGTGATATTCGTGTTCAGCATAAAAAGTTATGCTAGATACCAACTTTTGAATGGTTTCTGTCGAAGGGTTATCGAAATATCAAGCCTCAAAAATCAAAAAATGCTATTTTCATAGTAATTGTTAAAAATGGTCAAAAAGTGATGAAAAGATACGATGAAACTAATGTGATATTCGTGTTCAGCATAAAAAGTTATGCTAGATACCAACTTTTGAATGGTTTCTGTCGAAGGGTTATCGAAATATCAAGCCTTAAAAAATCAAAAAATGCTATTTTCATAGTAATTGTTAAAAATGGTCAAAAAGTGATGAAAAGATACGATGAAACTAATGTGATATTCGTGTTCAGCATAAAAAGTTATGCTAGATACCAACTTTTGAATGGTTTCTGTCGAAGGGTTATCGAAATATCAAGCCTCAAAAATCAAAAAATGCTATTTTCATAGTAATTGTTAAAAATGGTCAAAAAGTGATGAAAAGATACGATGAAACTAATGTGATATTCGTGTTCAGCATAAAAAGTTATGCTAGATACCAACTTTTGAATGGTTTCTGTCGAAGGGTTATCGAAATATCAAGCCTCAAAAATCAAAAAATGCTATTTTCATAGTAATTGTTAAAAATGGTCAAAAAGTGATGAAAAGATACGATGAAACTAATGTGATATTCGTGTTCAGCATAAAAAGTTATGCTAGATACCAACTTTTGAATGGTTTCTGTCGAAGGGTTATCGAAATATCAAGCCTCAAAAATCAAAAAATGCTATTTTCATAGTAATTGTTAAAAATGGTCAAAAAGTGATGAAAAGATACGATGAAACTAATGTGATATTCGTGTTCAGCATAAAAAGTTATGCTAGATACCAACTTTTGAATGGTTTCTGTCGAAGGGTTATCGAAATATCAAGCCTCAAAAATCAAAAAATGCTATTTTCATAGTAATTGTTAAAAATGGTCAAAAAGTGATGAAAAGATACGATGAAACTAATGTGATATTCGTGTTCAGCATAAAAAGTTATGCTAGATACCAACTTTTGAATGGTTTCTGTCGAAGGGTTATCGAAATATCAAGCCTCAAAAATCAAAAAATGCTATTTTCATAGTAATTGTTAAAAATGGTCAAAAAGTGATGAAAAGATACGATGAAACTAATGTGATATTCGTGTTCAGCATAAAAAGTTATGCTAGATACCAACTTTTGAATGGTTTCTGTCGAAGGGTTATCGAAATATCAAGCCTCAAAAATCAAAAAATGCTATTTTCATAGTAATTGTTAAAAATGGTCAAAAAGTGATGAAAAGATACGATGAAACTAATGTGATATTCGTGTTCAGCATAAAAAGTTATGCTAGATACCAACTTTTGAATGGTTTCTGTCGAAGGGTTATCGAAATATCAAGCCTCAAAAATCAAAAAATGCTATTTTCATAGTAATTGTTAAAAATGGTCAAAAAGTGATGAAAAGATACGATGAAACTAATGTGATATTCGTGTTCAGCATAAAAAGTTATGCTAGATACCAACTTTTGAATGGTTTCTGTCGAAGGGTTATCGAAATATCAAGCCTCAAAAATCAAAAAATGCTATTTTCATAGTAATTGTTAAAAATGGTCAAAAAGTGATGAAAAGATACGATGAAACTAATGTGATATTCGTGTTCAGCATAAAAAGTTATGCTAGATACCAACTTTTGAATGGTTTCTGTCGAAGGGTTATCGAAATATCAAGCCTCAAAAATCAAAAAATGCTATTTTCATAGTAATTGTTAAAAATGGTCAAAAAGTGATGAAAAGATACGATGAAACTAATGTGATATTCGTGTTCAGCATAAAAAGTTATGCTAGATACCAACTTTTGAATGGTTTCTGTCGAAGGGTTATCGAAATATCAAGCCTCAAAAATCAAAAAATGCTATTTTCATAGTAATTGTTAAAAATGGTCAAAAAGTGATGAAAAGATACGATGAAACTAATGTGATATTCGTGTTCAGCATAAAAAGTTATGCTAGATACCAACTTTTGAATGGTTTCTGTCGAAGGGTTATCGAAATATCAAGCCTCAAAAATCAAAAAATGCTATTTTCATAGTAATTGTTAAAAATGGTCAAAAAGTGATGAAAAGATACGATGAAACTAATGTGATATTCGTGTTCAGCATAAAAAGTTATGCTAGATACCAACTTTTGAATGGTTTCTGTCGAAGGGTTATCGAAATATCAAGCCTCAAAAATCAAAAAATGCTATTTTCATAGTAATTGTTAAAAATGGTCAAAAAGTGATGAAAAGATACGATGAAACTAATGTGATATTCGTGTTCAGCATAAAAAGTTATGCTAGATACCAACTTTTGAATGGTTTCTGTCGAAGGGTTATCGAAATATCAAGCCTCAAAAATCAAAAAATGCTATTTTCATAGTAATTGTTAAAAATGGTCAAAAAGTGATGAAAAGATACGATGAAACTAATGTGATATTCGTGTTCAGCATAAAAAGTTATGCTAGATACCAACTTTTGAATGGTTTCTGTCGAAGGGTTATCGAAATATCAAGCCTCAAAAATCAAAAAATGCTATTTTCATAGTAATTGTTAAAAATGGTCAAAAAGTGATGAAAAGATACGATGAAACTAATGTGATATTCGTGTTCAGCATAAAAAGTTATGCTAGATACCAACTTTTGAATGGTTTCTGTCGAAGGGTTATCGAAATATCAAGCCTCAAAAATCAAAAAATGCTATTTTCATAGTAATTGTTAAAAATGGTCAAAAAGTGATGAAAAGATACGATGAAACTAATGTGATATTCGTGTTCAGCATAAAAAGTTATGCTAGATACCAACTTTTGAATGGTTTCTGTCGAAGGGTTATCGAAATATCAAGCCTCAAAAATCAAAAAATGCTATTTTCATAGTAATTGTTAAAAATGGTCAAAAAGTGATGAAAAGATACGATGAAACTAATGTGATATTCGTGTTCAGCATAAAAAGTTATGCTAGATACCAACTTTTGAATGGTTTCTGTCGAAGGGTTATCGAAATATCAAGCCTCAAAAATCAAAAAATGCTATTTTCATAGTAATTGTTAAAAATGGTCAAAAAGTGATGAAAAGATACGATGAAACTAATGTGATATTCGTGTTCAGCATAAAAAGTTATGCTAGATACCAACTTTTGAATGGTTTCTGTCGAAGGGTTATCGAAATATCAAGCCTCAAAAATCAAAAAATGCTATTTTCATAGTAATTGTTAAAAATGGTCAAAAAGTGATGAAAAGATACGATGAAACTAATGTGATATTCGTGTTCAGCATAAAAAGTTATGCTAGATACCAACTTTTGAATGGTTTCTGTCGAAGGGTTATCGAAATATCAAGCCTCAAAAATCAAAAAATGCTATTTTCATAGTAATTGTTAAAAATGGTCAAAAAGTGATGAAAAGATACGATGAAACTAATGTGATATTCGTGTTCAGCATAAAAAGTTATGCTAGATACCAACTTTTGAATGGTTTCTGTCGAAGGGTTATCGAAATATCAAGCCTCAAAAATCAAAAAATGCTATTTTCATAGTAATTGTTAAAAATGGTCAAAAAGTGATGAAAAGATACGATGAAACTAATGTGATATTCGTGTTCAGCATAAAAAGTTATGCTAGATACCAACTTTTGAATGGTTTCTGTCGAAGGGTTATCGAAATATCAAGCCTCAAAAATCAAAAAATGCTATTTTCATAGTAATTGTTAAAAATGGTCAAAAAGTGATGAAAAGATACGATGAAACTAATGTGATATTCGTGTTCAGCATAAAAAGTTATGCTAGATACCAACTTTTGAATGGTTTCTGTCGAAGGGTTATCGAAATATCAAGCCTCAAAAATCAAAAAATGCTATTTTCATAGTAATTGTTAAAAATGGTCAAAAAGTGATGAAAAGATACGATGAAACTAATGTGATATTCGTGTTCAGCATAAAAAGTTATGCTAGATACCAACTTTTGAATGGTTTCTGTCGAAGGGTTATCGAAATATCAAGCCTCAAAAATCAAAAAATGCTATTTTCATAGTAATTGTTAAAAATGGTCAAAAAGTGATGAAAAGATACGATGAAACTAATGTGATATTCGTGTTCAGCATAAAAAGTTATGCTAGATACCAACTTTTGAATGGTTTCTGTCGAAGGGTTATCGAAATATCAAGCCTCAAAAATCAAAAAATGCTATTTTCATAGTAATTGTTAAAAATGGTCAAAAAGTGATGAAAAGATACGATGAAACTAATGTGATATTCGTGTTCAGCATAAAAAGTTATGCTAGATACCAACTTTTGAATGGTTTCTGTCGAAGGGTTATCGAAATATCAAGCCTCAAAAATCAAAAAATGCTATTTTCATAGTAATTGTTAAAAATGGTCAAAAAGTGATGAAAAGATACGATGAAACTAATGTGATATTCGTGTTCAGCATAAAAAGTTATGCTAGATACCAACTTTTGAATGGTTTCTGTCGAAGGGTTATCGAAATATCAAGCCTCAAAAATCAAAAAATGCTATTTTCATAGTAATTGTTAAAAATGGTCAAAAAGTGATGAAAAGATACGATGAAACTAATGTGATATTCGTGTTCAGCATAAAAAGTTATGCTAGATACCAACTTTTGAATGGTTTCTGTCGAAGGGTTATCGAAATATCAAGCCTCAAAAATCAAAAAATGCTATTTTCATAGTAATTGTTAAAAATGGTCAAAAAGTGATGAAAAGATACGATGAAACTAATGTGATATTCGTGTTCAGCATAAAAAGTTATGCTAGATACCAACTTTTGAATGGTTTCTGTCGAAGGGTTATCGAAATATCAAGCCTCAAAAATCAAAAAATGCTATTTTCATAGTAATTGTTAAAAATGGTCAAAAAGTGATGAAAAGATACGATGAAACTAATGTGATATTCGTGTTCAGCATAAAAAGTTATGCTAGATACCAACTTTTGAATGGTTTCTGTCGAAGGGTTATCGAAATATCAAGCCTCAAAAATCAAAAAATGCTATTTTCATAGTAATTGTTAAAAATGGTCAAAAAGTGATGAAAAGATACGATGAAACTAATGTGATATTCGTGTTCAGCATAAAAAGTTATGCTAGATACCAACTTTTGAATGGTTTCTGTCGAAGGGTTATCGAAATATCAAGCCTCAAAAATCAAAAAATGCTATTTTCATAGTAATTGTTAAAAATGGTCAAAAAGTGATGAAAAGATACGATGAAACTAATGTGATATTCGTGTTCAGCATAAAAAGTTATGCTAGATACCAACTTTTGAATGGTTTCTGTCGAAGGGTTATCGAAATATCAAGCCTCAAAAATCAAAAAATGCTATTTTCATAGTAATTGTTAAAAATGGTCAAAAAGTGATGAAAAGATACGATGAAACTAATGTGATATTCGTGTTCAGCATAAAAAGTTATGCTAGATACCAACTTTTGAATGGTTTCTGTCGAAGGGTTATCGAAATATCAAGCCTCAAAAATCAAAAAATGCTATTTTCATAGTAATTGTTAAAAATGGTCAAAAAGTGATGAAAAGATACGATGAAACTAATGTGATATTCGTGTTCAGCATAAAAAGTTATGCTAGATACCAACTTTTGAATGGTTTCTGTCGAAGGGTTATCGAAATATCAAGCCTCAAAAATCAAAAAATGCTATTTTCATAGTAATTGTTAAAAATGGTCAAAAAGTGATGAAAAGATACGATGAAACTAATGTGATATTCGTGTTCAGCATAAAAAGTTATGCTAGATACCAACTTTTGAATGGTTTCTGTCGAAGGGTTATCGAAATATCAAGCCTCAAAAATCAAAAAATGCTATTTTCATAGTAATTGTTAAAAATGGTCAAAAAGTGATGAAAAGATACGATGAAACTAATGTGATATTCGTGTTCAGCATAAAAAGTTATGCTAGATACCAACTTTTGAATGGTTTCTGTCGAAGGGTTATCGAAATATCAAGCCTCAAAAATCAAAAAATGCTATTTTCATAGTAATTGTTAAAAATGGTCAAAAAGTGATGAAAAGATACGATGAAACTAATGTGATATTCGTGTTCAGCATAAAAAGTTATGCTAGATACCAACTTTTGAATGGTTTCTGTCGAAGGGTTATCGAAATATCAAGCCTCAAAAATCAAAAAATGCTATTTTCATAGTAATTGTTAAAAATGGTCAAAAAGTGATGAAAAGATACGATGAAACTAATGTGATATTCGTGTTCAGCATAAAAAGTTATGCTAGATACCAACTTTTGAATGGTTTCTGTCGAAGGGTTATCGAAATATCAAGCCTCAAAAATCAAAAAATGCTATTTTCATAGTAATTGTTAAAAATGGTCAAAAAGTGATGAAAAGATACGATGAAACTAATGTGATATTCGTGTTCAGCATAAAAAGTTATGCTAGATACCAACTTTTGAATGGTTTCTGTCGAAGGGTTATCGAAATATCAAGCCTCAAAAATCAAAAAATGCTATTTTCATAGTAATTGTTTAAAAATGGTCAAAAAGTGATGAAAAGATACGATGAAACTAATGTGATATTCGTGTTCAGCATAAAAAGTTATGCTAGATACCAACTTTTGAATGGTTTCTGTCGAAGGGTTATCGAAATATCAAGCCTCAAAAATCAAAAAATGCTATTTTCATAGTAATTGTTAAAAATGGTCAAAAAGTGATGAAAAGATACGATGAAACTAATGTGATATTCGTGTTCAGCATAAAAAGTTATGCTAGATACCAACTTTTGAATGGTTTCTGTCGAAGGGTTATCGAAATATCAAGCCTCAAAAATCAAAAAATGCTATTTTCATAGTAATTGTTAAAAATGGTCAAAAAGTGATGAAAAGATACGATGAAACTAATGTGATATTCGTGTTCAGCATAAAAAGTTATGCTAGATACCAACTTTTGAATGGTTTCTGTCGAAGGGTTATCGAAATATCAAGCCTCAAAAATCAAAAAATGCTATTTTCATAGTAATTGTTAAAAATGGTCAAAAAGTGATGAAAAGATACGATGAAACTAATGTGATATTCGTGTTCAGCATAAAAAGTTATGCTAGATACCAACTTTTGAATGGTTTCTGTCGAAGGGTTATCGAAATATCAAGCCTCAAAAATCAAAAAATGCTATTTTCATAGTAATTGTTAAAAATGGTCAAAAAGTGATGAAAAGATACGATGAAACTAATGTGATATTCGTGTTCAGCATAAAAAGTTATGCTAGATACCAACTTTTGAATGGTTTCTGTCGAAGGGTTATCGAAATATCAAGCCTCAAAAATCAAAAAATGCTATTTTCATAGTAATTGTTAAAATGGTCAAAAAGTGATGAAAAGATACGATGAAACTAATGTGATATTCGTGTTCAGCATAAAAAGTTATGCTAGATACCAACTTTTGAATGGTTTCTGTCGAAGGGTTATCGAAATATCAAGCCTCAAAAATCAAAAAATGCTATTTTCATAGTAATTGTTAAAAATGGTCAAAAAGTGATGAAAAGATACGATGAAACTAATGTGATATTCGTGTTCAGCATAAAAAGTTATGCTAGATACCAACTTTTGAATGGTTTCTGTCGAAGGGTTATCGAAATATCAAGCCTCAAAAATCAAAAAATGCTATTTTCATAGTAATTGTTAAAAATGGTCAAAAAGTGATGAAAAGATACGATGAAACTAATGTGATATTCGTGTTCAGCATAAAAAGTTATGCTAGATACCAACTTTTGAATGGTTTCTGTCGAAGGGTTATCGAAATATCAAGCCTCAAAAATCAAAAAATGCTATTTTCATAGTAATTGTTAAAAATGGTCAAAAAGTGATGAAAAGATACGATGAAACTAATGTGATATTCGTGTTCAGCATAAAAAGTTATGCTAGATACCAACTTTTGAATGGTTTCTGTCGAAGGGTTATCGAAATATCAAGCCTCAAAAATCAAAAAATGCTATTTTCATAGTAATTGTTAAAAATGGTCAAAAAGTGATGAAAAGATACGATGAAACTAATGTGATATTCGTGTTCAGCATAAAAAGTTATGCTAGATACCAACTTTTGAATGGTTTCTGTCGAAGGGTTATCGAAATATCAAGCCTCAAAAATCAAAAAATGCTATTTTCATAGTAATTGTTAAAAATGGTCAAAAAGTGATGAAAAGATACGATGAAACTAATGTGATATTCGTGTTCAGCATAAAAAGTTATGCTAGATACCAACTTTTGAATGGTTTCTGTCGAAGGGTTATCGAAATATCAAGCCTCAAAAATCAAAAAATGCTATTTTCATAGTAATTTTTAAAAATGGTCAAAAAGTGATGAAAAGATACGATGAAACTAATGTGATATTCGTGTTCAGCATAAAAAGTTATGCTAGATACCAACTTTTGAATGGTTTCTGTCGAAGGGTTATCGAAATATCAAGCCTCAAAAATCAAAAAATGCTATTTTCATAGTAATTTTTAAAAATGGTCAAAAAGTGATGAAAAGATACGATGAAACTAATGTGATATTCGTGTTCAGCATAAAAAGTTATGCTAGATACCAACTTTTGAATGGTTTCTGTCGAAGGGTTATCGAAATATCAAGCCTCAAAAATCAAAAAATGCTATTTTCATAGTAATTGTTAAAAATGGTCAAAAAGTGATGAAAAGATACGATGAAACTAATGTGATATTCGTGTTCAGCATAAAAAGTTATGCTAGATACCAACTTTTGAATGGTTTCTGTCGAAGGGTTATCGAAATATCAAGCCTCAAAAATCAAAAAATGCTATTTTCATAGTAATTGTTAAAAATGGTCAAAAAGTGATGAAAAGATACGATGAAACTAATGTGATATTCGTGTTCAGCATAAAAAGTTATGCTAGATACCAACTTTTGAATGGTTTCTGTCGAAGGGTTATCGAAATATCAAGCCTCAAAAATCAAAAAATGCTATTTTCATAGTAATTTTTAAAAATGGTCAAAAAGTGATGAAAAGATACGATGAAACTAATGTGATATTCGTGTTCAGCATAAAAAGTTATGCTAGATACCAACTTTTGAATGGTTTCTGTCGAAGGGTTATCGAAATATCAAGCCTCAAAAATCAAAAAATGCTATTTTCATAGTAATTGTTAAAAATGGTCAAAAAGTGATGAAAAGATACGATGAAACTAATGTGATATTCGTGTTCAGCATAAAAAGTTATGCTAGATACCAACTTTTGAATGGTTTCTGTCGAAGGGTTATCGAAATATCAAGCCTCAAAAATCAAAAAATGCTATTTTCATAGTAATTGTTAAAAATGGTCAAAAAGTGATGAAAAGATACGATGAAACTAATGTGATATTCGTGTTCAGCATAAAAAGTTATGCTAGATACCAACTTTTGAATGGTTTCTGTCGAAGGGTTATCGAAATATCAAGCCTCAAAAATCAAAAAATGCTATTTTCATAGTAATTGTTAAAAATGGTCAAAAAGTGATGAAAAGATACGATGAAACTAATGTGATATTCGTGTTCAGCATAAAAAGTTATGCTAGATACCAACTTTTGAATGGTTTCTGTCGAAGGGTTATCGAAATATCAAGCCTCAAAAATCAAAAAATGCTATTTTCATAGTAATTGTTAAAAATGGTCAAAAAGTGATGAAAAGATACGATGAAACTAATGTGATATTCGTGTTCAGCATAAAAAGTTATGCTAGATACCAACTTTTGAATGGTTTCTGTCGAAGGGTTATCGAAATATCAAGCCTCAAAAATCAAAAAATGCTATTTTCATAGTAATTGTTAAAAATGGTCAAAAAGTGATGAAAAGATACGATGAAACTAATGTGATATTCGTGTTCAGCATAAAAAGTTATGCTAGATACCAACTTTTGAATGGTTTCTGTCGAAGGGTTATCGAAATATCAAGCCTCAAAAATCAAAAAATGCTATTTTCATAGTAATTGTTAAAAATGGTCAAAAAGTGATGAAAAGATACGATGAAACTAATGTGATATTCGTGTTCAGCATAAAAAGTTATGCTAGATACCAACTTTTGAATGGTTTCTGTCGAAGGGTTATCGAAATATCAAGCCTCAAAAATCAAAAAATGCTATTTTCATAGTAATTTTTAAAAATGGTCAAAAAGTGATGAAAAGATACGATGAAACTAATGTGATATTCGTGTTCAGCATAAAAAGTTATGCTAGATACCAACTTTTGAATGGTTTCTGTCGAAGGGTTATCGAAATATCAAGCCTCAAAAATCAAAAAATGCTATTTTCATAGTAATTGTTAAAAATGGTCAAAAAGTGATGAAAAGATACGATGAAACTAATGTGATATTCGTGTTCAGCATAAAAAGTTATGCTAGATACCAACTTTTGAATGGTTTCTGTCGAAGGGTTATCGAAATATCAAGCCTCAAAAATCAAAAAATGCTATTTTCATAGTAATTGTTAAAAATGGTCAAAAAGTGATGAAAAGATACGATGAAACTAATGTGATATTCGTGTTCAGCATAAAAAGTTATGCTAGATACCAACTTTTGAATGGTTTCTGTCGAAGGGTTATCGAAATATCAAGCCTCAAAAATCAAAAAATGCTATTTTCATAGTAATTGTTAAAAATGGTCAAAAAGTGATGAAAAGATACGATGAAACTAATGTGATATTCGTGTTCAGCATAAAAAGTTATGCTAGATACCAACTTTTGAATGGTTTCTGTCGAAGGGTTATCGAAATATCAAGCCTCAAAAATCAAAAAATGCTATTTTCATAGTAATTGTTAAAAATGGTCAAAAAGTGATGAAAAGATACGATGAAACTAATGTGATATTCGTGTTCAGCATAAAAAGTTATGCTAGATACCAACTTTTGAATGGTTTCTGTCGAAGGGTTATCGAAATATCAAGCCTCAAAAATCAAAAAATGCTATTTTCATAGTAATTGTTAAAAATGGTCAAAAAGTGATGAAAAGATACGATGAAACTAATGTGATATTCGTGTTCAGCATAAAAAGTTATGCTAGATACCAACTTTTGAATGGTTTCTGTCGAAGGGTTATCGAAATATCAAGCCTCAAAAATCAAAAAATGCTATTTTCATAGTAATTTTTAAAAATGGTCAAAAAGTGATGAAAAGATACGATGAAACTAATGTGATATTCGTGTTCAGCATAAAAAGTTATGCTAGATACCAACTTTTGAATGGTTTCTGTCGAAGGGTTATCGAAATATCAAGCCTCAAAAATCAAAAAATGCTATTTTCATAGTAATTTTTAAAAATGGTCAAAAAGTGATGAAAAGATACGATGAAACTAATGTGATATTCGTGTTCAGCATAAAAAGTTATGCTAGATACCAACTTTTGAATGGTTTCTGTCGAAGGGTTATCGAAATATCAAGCCTCAAAAATCAAAAAATGCTATTTTCATAGTAATTGTTAAAAATGGTCAAAAAGTGATGAAAAGATACGATGAAACTAATGTGATATTCGTGTTCAGCATAAAAAGTTATGCTAGATACCAACTTTTGAATGGTTTCTGTCGAAGGGTTATCGAAATATCAAGCCTCAAAAATCAAAAAATGCTATTTTCATAGTAATTTTTAAAAATGGTCAAAAAGTGATGAAAAGATACGATGAAACTAATGTGATATTCGTGTTCAGCATAAAAAGTTATGCTAGATACCAACTTTTGAATGGTTTCTGTCGAAGGGTTATCGAAATATCAAGCCTCAAAAATCAAAAAATGCTATTTTCATAGTAATTGTTAAAAATGGTCAAAAAGTGATGAAAAGATACGATGAAACTAATGTGATATTCGTGTTCAGCATAAAAAGTTATGCTAGATACCAACTTTTGAATGGTTTCTGTCGAAGGGTTATCGAAATATCAAGCCTCAAAAATCAAAAAATGCTATTTTCATAGTAATTGTTAAAAATGGTCAAAAAGTGATGAAAAGATACGATGAAACTAATGTGATATTCGTGTTCAGCATAAAAAGTTATGCTAGATACCAACTTTTGAATGGTTTCTGTCGAAGGGTTATCGAAATATCAAGCCTCAAAAATCAAAAAATGCTATTTTCATAGTAATTTGTAAAAATGGTCAAAAAGTGATGAAAAGATACGATGAAACTAATGTGATATTCGTGTTCAGCATAAAAAGTTATGCTAGATACCAACTTTTGAATGGTTTCTGTCGAAGGGTTATCGAAATATCAAGCCTCAAAAATCAAAAAATGCTATTTTCATAGTAATTGTTAAAAATGGTCAAAAAGTGATGAAAAGATACGATGAAACTAATGTGATATTCGTGTTCAGCATAAAAAGTTATGCTAGATACCAACTTTTGAATGGTTTCTGTCGAAGGGTTATCGAAATATCAAGCCTCAAAAATCAAAAAATGCTATTTTCATAGTAATTTGTAAAAATGGTCAAAAAGTGATGAAAAGATACGATGAAACTAATGTGATATTCGTGTTCAGCATAAAAAGTTATGCTAGATACCAACTTTTGAATGGTTTCTGTCGAAGGGTTATCGAAATATCAAGCCTCAAAAATCAAAAAATGCTATTTTCATAGTAATTGTTAAAAATGGTCAAAAAGTGATGAAAAGATACGATGAAACTAATGTGATATTCGTGTTCAGCATAAAAAGTTATGCTAGATACCAACTTTTGAATGGTTTCTGTCGAAGGGTTATCGAAATATCAAGCCTCAAAAATCAAAAAATGCTATTTTCATAGTAATTGTTAAAAATGGTCAAAAAGTGATGAAAAGATACGATGAAACTAATGTGATATTCGTGTTCAGCATAAAAAGTTATGCTAGATACCAACTTTTGAATGGTTTCTGTCGAAGGGTTATCGAAATATCAAGCCTCAAAAATCAAAAAATGCTATTTTCATAGTAATTGTTAAAAATGGTCAAAAAGTGATGAAAAGATACGATGAAACTAATGTGATATTCGTGTTCAGCATAAAAAGTTATGCTAGATACCAACTTTTGAATGGTTTCTGTCGAAGGGTTATCGAAATATCAAGCCTCAAAAATCAAAAAATGCTATTTTCATAGTAATTGTTAAAAATGGTCAAAAAGTGATGAAAAGATACGATGAAACTAATGTGATATTCGTGTTCAGCATAAAAAGTTATGCTAGATACCAACTTTTGAATGGTTTCTGTCGAAGGGTTATCGAAATATCAAGCCTCAAAAATCAAAAAATGCTATTTTCATAGTAATTGTTAAAAATGGTCAAAAAGTGATGAAAAGATACGATGAAACTAATGTGATATTCGTGTTCAGCATAAAAAGTTATGCTAGATACCAACTTTTGAATGGTTTCTGTCGAAGGGTTATCGAAATATCAAGCCTCAAAAATCAAAAAATGCTATTTTCATAGTAATTTTTAAAAATGGTCAAAAAGTGATGAAAAGATACGATGAAACTAATGTGATATTCGTGTTCAGCATAAAAAGTTATGCTAGATACCAACTTTTGAATGGTTTCTGTCGAAGGGTTATCGAAATATCAAGCCTCAAAAATCAAAAAATGCTATTTTCATAGTAATTGTTAAAAATGGTCAAAAAGTGATGAAAAGATACGATGAAACTAATGTGATATTCGTGTTCAGCATAAAAAGTTATGCTAGATACCAACTTTTGAATGGTTTCTGTCGAAGGGTTATCGAAATATCAAGCCTCAAAAATCAAAAAATGCTATTTTCATAGTAATTGTTAAAAATGGTCAAAAAGTGATGAAAAGATACGATGAAACTAATGTGATATTCGTGTTCAGCATAAAAAGTTATGCTAGATACCAACTTTTGAATGGTTTCTGTCGAAGGGTTATCGAAATATCAAGCCTCAAAAATCAAAAAATGCTATTTTCATAGTAATTGTTAAAAATGGTCAAAAAGTGATGAAAAGATACGATGAAACTAATGTGATATTCGTGTTCAGCATAAAAAGTTATGCTAGATACCAACTTTTGAATGGTTTCTGTCGAAGGGTTATCGAAATATCAAGCCTCAAAAATCAAAAAATGCTATTTTCATAGTAATTGTTAAAAATGGTCAAAAAGTGATGAAAAGATACGATGAAACTAATGTGATATTCGTGTTCAGCATAAAAAGTTATGCTAGATACCAACTTTTGAATGGTTTCTGTCGAAGGGTTATCGAAATATCAAGCCTCAAAAATCAAAAAATGCTATTTTCATAGTAATTTTTAAAAATGGTCAAAAAGTGATGAAAAGATACGATGAAACTAATGTGATATTCGTGTTCAGCATAAAAAGTTATGCTAGATACCAACTTTTGAATGGTTTCTGTCGAAGGGTTATCGAAATATCAAGCCTCAAAAATCAAAAAATGCTATTTTCATAGTAATTTTTAAAAATGGTCAAAAAGTGATGAAAAGATACGATGAAACTAATGTGATATTCGTGTTCAGCATAAAAAGTTATGCTAGATACCAACTTTTGAATGGTTTCTGTCGAAGGGTTATCGAAATATCAAGCCTCAAAAATCAAAAAATGCTATTTTCATAGTAATTGTTAAAAATGGTCAAAAAGTGATGAAAAGATACGATGAAACTAATGTGATATTCGTGTTCAGCATAAAAAGTTATGCTAGATACCAACTTTTGAATGGTTTCTGTCGAAGGGTTATCGAAATATCAAGCCTCAAAAATCAAAAAATGCTATTTTCATAGTAATTGTTAAAAATGGTCAAAAAGTGATGAAAAGATACGATGAAACTAATGTGATATTCGTGTTCAGCATAAAAAGTTATGCTAGATACCAACTTTTGAATGGTTTCTGTCGAAGGGTTATCGAAATATCAAGCCTCAAAAATCAAAAAATGCTATTTTCATAGTAATTGTTAAAAATGGTCAAAAAGTGATGAAAAGATACGATGAAACTAATGTGATATTCGTGTTCAGCATAAAAAGTTATGCTAGATACCAACTTTTGAATGGTTTCTGTCGAAGGGTTATCGAAATATCAAGCCTCAAAAATCAAAAAATGCTATTTTCATAGTAATTGTTAAAAATGGTCAAAAAGTGATGAAAAGATACGATGAAACTAATGTGATATTCGTGTTCAGCATAAAAAGTTATGCTAGATACCAACTTTTGAATGGTTTCTGTCGAAGGGTTATCGAAATATCAAGCCTCAAAAATCAAAAAATGCTATTTTCATAGTAATTGTTAAAAATGGTCAAAAAGTGATGAAAAGATACGATGAAACTAATGTGATATTCGTGTTCAGCATAAAAAGTTATGCTAGATACCAACTTTTGAATGGTTTCTGTCGAAGGGTTATCGAAATATCAAGCCTCAAAAATCAAAAAATGCTATTTTCATAGTAATTGTAAAAATGGTCAAAAAGTGATGAAAAGATACGATGAAACTAATGTGATATTCGTGTTCAGCATAAAAAGTTATGCTAGATACCAACTTTTGAATGGTTTCTGTCGAAGGGTTATCGAAATATCAAGCCTCAAAAATCAAAAAATGCTATTTTCATAGTAATTGTTAAAAATGGTCAAAAAGTGATGAAAAGATACGATGAAACTAATGTGATATTCGTGTTCAGCATAAAAAGTTATGCTAGATACCAACTTTTGAATGGTTTCTGTCGAAGGGTTATCGAAATATCAAGCCTCAAAAATCAAAAAATGCTATTTTCATAGTAATTGTTAAAAATGGTCAAAAAGTGATGAAAAGATACGATGAAACTAATGTGATATTCGTGTTCAGCATAAAAAGTTATGCTAGATACCAACTTTTGAATGGTTTCTGTCGAAGGGTTATCGAAATATCAAGCCTCAAAAATCAAAAAATGCTATTTTCATAGTAATTGTTAAAAATGGTCAAAAAGTGATGAAAAGATACGATGAAACTAATGTGATATTCGTGTTCAGCATAAAAAGTTATGCTAGATACCAACTTTTGAATGGTTTCTGTCGAAGGGTTATCGAAATATCAAGCCTCAAAAATCAAAAAATGCTATTTTCATAGTAATTGTAAAAATGGTCAAAAAGTGATGAAAAGATACGATGAAACTAATGTGATATTCGTGTTCAGCATAAAAAGTTATGCTAGATACCAACTTTTGAATGGTTTCTGTCGAAGGGTTATCGAAATATCAAGCCTCAAAAATCAAAAAATGCTATTTTCATAGTAATTGTTAAAAATGGTCAAAAAGTGATGAAAAGATACGATGAAACTAATGTGATATTCGTGTTCAGCATAAAAAGTTATGCTAGATACCAACTTTTGAATGGTTTCTGTCGAAGGGTTATCGAAATATCAAGCCTCAAAAATCAAAAAATGCTATTTTCATAGTAATTGTTAAAAATGGTCAAAAAGTGATGAAAAGATACGATGAAACTAATGTGATATTCGTGTTCAGCATAAAAAGTTATGCTAGATACCAACTTTTGAATGGTTTCTGTCGAAGGGTTATCGAAATATCAAGCCTCAAAAATCAAAAAATGCTATTTTCATAGTAATTGTTAAAAATGGTCAAAAAGTGATGAAAAGATACGATGAAACTAATGTGATATTCGTGTTCAGCATAAAAAGTTATGCTAGATACCAACTTTTGAATGGTTTCTGTCGAAGGGTTATCGAAATATCAAGCCTCAAAAATCAAAAAATGCTATTTTCATAGTAATTGTTAAAAATGGTCAAAAAGTGATGAAAAGATACGATGAAACTAATGTGATATTCGTGTTCAGCATAAAAAGTTATGCTAGATACCAACTTTTGAATGGTTTCTGTCGAAGGGTTATCGAAATATCAAGCCTCAAAAATCAAAAAATGCTATTTTCATAGTAATTGTTAAAAATGGTCAAAAAGTGATGAAAAGATACGATGAAACTAATGTGATATTCGTGTTCAGCATAAAAAGTTATGCTAGATACCAACTTTTGAATGGTTTCTGTCGAAGGGTTATCGAAATATCAAGCCTCAAAAATCAAAAAATGCTATTTTCATAGTAATTGTTAAAATGGTCAAAAAGTGATGAAAAGATACGATGAAACTAATGTGATATTCGTGTTCAGCATAAAAAGTTATGCTAGATACCAACTTTTGAATGGTTTCTGTCGAAGGGTTATCGAAATATCAAGCCTCAAAAATCAAAAAATGCTATTTTCATAGTAATTGTTAAAAATGGTCAAAAAGTGATGAAAAGATACGATGAAACTAATGTGATATTCGTGTTCAGCATAAAAAGTTATGCTAGATACCAACTTTTGAATGGTTTCTGTCGAAGGGTTATCGAAATATCAAGCCTCAAAAATCAAAAAATGCTATTTTCATAGTAATTGTAAAAATGGTCAAAAAGTGATGAAAAGATACGATGAAACTAATGTGATATTCGTGTTCAGCATAAAAAGTTATGCTAGATACCAACTTTTGAATGGTTTCTGTCGAAGGGTTATCGAAATATCAAGCCTCAAAAATCAAAAAATGCTATTTTCATAGTAATTGTTAAAAATGGTCAAAAAGTGATGAAAAGATACGATGAAACTAATGTGATATTCGTGTTCAGCATAAAAAGTTATGCTAGATACCAACTTTTGAATGGTTTCTGTCGAAGGGTTATCGAAATATCAAGCCTCAAAAATCAAAAAATGCTATTTTCATAGTAATTGTTAAAAATGGTCAAAAAGTGATGAAAAGATACGATGAAACTAATGTGATATTCGTGTTCAGCATAAAAAGTTATGCTAGATACCAACTTTTGAATGGTTTCTGTCGAAGGGTTATCGAAATATCAAGCCTCAAAAATCAAAAAATGCTATTTTCATAGTAATTGTTAAAAATGGTCAAAAAGTGATGAAAAGATACGATGAAACTAATGTGATATTCGTGTTCAGCATAAAAAGTTATGCTAGATACCAACTTTTGAATGGTTTCTGTCGAAGGGTTATCGAAATATCAAGCCTCAAAAATCAAAAAATGCTATTTTCATAGTAATTGTTAAAAATGGTCAAAAAGTGATGAAAAGATACGATGAAACTAATGTGATATTCGTGTTCAGCATAAAAAGTTATGCTAGATACCAACTTTTGAATGGTTTCTGTCGAAGGGTTATCGAAATATCAAGCCTCAAAAATCAAAAAATGCTATTTTCATAGTAATTGTTAAAAATGGTCAAAAAGTGATGAAAAGATACGATGAAACTAATGTGATATTCGTGTTCAGCATAAAAAGTTATGCTAGATACCAACTTTTGAATGGTTTCTGTCGAAGGGTTATCGAAATATCAAGCCTCAAAAATCAAAAAATGCTATTTTCATAGTAATTTTTAAAAATGGTCAAAAAGTGATGAAAAGATACGATGAAACTAATGTGATATTCGTGTTCAGCATAAAAAGTTATGCTAGATACCAACTTTTGAATGGTTTCTGTCGAAGGGTTATCGAAATATCAAGCCTCAAAAATCAAAAAATGCTATTTTCATAGTAATTGTTAAAAATGGTCAAAAAGTGATGAAAAGATACGATGAAACTAATGTGATATTCGTGTTCAGCATAAAAAGTTATGCTAGATACCAACTTTTGAATGGTTTCTGTCGAAGGGTTATCGAAATATCAAGCCTCAAAAATCAAAAAATGCTATTTTCATAGTAATTGTTAAAAATGGTCAAAAAGTGATGAAAAGATACGATGAAACTAATGTGATATTCGTGTTCAGCATAAAAAGTTATGCTAGATACCAACTTTTGAATGGTTTCTGTCGAAGGGTTATCGAAATATCAAGCCTCAAAAATCAAAAAATGCTATTTTCATAGTAATTGTTAAAAATGGTCAAAAAGTGATGAAAAGATACGATGAAACTAATGTGATATTCGTGTTCAGCATAAAAAGTTATGCTAGATACCAACTTTTGAATGGTTTCTGTCGAAGGGTTATCGAAATATCAAGCCTCAAAAATCAAAAAATGCTATTTTCATAGTAATTGTTAAAAATGGTCAAAAAGTGATGAAAAGATACGATGAAACTAATGTGATATTCGTGTTCAGCATAAAAAGTTATGCTAGATACCAACTTTTGAATGGTTTCTGTCGAAGGGTTATCGAAATATCAAGCCTCAAAAATCAAAAAATGCTATTTTCATAGTAATTGTTAAAAATGGTCAAAAAGTGATGAAAAGATACGATGAAACTAATGTGATATTCGTGTTCAGCATAAAAAGTTATGCTAGATACCAACTTTTGAATGGTTTCTGTCGAAGGGTTATCGAAATATCAAGCCTCAAAAATCAAAAAATGCTATTTTCATAGTAATTGTTAAAAATGGTCAAAAAGTGATGAAAAGATACGATGAAACTAATGTGATATTCGTGTTCAGCATAAAAAGTTATGCTAGATACCAACTTTTGAATGGTTTCTGTCGAAGGGTTATCGAAATATCAAGCCTCAAAAATCAAAAAATGCTATTTTCATAGTAATTGTTAAAAATGGTCAAAAAGTGATGAAAAGATACGATGAAACTAATGTGATATTCGTGTTCAGCATAAAAAGTTATGCTAGATACCAACTTTTGAATGGTTTCTGTCGAAGGGTTATCGAAATATCAAGCCTCAAAAATCAAAAAATGCTATTTTCATAGTAATTGTTAAAAATGGTCAAAAAGTGATGAAAAGATACGATGAAACTAATGTGATATTCGTGTTCAGCATAAAAAGTTATGCTAGATACCAACTTTTGAATGGTTTCTGTCGAAGGGTTATCGAAATATCAAGCCTCAAAAATCAAAAAATGCTATTTTCATAGTAATTGTTAAAAATGGTCAAAAAGTGATGAAAAGATACGATGAAACTAATGTGATATTCGTGTTCAGCATAAAAAGTTATGCTAGATACCAACTTTTGAATGGTTTCTGTCGAAGGGTTATCGAAATATCAAGCCTCAAAAATCAAAAAATGCTATTTTCATAGTAATTGTTAAAAATGGTCAAAAAGTGATGAAAAGATACGATGAAACTAATGTGATATTCGTGTTCAGCATAAAAAGTTATGCTAGATACCAACTTTTGAATGGTTTCTGTCGAAGGGTTATCGAAATATCAAGCCTCAAAAATCAAAAAATGCTATTTTCATAGTAATTTTTAAAAATGGTCAAAAAGTGATGAAAAGATACGATGAAACTAATGTGATATTCGTGTTCAGCATAAAAAGTTATGCTAGATACCAACTTTTGAATGGTTTCTGTCGAAGGGTTATCGAAATATCAAGCCTCAAAAATCAAAAAATGCTATTTTCATAGTAATTGTTAAAAATGGTCAAAAAGTGATGAAAAGATACGATGAAACTAATGTGATATTCGTGTTCAGCATAAAAAGTTATGCTAGATACCAACTTTTGAATGGTTTCTGTCGAAGGGTTATCGAAATATCAAGCCTCAAAAATCAAAAAATGCTATTTTCATAGTAATTGTTAAAAATGGTCAAAAAGTGATGAAAAGATACGATGAAACTAATGTGATATTCGTGTTCAGCATAAAAAGTTATGCTAGATACCAACTTTTGAATGGTTTCTGTCGAAGGGTTATCGAAATATCAAGCCTCAAAAATCAAAAAATGCTATTTTCATAGTAATTGTTAAAAATGGTCAAAAAGTGATGAAAAGATACGATGAAACTAATGTGATATTCGTGTTCAGCATAAAAAGTTATGCTAGATACCAACTTTTGAATGGTTTCTGTCGAAGGGTTATCGAAATATCAAGCCTCAAAAATCAAAAAATGCTATTTTCATAGTAATTGTTAAAAATGGTCAAAAAGTGATGAAAAGATACGATGAAACTAATGTGATATTCGTGTTCAGCATAAAAAGTTATGCTAGATACCAACTTTTGAATGGTTTCTGTCGAAGGGTTATCGAAATATCAAGCCTCAAAAATCAAAAAATGCTATTTTCATAGTAATTGTTAAAATGGTCAAAAAGTGATGAAAAGATACGATGAAACTAATGTGATATTCGTGTTCAGCATAAAAAGTTATGCTAGATACCAACTTTTGAATGGTTTCTGTCGAAGGGTTATCGAAATATCAAGCCTCAAAAATCAAAAAATGCTATTTTCATAGTAATTGTTAAAAATGGTCAAAAAGTGATGAAAAGATACGATGAAACTAATGTGATATTCGTGTTCAGCATAAAAAGTTATGCTAGATACCAACTTTTGAATGGTTTCTGTCGAAGGGTTATCGAAATATCAAGCCTCAAAAATCAAAAAATGCTATTTTCATAGTAATTGTTAAAAATGGTCAAAAAGTGATGAAAAGATACGATGAAACTAATGTGATATTCGTGTTCAGCATAAAAAGTTATGCTAGATACCAACTTTTGAATGGTTTCTGTCGAAGGGTTATCGAAATATCAAGCCTCAAAAATCAAAAAATGCTATTTTCATAGTAATTGTTAAAAATGGTCAAAAAGTGATGAAAAGATACGATGAAACTAATGTGATATTCGTGTTCAGCATAAAAAGTTATGCTAGATACCAACTTTTGAATGGTTTCTGTCGAAGGGTTATCGAAATATCAAGCCTCAAAAATCAAAAAATGCTATTTTCATAGTAATTGTTAAAAATGGTCAAAAAGTGATGAAAAGATACGATGAAACTAATGTGATATTCGTGTTCAGCATAAAAAGTTATGCTAGATACCAACTTTTGAATGGTTTCTGTCGAAGGGTTATCGAAATATCAAGCCTCAAAAATCAAAAAATGCTATTTTCATAGTAATTGTTAAAAATGGTCAAAAAGTGATGAAAAGATACGATGAAACTAATGTGATATTCGTGTTCAGCATAAAAAGTTATGCTAGATACCAACTTTTGAATGGTTTCTGTCGAAGGGTTATCGAAATATCAAGCCTCAAAAATCAAAAAATGCTATTTTCATAGTAATTGTTAAAAATGGTCAAAAAGTGATGAAAAGATACGATGAAACTAATGTGATATTCGTGTTCAGCATAAAAAGTTATGCTAGATACCAACTTTTGAATGGTTTCTGTCGAAGGGTTATCGAAATATCAAGCCTCAAAAATCAAAAAATGCTATTTTCATAGTAATTGTTAAAAATGGTCAAAAAGTGATGAAAAGATACGATGAAACTAATGTGATATTCGTGTTCAGCATAAAAAGTTATGCTAGATACCAACTTTTGAATGGTTTCTGTCGAAGGGTTATCGAAATATCAAGCCTCAAAAATCAAAAAATGCTATTTTCATAGTAATTGTTAAAAATGGTCAAAAAGTGATGAAAAGATACGATGAAACTAATGTGATATTCGTGTTCAGCATAAAAAGTTATGCTAGATACCAACTTTTGAATGGTTTCTGTCGAAGGGTTATCGAAATATCAAGCCTCAAAAATCAAAAAATGCTATTTTCATAGTAATTGTTAAAAATGGTCAAAAAGTGATGAAAAGATACGATGAAACTAATGTGATATTCGTGTTCAGCATAAAAAGTTATGCTAGATACCAACTTTTGAATGGTTTCTGTCGAAGGGTTATCGAAATATCAAGCCTCAAAAATCAAAAAATGCTATTTTCATAGTAATTGTTAAAAATGGTCAAAAAGTGATGAAAAGATACGATGAAACTAATGTGATATTCGTGTTCAGCATAAAAAGTTATGCTAGATACCAACTTTTGAATGGTTTCTGTCGAAGGGTTATCGAAATATCAAGCCTCAAAAATCAAAAAATGCTATTTTCATAGTAATTGTTAAAAATGGTCAAAAAGTGATGAAAAGATACGATGAAACTAATGTGATATTCGTGTTCAGCATAAAAAGTTATGCTAGATACCAACTTTTGAATGGTTTCTGTCGAAGGGTTATCGAAATATCAAGCCTCAAAAATCAAAAAATGCTATTTTCATAGTAATTGTTAAAAATGGTCAAAAAGTGATGAAAAGATACGATGAAACTAATGTGATATTCGTGTTCAGCATAAAAAGTTATGCTAGATACCAACTTTTGAATGGTTTCTGTCGAAGGGTTATCGAAATATCAAGCCTCAAAAATCAAAAAATGCTATTTTCATAGTAATTGTTAAAAATGGTCAAAAAGTGATGAAAAGATACGATGAAACTAATGTGATATTCGTGTTCAGCATAAAAAGTTATGCTAGATACCAACTTTTGAATGGTTTCTGTCGAAGGGTTATCGAAATATCAAGCCTCAAAAATCAAAAAATGCTATTTTCATAGTAATTGTTAAAAATGGTCAAAAAGTGATGAAAAGATACGATGAAACTAATGTGATATTCGTGTTCAGCATAAAAAGTTATGCTAGATACCAACTTTTGAATGGTTTCTGTCGAAGGGTTATCGAAATATCAAGCCTCAAAAATCAAAAAATGCTATTTTCATAGTAATTGTTAAAAATGGTCAAAAAGTGATGAAAAGATACGATGAAACTAATGTGATATTCGTGTTCAGCATAAAAAGTTATGCTAGATACCAACTTTTGAATGGTTTCTGTCGAAGGGTTATCGAAATATCAAGCCTCAAAAATCAAAAAATGCTATTTTCATAGTAATTGTTAAAAATGGTCAAAAAGTGATGAAAAGATACGATGAAACTAATGTGATATTCGTGTTCAGCATAAAAAGTTATGCTAGATACCAACTTTTGAATGGTTTCTGTCGAAGGGTTATCGAAATATCAAGCCTCAAAAATCAAAAAATGCTATTTTCATAGTAAATTTTAAAAATGGTCAAAAAGTGATGAAAAGATACGATGAAACTAATGTGATATTCGTGTTCAGCATAAAAAGTTATGCTAGATACCAACTTTTGAATGGTTTCTGTCGAAGGGTTATCGAAATATCAAGCCTCAAAAATCAAAAAATGCTATTTTCATAGTAATTGTTAAAAATGGTCAAAAAGTGATGAAAAGATACGATGAAACTAATGTGATATTCGTGTTCAGCATAAAAAGTTATGCTAGATACCAACTTTTGAATGGTTTCTGTCGAAGGGTTATCGAAATATCAAGCCTCAAAAATCAAAAAATGCTATTTTCATAGTAATTGTTAAAAATGGTCAAAAAGTGATGAAAAGATACGATGAAACTAATGTGATATTCGTGTTCAGCATAAAAAGTTATGCTAGATACCAACTTTTGAATGGTTTCTGTCGAAGGGTTATCGAAATATCAAGCCTCAAAAATCAAAAAATGCTATTTTCATAGTAATTGTTAAAAATGGTCAAAAAGTGATGAAAAGATACGATGAAACTAATGTGATATTCGTGTTCAGCATAAAAAGTTATGCTAGATACCAACTTTTGAATGGTTTCTGTCGAAGGGTTATCGAAATATCAAGCCTCAAAAATCAAAAAATGCTATTTTCATAGTAATTGTTAAAAATGGTCAAAAAGTGATGAAAAGATACGATGAAACTAATGTGATATTCGTGTTCAGCATAAAAAGTTATGCTAGATACCAACTTTTGAATGGTTTCTGTCGAAGGGTTATCGAAATATCAAGCCTCAAAATCAAAAAATGCTATTTTCATAGTAATTGTTAAAAATGGTCAAAAAGTGATGAAAAGATACGATGAAACTAATGTGATATTCGTGTTCAGCATAAAAAGTTATGCTAGATACCAACTTTTGAATGGTTTCTGTCGAAGGGTTATCGAAATATCAAGCCTCAAAAATCAAAAAATGCTATTTTCATAGTAATTGTTAAAAATGGTCAAAAAGTGATGAAAAGATACGATGAAACTAATGTGATATTCGTGTTCAGCATAAAAAGTTATGCTAGATACCAACTTTTGAATGGTTTCTGTCGAAGGGTTATCGAAATATCAAGCCTCAAAAATCAAAAAATGCTATTTTCATAGTAATTGTTAAAAATGGTCAAAAAGTGATGAAAAGATACGATGAAACTAATGTGATATTCGTGTTCAGCATAAAAAGTTATGCTAGATACCAACTTTTGAATGGTTTCTGTCGAAGGGTTATCGAAATATCAAGCCTCAAAAATCAAAAAATGCTATTTTCATAGTAATTGTTAAAAATGGTCAAAAAGTGATGAAAAGATACGATGAAACTAATGTGATATTCGTGTTCAGCATAAAAAGTTATGCTAGATACCAACTTTTGAATGGTTTCTGTCGAAGGGTTATCGAAATATCAAGCCTCAAAAATCAAAAAATGCTATTTTCATAGTAATTGTTAAAAATGGTCAAAAAGTGATGAAAAGATACGATGAAACTAATGTGATATTCGTGTTCAGCATAAAAAGTTATGCTAGATACCAACTTTTGAATGGTTTCTGTCGAAGGGTTATCGAAATATCAAGCCTCAAAAATCAAAAAATGCTATTTTCATAGTAATTGTTAAAAATGGTCAAAAAGTGATGAAAAGATACGATGAAACTAATGTGATATTCGTGTTCAGCATAAAAAGTTATGCTAGATACCAACTTTTGAATGGTTTCTGTCGAAGGGTTATCGAAATATCAAGCCTCAAAAATCAAAAAATGCTATTTTCATAGTAATTGTTAAAAATGGTCAAAAAGTGATGAAAAGATACGATGAAACTAATGTGATATTCGTGTTCAGCATAAAAAGTTATGCTAGATACCAACTTTTGAATGGTTTCTGTCGAAGGGTTATCGAAATATCAAGCCTCAAAAATCAAAAAATGCTATTTTCATAGTAATTGTTAAAAATGGTCAAAAAGTGATGAAAAGATACGATGAAACTAATGTGATATTCGTGTTCAGCATAAAAAGTTATGCTAGATACCAACTTTTGAATGGTTTCTGTCGAAGGGTTATCGAAATATCAAGCCTCAAAAATCAAAAAATGCTATTTTCATAGTAATTGTTAAAAATGGTCAAAAAGTGATGAAAAGATACGATGAAACTAATGTGATATTCGTGTTCAGCATAAAAAGTTATGCTAGATACCAACTTTTGAATGGTTTCTGTCGAAGGGTTATCGAAATATCAAGCCTCAAAAATCAAAAAATGCTATTTTCATAGTAATTGTTAAAAATGGTCAAAAAGTGATGAAAAGATACGATGAAACTAATGTGATATTCGTGTTCAGCATAAAAAGTTATGCTAGATACCAACTTTTGAATGGTTTCTGTCGAAGGGTTATCGAAATATCAAGCCTCAAAAATCAAAAAATGCTATTTTCATAGTAATTGTTAAAAATGGTCAAAAAGTGATGAAAAGATACGATGAAACTAATGTGATATTCGTGTTCAGCATAAAAAGTTATGCTAGATACCAACTTTTGAATGGTTTCTGTCGAAGGGTTATCGAAATATCAAGCCTCAAAAATCAAAAAATGCTATTTTCATAGTAATTGTTAAAAATGGTCAAAAAGTGATGAAAAGATACGATGAAACTAATGTGATATTCGTGTTCAGCATAAAAAGTTATGCTAGATACCAACTTTTGAATGGTTTCTGTCGAAGGGTTATCGAAATATCAAGCCTCAAAAATCAAAAAATGCTATTTTCATAGTAATTGTTAAAAATGGTCAAAAAGTGATGAAAAGATACGATGAAACTAATGTGATATTCGTGTTCAGCATAAAAAGTTATGCTAGATACCAACTTTTGAATGGTTTCTGTCGAAGGGTTATCGAAATATCAAGCCTCAAAAATCAAAAAATGCTATTTTCATAGTAATTGTTAAAAATGGTCAAAAAGTGATGAAAAGATACGATGAAACTAATGTGATATTCGTGTTCAGCATAAAAAGTTATGCTAGATACCAACTTTTGAATGGTTTCTGTCGAAGGGTTATCGAAATATCAAGCCTCAAAAATCAAAAAATGCTATTTTCATAGTAATTGTTAAAAATGGTCAAAAAGTGATGAAAAGATACGATGAAACTAATGTGATATTCGTGTTCAGCATAAAAAGTTATGCTAGATACCAACTTTTGAATGGTTTCTGTCGAAGGGTTATCGAAATATCAAGCCTCAAAAATCAAAAAATGCTATTTTCATAGTAATTGTTAAAAATGGTCAAAAAGTGATGAAAAGATACGATGAAACTAATGTGATATTCGTGTTCAGCATAAAAAGTTATGCTAGATACCAACTTTTGAATGGTTTCTGTCGAAGGGTTATCGAAATATCAAGCCTCAAAAATCAAAAAATGCTATTTTCATAGTAATTGTTAAAAATGGTCAAAAAGTGATGAAAAGATACGATGAAACTAATGTGATATTCGTGTTCAGCATAAAAAGTTATGCTAGATACCAACTTTTGAATGGTTTCTGTCGAAGGGTTATCGAAATATCAAGCCTCAAAAATCAAAAAATGCTATTTTCATAGTAATTGTTAAAAATGGTCAAAAAGTGATGAAAAGATACGATGAAACTAATGTGATATTCGTGTTCAGCATAAAAAGTTATGCTAGATACCAACTTTTGAATGGTTTCTGTCGAAGGGTTATCGAAATATCAAGCCTCAAAAATCAAAAAATGCTATTTTCATAGTAATTGTTAAAAATGGTCAAAAAGTGATGAAAAGATACGATGAAACTAATGTGATATTCGTGTTCAGCATAAAAAGTTATGCTAGATACCAACTTTTGAATGGTTTCTGTCGAAGGGTTATCGAAATATCAAGCCTCAAAAATCAAAAAATGCTATTTTCATAGTAATTGTTAAAAATGGTCAAAAAGTGATGAAAAGATACGATGAAACTAATGTGATATTCGTGTTCAGCATAAAAAGTTATGCTAGATACCAACTTTTGAATGGTTTCTGTCGAAGGGTTATCGAAATATCAAGCCTCAAAAATCAAAAAATGCTATTTTCATAGTAATTGTTAAAAATGGTCAAAAAGTGATGAAAAGATACGATGAAACTAATGTGATATTCGTGTTCAGCATAAAAAGTTATGCTAGATACCAACTTTTGAATGGTTTCTGTCGAAGGGTTATCGAAATATCAAGCCTCAAAAATCAAAAAATGCTATTTTCATAGTAATTGTTAAAAATGGTCAAAAAGTGATGAAAAGATACGATGAAACTAATGTGATATTCGTGTTCAGCATAAAAAGTTATGCTAGATACCAACTTTTGAATGGTTTCTGTCGAAGGGTTATCGAAATATCAAGCCTAAAATCAAAAAATGCTATTTTCATAGTAATTGTTAAAAATGGTCAAAAAGTGATGAAAAGATACGATGAAACTAATGTGATATTCGTGTTCAGCATAAAAAGTTATGCTAGATACCAACTTTTGAATGGTTTCTGTCGAAGGGTTATCGAAATATCAAGCCTAAAAAATCAAAAAATGCTATTTTCATAGTAATTGTTAAAAATGGTCAAAAAGTGATGAAAAGATACGATGAAACTAATGTGATATTCGTGTTCAGCATAAAAAGTTATGCTAGATACCAACTTTTGAATGGTTTCTGTCGAAGGGTTATCGAAATATCAAGCCTCAAAAATCAAAAAATGCTATTTTCATAGTAATTGTTAAAAATGGTCAAAAAGTGATGAAAAGATACGATGAAACTAATGTGATATTCGTGTTCAGCATAAAAAGTTATGCTAGATACCAACTTTTGAATGGTTTCTGTCGAAGGGTTATCGAAATATCAAGCCTAAAAAATCAAAAAATGCTATTTTCATAGTAATTGTTAAAAATGGTCAAAAAGTGATGAAAAGATACGATGAAACTAATGTGATATTCGTGTTCAGCATAAAAAGTTATGCTAGATACCAACTTTTGAATGGTTTCTGTCGAAGGGTTATCGAAATATCAAGCCTCAAAAATCAAAAAATGCTATTTTCATAGTAATTGTTAAAAATGGTCAAAAAGTGATGAAAAGATACGATGAAACTAATGTGATATTCGTGTTCAGCATAAAAAGTTATGCTAGATACCAACTTTTGAATGGTTTCTGTCGAAGGGTTATCGAAATATCAAGCCTAAAAAATCAAAAAATGCTATTTTCATAGTAATTGTTAAAAATGGTCAAAAAGTGATGAAAAGATACGATGAAACTAATGTGATATTCGTGTTCAGCATAAAAAGTTATGCTAGATACCAACTTTTGA